>JAOTOL010001215.1:0-385288 GCA_034440575.1 Imbricaverruca yamaguchii
AGCAAGATCAAAAGAAATATAGGCGGCTTCACGCGTGCACTAGCGGAAGCAATAGTCATGACATCCCAATGGCGAAGTCAGGACGTATTAATTGCGTTGATCCGAAAACTTGTAAACCGGAAATTGAATCAATTCAATATATCAATAAACAAACAGAGTAGACTGACTTACCTAATACACGTTTTTGGACTCGTAGCAGCTTGTTTAGTGCATAAAACCGAGCAAATGTATACCTGTATCATCGCCTGGGACGTCATCTAGTCGAAAATTTGGACCGTCAGACAAAGCGAGCTTGACTTCGGAAGTTAACTCGATGACATCAGCTGTTTGCCGAATTCAGCCGTCTTCAAATGCCAAGTTTTCTGAGCAGTTTACATCTTTGATCAATATCGCCAGCCAGCTTCGACTGCGGTAAGTGATTGTCCCTTTAGGATAGCTATGACGAATCACAATGTACGTTAAGAAAATTGCGTCTTCATTTGTGCTCCGATTGCAGCTTAATTCATTTACATCATTTACAGCTTAAATATGTCAGGAAGCCAACAAACAAGTTCGTCCCAGATGCGCATGTTTTGGAAATCTTGCGGTCTTTGGTGTGTTGCAAACAATTCATTATTTGTTCTTTCTTCCGAGTGTGATATTCAAAGACCACGGTCGGTCCCCCCCCTAGTTAGGGTTATTCGAGTAGGAATACAGCGACATTTTAAAACAGCCTCGTATGGTGCTGCACAGTGGAAGCCATTCGAATTGTAAACAACCCGCTTGTAAGTGTAGAATATAATATTCTCGGGAACGTCAAGATAAAATCATAACATCTGGAAATGCTATATTTCAATAATTATCCATGATACAAGTGCTACACAGCCATAAAATAAAACCTAAAGGGGAAAAATATTTATCCGCATGAAACATGCTACCACTACCTCCCCAATATTGCATATTTACTGGTAATACAACGGCAAATTGATGTTCTATCCGACAACTCCTTCCTCCCGGCCATGGCGCAAAGTGCGGCCAGATTGGCTAGTTGTGTCTGTGAATTGAGCGCTTTATATAAAACCGTGCCACAATTTGAATATGCTTGGTGAGTGTGATATTGAATGTAATACTTCATAGTTAGAACTTCTGGAACATTTCATATCTACAAATAAAGTACATATATTTCAATGATTATTCATAATAGACGACGCCATGGACATTGCATCCCGGTGCTTATTACTCGTCGTGAAACGGGCAATCGATAATTATCGCCGGACATTGGACGATTATTCAGTAACAAGTACCATTGGCAGGATTCACATTCACAGCAGGGGTCGCGGATTTTGACAAACATGGTGGGGGACGAATTGCCAACGCACGAAACCCTCCCCCCAAACCAAAAACTCATCGGATTTGGCCCACTATATTTTCGGATCTAAAAAATTATGAGTTTTTATTCCACGATGTTTATGTTTATTCAGCTTACCCACCAACGGGGAAAAACCGTCACCGTCACCGTCACCGTCACCGTCACCGTCACCGTCACCGTCACCGTCACCGTCACCATCACCATCACCGTCATCCTCCTCCCCCTCACTCCACACACCAACAAGAGCACACCGGTTTAAATACAAATGTTTCAGCAATCAGATGCAGGCTAAAATACACCGGCCTTGATAGAGTATCGGAGAACAGGAGACCTGAACTGTGATGACCATCGGTGAAAGTATTTTCTTGGCGCCTAACATTATGGAGGGGCGAAGCCAAAGTTGTGATTGGGTGAGTTCAGGGTCGGGGAAGAGACAGCTCTCACAAAAGCTGAGACAGCGGAAACAATCTTTAATTAATATTTATACATGATATTATTATATTATTATATTATTATTATATTATTATTATATTATTATATTATTATACATAACTAATAATTTAATCTTATTAATCAGTCTTCTGATTAATCATGTGCGTTGATGCAGTCATCGTGATCGCCGAGTCTAGTCAGTCCCCACACACGACAATAAACAAACTAAAATGCACAATGGACCGCAGGCATCAAGCATCGCAATCGTTCTGCTATTTGCTTTTTTGCAACACTCTAAAAACTCCGTCCGCACCCAATGGCGCAGCAAAGACCAAGAATAGGACACACTAGGTCATGCCTCTCCAGTCACGGCCAAGGAGTCCGAAAAGGTCATCCCAGGAGATTCTCAGAATAGCCATCCGATAGTTTGGAAATGGATATGTCGGCTGAATTGTTCCTTTGCTAGAGTCAGAAATAAATATCCCCAAAACTTCAGAATGTGGGAATAATGGCAAAAATCAAGTTTTCAAATCGGCGAAATTGGTATCGTCCCCGCCCCGGTGTGTCCCAACAGGAGCATTTTTGCTGCAACCCTGTACTTGCAATCCTTGCCCTCCCAGAAAAAAAGGTCAAGTGCAGAGTTTCCTATACCTTCAGTGGTGCTTGGACCTCGCCGTAGTTGTCTTATTGACCTTATTGGCCAAATTCATTTATGCTTCATCTTCAAATTGGTTTGGGACGGATCAATGAGAATACTATTCCACAAATATCCAAAATGCCGACATTTGTGGTAGTTGCGTATTAACATCAAACTCAGAGCATGCTGTTCTTTCATGAAATCGACAAAACAACTCTGCTTTCCGGAAATCTTACTGAAGGTCAATGTTACTAAACTGAGGTCGAGTCAATTTCTTTTTGTATCGTAGTAAGGAGAAAACGTTTCATGCAGAACATTATCATGTTCTATATCAGATTCTATAACATTATCAGAACATTTATAATGATGTAGGCATTCTGCTTTTAAATATATGACAACGTCAATAGGGTTAGGTCAGGCCAAGTATGATGTGTATTCTACACTGTCGCCTTCTGTGTGTAGTTGGGATTGTTGTGTGCGTCAGCTGCTTCGGTGATATTGTGCAGGCACTGTCGTCTTATGCCAAATACTACTGCTTCTCGTGAAGTGAAATTTGAATTAGGTTTCAGAGCTACGTAAATAATACAGCATGATGTTAGGTGGACAACCAAATACCTGAGATAACCCAAATTCGCGTGACCGGACCTTATTTGTTTCTGTTCCGGGAGTAAATATAAAGAGGTGCAAAATGTCGGACAGTAGAACAAATGGCAGACGTGAGAGGAGTTTTCATATAGGTGCGAGTGACACGAATATGGTCACAGGGTGCTGCACCCAGAAACATTTCTGGCCGCGCCGTTGTCAGTACCTGTAATCATTGCCCTCGTGGAAGTAAGGACACTCTCGCTGCTGGGAGAATATGCTTTTCTGATTGCATCGATATGCATCGATCGAAATGTGCAACAAGAGCAGCGGTGTCTCAAGCTGATTCAATGGCTGTGACGACTTGGTAAATATTTATACATGGGTGACATGGGCACCTACTTATGGGAAGGTGAACCACAGAATGCGAGGAAACACAACTAATGCACAGCAAGCGCTCGGAAAGATGCCGTAAAGCCGTAACTTATCCCATATCGTTTACTGTGACAGACCAGGGCAGTGGTGTACGCACCGTCCACCACAGTTGGATTTATACTTTGCAATCCTGGATGAGGAGAGGGCAATTTCTGAGTGATGAAATACCGAGAGGATATTTATTTTATACATTACATTTATTACAGATACATTTATTTGGCACCTGGCGCTACAATATGTCTCGCCGCAATTTATCAAGCTCCTGCGCGCTTTTTCGGGGCTGTACGCAATTTTCGAAGACATCTGGGGTACGTTTGAGATCTGGAGACATTTTCCTGACTCCGAGATATATTCTTCGGAATCTCCCCGTATTCTAGAGGGCACCGGGTTACCTTTTAACGAGTTCAAATGTGATTTGTGGGGCCACGCTGTGCTTGCAGTGGGGAATTTGTGATGCCCCGACTGAAATTTGTGCTACTATCGTCGGAATTCTGTGTCCAGTATGCGATATTTGGGGGTATCGTATTGTAATTAGCTGTGTTGTAACAAGTGTTGTAATTAGCTGCGTCCCCGCGCGATTTTGGTGCACCCAGATGCGAATTTTTTTGAGCCTGGTGTAAGTGTTATGGTGCCTGCTGTATTCACTTACAGCCCGCTACGCGAATTCTGGGCCCCCAACGTAAATTTATGGAGCCCAGCGCTATTCTTGGGGAAACGGCGCCAACCTTCAGGATGCGGAAGCATTTTTCCCTTGGTTCGCAACCGCGGCTGCCCATAGTTTTTTCCGCAGCTTGCACGATCGACAGTAGAAAGGCCCTTCGGGTAATTTTCTTTCGTGACCTATCCTTAATTTTTTCGGTGCTCGGGTCGATTCGATAGAGTCCGTTTGTGATTTTTGGCGTCAGGTTTTTGGGCACCGGTGCGATTATTCGGGCTCCCGGTGCGATGTTTATTTTTCGGTGCCCCAGCAGGATTTTTTATGGGGTCCGACGCCTTGATTTTCAGATCCTTCACGCATTGCTTGATACCTTGCTAGTTTGAGTGACTACGACACGTTTTTGGTGGTCCCAACACGTTTTGTGAACTTTTGGAGCAATTGTTGTGGAGCCTTGAATCCAAAAGGGATTTTTTTCCGTGTCCGGTCTGTTTTTCGTTTCCGCGGCCTCATTTGCTGTGTGATCCCAACGATACTTTAAAGCCCCGGTGTGACCTGCCATGCCTCTAGTGATTTCCAGGAGCCCGAGCGAGAAATCCGTGTTCCCCCAGGCTCAACGTGATTTTCACGGGGCCCCGGCCCGATCGTTTGTGGCCCCGTCATAACTTTCTTCAACACCACACGACTTTTTAAAGCCACAGGTGCAAACTTTTGAGGCCTCAGCGTCATCATCAGGGGCTTCTGCGCGACTTTTTGGGGACACCCAATGTGAATTTCTGAGCCGCGGTGCGATTTTTGGGGACCAAGGGGGATTTGTAGGAGCATGACGCATTTTATTTCCTGAGCTCGGCGGCTTCTTTGGAGCCCCACAACCTGTCAGGAACTGCCCGCAATGCCCCCATTCGGTATGCCACTGTGCAATGCAATGCTGCAGCATAAGAGTCCAGGAATAGTTCATCTGTTTCATCACTCACATGTGATTTAAACTCCCAAGTTCTTCAGACAGTTTGAGGAAAAAGTCGAGCAACATCTTGCCGATCCATGTTGTACATGGATCGGCAAGGATGGAATATAAGACAACAGGGATACCATGGAATTCAGATCGCAATGGTTATGCTGCAATACATACCTTCTTCCATAGGCTGCTTTGGAGATGGATGCGCCCCTGAAGTTTGATGAGGGTTGAGTTGGAGATGGATGACCAGCACTGTGAAGGATATAACATATGGTTCAAAGGACTTAGTTCTGTGTGTCCCTCTTTGGGTGCAATCTAACCTCCGAATTGAAAACTATGCATCTGCAGAGGAAATGAGTGGTCACATCATGTTCAACACATTAATGAACACTGCATTAAAAGAGAAATTAAAAGTAGTGAGAGATTGCCATAAACTTAAAAATTGCCCAAAAAGCCAGGCAATATTGCAGTTTAAGATAACCACCAAACAGTTTTCGACATTGCGTGAGACGAAATGTACGACCTCAATATACCAGGAGGTGCTGGGTTTACTCAACATCAAAAGTAGCGTTAGGGATCATGCTATATTACTCAACGTTTCGGCCAGGGGCCATCATCAGGAGTGATATAAAAAATGGCAGGGTTAACAATTGAAAAACTCGGGAAGAAAGCGTGCAAAAATACACGTGAAACACAGAAAAGCATCTCCATTGCTGCAGACACTACAAGAAACTCCAAACCAGAAATCAACTAGGTCAAGATAAAATCCTCTGAGGAAGCCCGGGCCGATGGTCCATATACATATCGACACATATATAGACATATATCGAATGTAACGCTTAATACATAAAATATAATTTATGTTCATGTAATTTTATGTGATATACCAAGACGTCGTTTGCGTGTTTAGTTGCGGCCGTAGATTACGTATGTGTAGAGATTCGAGGACCTTCAAATCAGCGTTGTCCCTGGCTGTTGCTAGAATTTCTACTTTGAAGTTTGTGTTAGTGTCGCTGTGTTCCATGTTAGAATGTTTGCCGATCATGTGTTCGCCTAAAGGTGTGTATTCTCTCCGAAGTCTGGCATCTCCCAAGTGCTCATTGTACCTATCCCTGATGCTACGCTTGGTTTCTCCGACATAAAATATTCCAAGACAGCTGTTGCACGTTATTTTATAGACTACGTTTTTTTGCGTGCATCTACCTTTGAGCCCGTTACTACAGGTGTGGCATGTTCGTCTACCAGCAGGGCATGGCGACAATTCCAGGGCTGAGCGGACCAGGTAAGATTTCAGTGTAGGTCCGCTAGTCCAGGCTACCCTAACATGATCTAGATGAGACGAACGGATAGCTGCATTAACCTGTCGACATAGTTGGTCATCGACAAAAGGAAGTCTCATGTAGACGTAGTTGGGATTGCTACATGCTCGATGCCGACGTTGCCCACTTATCCTACTCCTGTTGTGAGGGTGGAAAGCACGAGCGGCGGAGTGTACCCGATGTGCTGGGTATCCGTTTTCCAGGAAAAGGGTTTTCATCTTCGCAAGGCTCCGCTCGCACGAAATAGTGTCGGAGGAGACTCGTGCTGCTCTCCTCATTTGGGATGTTAAAACGGCCTTTTTAGTGGCCATCGGGTGGGCCGAATCATAATGCAAGATGATGGGGGCTGCCATTGGTTTAAAGTACAGTTCGGTGGTGTAGCTACCATCAGCCTGAACTACAAACAACGTATCGAGGAAAGGAATCGATGTGGTATGAGCAGTGTGTTCCAAGGTGAACTTGATGCTGGAGTGTTGTTGGTTAATTTCTGCAAAGAAGTCGAGCAGAGAGGCCAAGCCATGTGTCCAAACACCAAAAATATCGTCTATATACCTCATGTAGAGAGCTGGCTTCAAATCATGCGACGCTAGGAAGCTCGACTCAAGGCGGTGCATAAAAGCAATTGCTAAAGGAGGTGCACATCGGTTGCCCATAGCCACTCCTTCCGTTTGCTTGTACATGGAGTTACCAAAACGTATGAGGTTATTGCTGAAAATATGTGTTAGTAATTTCGCACAGTCCTGTACCCCAATCCCGAAGAGACGGATATCATCCAGATTGTCCTCGATTAGGCGAATTACAGCATCTATTCCCTCCTTTATCGGAATACTGCCATATAAATTTTTGACGTCCATGGTGAAAACAATACTGCCCTCCGGAAGTTTGGTAGGAAACGTTTCTTTCACTCTCTTTCACTCTGGATAAGTGGGCAACGTCGGCATCGAGCATGTAGCAATCCCAACTACGTCTACATGAGACTTCCTTTGTCGATGACCAACTATGTCGACAGGTTAATGCAGCTATCCGTTCGTTTCATCTAGATCATGTTAGGGTAGCCTGGACCAGCGGACCTACACTGAAATCTTACCTGGTTCGCTCAGCCCTGGAATTGTCGCCATGCCCTGCTGGTAGACGAACATGCCACACCTGTAGTAACGGGCTCAAAGGTAGATGCACGCAAAAAAACGTAGTCTATAAAATAACGTGCAACAGCTGTCTTGGAATATTTTATGTCGGAGAAACCAAGCGTAGCATCAGGGATAGGTACAATGAGCACTTGGGAGATGCCAGACTTCGGAGAGAATACACACCTTTAGGCGA
This sequence comes from Imbricaverruca yamaguchii, assembly GCA_034440575.1. Lineage (NCBI taxonomy): Eukaryota > Metazoa > Arthropoda > Thecostraca > Neoverrucidae > Imbricaverruca > Imbricaverruca yamaguchii. Next base: position 7,684 of record JAOTOL010001215.1, read on the forward strand.
ACACATGATCGGCAAACATTCTAACATGGAACACAGCGACACTAACACAAAGTTCAAAGTAGAAATTCTAGCAACAGCCAGGGACAACGCTGATTTGAAGGTCCTCGAATCTCTACACATACGTAATCTACGGCCGCAACTAAACACGCAAACGACGTCTTGGTATATCACATAAAATTACATGAACATAAATTATATTTTATGTATTAAGCGTTACATTCGATATATATCTATATATGTGTCGATATGTATATGGACCATCGGCCCGGGCTTCCTCAGAGGATTTTATCTTGACCTAGTTGATTTCTGGTTTGGAGTTTCTTGTAGTGTCTGCAGCAATGGAGATGCTTTTCTGTGTTTCACGTGTATTTTTGCACGCTTTCTTCCCGCGTTTTTTTCAATTGTTAACCCTGCCATTTTTTTATATCACTCCTGATGATGGCCCCTGGCCGAAACGTTGAGTAATATAGCATGATCCCTAACGCTACTTTTGATGTTGAGTAAACCCAGCACCTCCTGGTATATTGAGGGTCGTACATTTCGTCCCACGCAATGTCTAAAACCCAGGAGCATCTAAGAGCCATTCTTCGTTGTATTAAACAAGTTTTCCACACATTTTGCCTCCATGAAGCATGCCAAGGGTTACGTTTGGTTAAGTCAGGAGATGTTAGGCTTTGTTTCCGAGAAAAAACAACATTTTTCAGAATATTGTTTAGAAAAACAAAAAACAAAATAGAGCTGATACCAGTTCAGATTAGGTTAGGCTAGGTATTTAAGTTGAAAATACTTTAGAAAAAAAGCCTAGATAATTTGAATTAAAAACAATTAATTTCTTGGATGAGAAGTTGGGGCAGGTTATGTTAGGTTATCTTACATCTTTCTTGAACTAGTTTTCATGCTACATTACCTAATTCCATGCCTTTTTGGACGCCACTTTTACTCCCAATTGAGAAGCATGCATTTGCAAAGGAAGGGATGGTAAATTTGTGCTTTTATGTGTTTTACCAATGCTTTTAATTTATATTTCTAATGCAATGTTTATGGATGTGACTAAGATTATGGGAGCACTCACTTTCTGTGCAAATGGGCTTTGAGTTAGTTAACATGGCATAAAGGGAAATACATTAAAAATACGACATAAGGTAACCTATCTTCTAACCTAAGTTTGACCAACATTTTTCTCTGTAAAACAAAGAAATGGGCTAGGTTTGATTATGTTACGTTAGTTTAAGTGTTTTAGGTCGGAATTTCTTGCAAAGCTTTTCCCAAATTAAAAAGAAAATGGAGCATTTCAAAGCTGCAATATTGGCTAGGTTAGGTTGGGTTACTTTTTTATTTTTTAAAGAAGATATATTGCTTGACATTTTTCAAATGTAGGTGATGGTTTTCTTTTTCCAAAGGGAGGTTAGGTTAGGTTACGTCTCATTTCTTGGTGAAAAAAAAAAAACATTTGTTATCCTGTCACCTAATTCAAAGCCTTTTTTGGTGTTATTTTGCTCACCAACTGAAAAGTAGGCATTTGTACAGAAAAATATCGGTCCATCATCTTAGTCACATTCATAAACATTGCATTGAAATGGTAAATTCCAAGAACACCTTCAGACATAAATTTACAAAAATGAGTGGTCACAGCATGTTCATCACATTTCTAAACATAGCATTAAAAATCTGAAAAACCAGAAATAGTCTTTAGCTGTAAATTTACCAAAAAGTGCGTCAACCCCTGACAGAAATGCAACATTGGGTGGTCCAGTCCCGGGCAGACAAAAAACAAAGAGCAGTAGAATAAAAATGTAAGTAAAAGCAAACTAAAACCAACTCTTCCTAGAGGCAAACATGGCAGCTATGTGGAAACCCGCGCCATCCCTTAGGTCAGATCCTCACACGCCGTCTCGGGGTGATGGTAACCCCCGTGTAAAATCCAAACTAAACGAAAGCGAAAGAGATGTCATCGGAAAACGCTCGACTAGTAGGGTCCGGATTCACCCTCCAAAACAATTTCCCTCCAAAAGTAACGTCACTAGGGGATAGAGTTTCTCGACTTTTCACGACTTACATTATGCTTTTGGCTCTGGGGCATTCATTTTGGGGATATTTGAGAAAAAAATTATTTGGAATCAGAAAAGGACAGCGAAATCGACCAGTGCCATAAAATTGTTCGGCCCCTGAAATAAGTTTTTTGAACTTTCAAAGTTTTGGGTTTTCAAGTTTTCTATAATTTCCTTTTTTTACTGGGTAGAGCAGACTGAGAAATGTTGTTGAAAGTCAACTTGCCCTAATAAAAAATGCTTACTTTAGCCAGAATCGTCGATTTGAAGTGCAATAGGCAAATATGCAAAATTTATATGTAGTCAAAAACGGTGAAAAATGACATATTCATCACGTACATTTTGTTCCATCTCTAAAGATAAGCAAACACTGAAGTTTCATTAAAATATCTGTATCCGTTAAAGCGTGACGACTGGTTCAACTATTTGGAGGTGACCTCACTTAACCTTGATTAACTCATTGCCCCTAGACGACCTGGCTTCAAAATTTTGAAACAGCATGCCAAATTGACGTGGGAAAAGGTGTCCCAAATTTCGGCTCGCTGCCGCGCGCCGTTCCTTCACTATCCACGGAAAACCTGTGGGGGGGGGGCGGTTGAAGACCCCCCGAGACGGGACGAATTAACATAGAAACCCTGATCACAAATCAGAAAAAAGCATGGACCGGACCTGTTGAAGCGCACCTACCAACTTCTTCATCTATACTTCCTTTGGGAATTAAATATCAGGAAATCGTTTTAAAACCATATTAAATATCGGGAAATTGTCTTATAACTACATATCAATCTGCATACATATAAAAAGGTACGAAGTAAAAATAAAGGAATCAGACCGACGTCACATGAGTTTGGCCATCCGGGTCAACATTACGCGCAATTGCACCACAAGTGTCTTAGGTATGTCATATTTGTCTATCACAACCGCAAATTGTACTTGAGAGATTCTGTGATTTGTGCATCTGAACATATGATCCTTGGATGCTACGAATTTGCATCTTCTGGAGAACGGCCATCTCAATTTGTGGCATTTAATTCGTGCAAACGTCTATTCAGTCATATTGCCTTGATTAAGTCTCTCCAGACATTTTGTGATGAGATTTAACCTTGTAGAACTTGTCTTGTAAGCTATGGCTTAGTACCTGCCTATTGCTTTCTTCAAGAATAGGACTTATAATAGTGTGCATGCAGCTTCTTGCTGACTTTTTATTTCATGGTATCATAAGCTGTCAGATACATTTGGCTCACCTGTGGCTATTGTTGGTTCAGGTGATTTATGGGTGCCCATATTAATATTGAATATATGCACATTATCATTGGGCATATACCTAGTTAAATATGAAGTTGTGATGGGTTGGCTCTGAAAAAAATATAGTGTGCATATCCACTATCGCAATGATAAATTATTGTTGTTGACGACTGTATTATGTGCACATTTGACACTGAGTGGAAATTAAGAATGGAATGATTCCAGTTCAAGTTCCTTATGCATGTGCTTTTGCTATTGGTCATGTGTGCAAGTATCATTATGACAATGCAATTGTTGTCTAGGGGCTTTGCAGAGTTTTCATGCAATCTAGTTTAAAATGCATCAGCATCACCTAATATTGGCATTTTATGATATAAGGTTTGCTTGCAAAATGGAAGGAAATCCAACTACTTTGTTTTTCCACACAATTTTCAATTTTGCCTGAATGATTGGATAGTCAATCCACTATCCAATCCAAATCTGTTCCATTTTATTACAAAATGTGTTGGTTGGCATCAACTAAGTTTTATAATTAGCATGGTATTTTTTCCTTTAGCTTTCTTATCGGCATAAATATAGCATTGGTTTTTTTGTGGGGGGGGGGGCAAATCAACATTGAGGGGGCCAAGATCAGTATTGGTGGGGTCATGGCCCCCACAAAAGGATACAAATCGACGCACCTAATTCACAGTGGGACATTGAAAGCAAGGGCCAGATGAAAATTATTCGACAAAAGTGAACACGGTACACAGCAAACCACACCTATACCTGTTCATCTTTCTGCTCACGTATGCTGCCATACCGGCGAATGTCTGACTGCGGCTGATCACGGCGCGGCTGCAGACTCTTCATTGTGGCCGCCCGCGGCACCTCACCGCCATCTAACGGCGACCCACGGCCGCCGTCCGTCGCACAGCCGGGCGGACCCTCCTCAGCACGTCCAGAGTCAGCAGGCCCCGCCACCTCCGCCCGTCCGGCGCCACCAGCCGGAACCTGGATAACCGGCCCGCGGGACAGGCCAATAGTCCAGCGAACTGGCACGCGCGGCACGGCCCGCCGCCACAGGACCAGGAACAGTCGCGTCAACAGAACCGACGTCCGTGCGCCCTCGATCCGTGTCTCCCAACGCTTCGTACCCGACCTCCGCGGCGCCAGCTCCCCGCCGCAGGGCACGTCCGCCCGGCGAAACCTCCAGCACCCCGCCCCAGGCGCGGTCGGCGTAAGCCATGCAGAGGTGACGGCAGGCGCGGAATGAGCAGGGGCGGCAGCAGAGACGGCTCGAGTCGACAAGAGCCGCCCCCGCCCGCCCAACACTCCTTCCTCCGGGTGTCTGGTGGTGGACAGATTAGCTCATGAAGCAACGGCTAGTCGCATGACGACTTCAACGTTGTTTGCCTTTGTTGGTTGTCATTGAGTTCTTGACAAAGAAAACGTCGCCGTTACTTCTGAAGGCTGCCGACATTTTCCTCTCCGTCTTGAATTGCAGGAGTTTCTGGAACGCCTTTTGGCAGCGCTGAGAAAGGGACTCAACTATATAGGTTCTGGAGCTTCTAAGTTTGCGTTTGGCTCAGAATATCAGCTAATACAGAGCGCCTCGGCCAGTGTAGGTGAACTTTACCAGTATACATTGGTTTTTCAAGTGTTAGACGCTTTTGATTTTCTGCCTCTCTACGTCGAGCTCTAAATGACGGTTAACTGTAACCACCAGGATTTCAATCAGATATTCGTCTCTGGATGCATGTGGAAAATCTTGTCCCGCAAAAATAAGGAGATTTCTGCTGCTCGTTCCCGTCTTGATCATCCCCGAGTATTAGAACTCGTTGCCCGAGATGGTAGCAGCTCGCGGTAAGATCTCAGACTTGCTTTTATGTGTTCCTCAGACCTTTGACTAGCTCATCGACTGTCTCCAGGACAAAACTAAACGACTTTTCAATGACCTTTAGCTGCTCCCTGCTTCGTCTGCTTATTTCACCAATTGCAACTTGAACCTGTTGAGCTATAAAGCTCGTAAGTTCCTTCACTGACTCACCAAGTTCCAAGGCTTCCTGCGACTGGGGCTGGAAAGTCTCCTTTTCCCACCCATCGCCGCGCGCGCACTCACCGCACCAATGCACCAATGCAGGCGCACAGTGACCTTGCGGTGTCACGGGCGCGCGCCAGCCCACGGGGAGAGCGCGCGCACTTTCGCACGCAGCGAGCGTCAAAAAGGAACTGCTAAAGTCATTTCCAGCCGATATAATAAGGTAGAAAGCCACGCAATGAGGATTGGCATTATATTTGCCGATTGATGATCTACGAAAGTAATTTACGGAATTGCGCCAAACACGCTAATTAGTGACTTTTCAAAGCATTATATCAGTTGAGGCAGTTGAGAGAAAAATTAGCAAATGAAATATGAAATAGACTCTTAACAAGGAAGTCAGTACAACTGTGAATCAAGCTTTCGGTCATCCTACAAATCTATCGCCCATGTCTAATTAAATTGTGTTGTGACCCATCTCTAATTGGATTGCGATGCGATGAATTTATATTCCATGTTATTTTTCTCTTGGCTGCCTCAAATAATATAATACGGTGAAAAGACATTGATCAGTGTGTGCTTGGCTCAATTCTATGACTTTCCTTTGGAGATCATCCATCCGGCAATTCTCGAATTTCAATCCCTCATTTCATGGCTTTCGTCCTATATTCATATATCGGTTAGAATTGACTCAAATGACCAAAATCGATGTACAAGTTTATTTTAGAGCTATTTTCATAAAAATCAATGTAGTAGTTATTGAGATCGTCCGCCTGGAAATTTCCTATTGTAATTACAGCGTTTCAACGCTATTTGGGGCAATTTAAAGGCATTTGAAGGAAAATATTCATTTTGGTTATAGCTCAAAACCACTACATTAATTAATGACATCTATTACTGCACCTTTCATCGATATACAGTTCGTAATTACTCAGATCGTCCATTGGGAAAAGAAGTGGGCATTTAGACCCTCCAATCCCAAAGGGTGAATACCAGCGACGTGCAGCAAAAAACACGCGTGTTGCACTTGACAAGTTCTTACTTACTGACTAATTTCCAAGTTTATGTTACAACTTAAAAACAAGGATTTTTTTACCGCCATCGATTCATGCGCAAAACCAGTAATAAATATTACCTTGGAATGTTCAACATATTTCCAACGTATCTTGTGATATCCACCAGTATCCAACATTATAACATTATCCAACGTATCTTGTGATACTAGCGATTTGCGGTATATTGCATTTCGATCAATAGGTCCAGAGTCAGACGAGGTAGAAATTCTGACGTTGTTCTGAGGACTTTGGAATTAGTGTCAAAAAATACATTTTCTTGAACCGAGAGGCAGAGAATGCTACCCATGTTGAGTCTCGGAGTACACTCATAAATACGAGTGGCATAGAAACCGAAAATCCATATGAAATCAAATTTTGGCAGACACGTCGAATGACCTTCGAGTCACCAAGGACTGGCACAAATGAATAACCCGAGGTGTCCATCACCGTCCTACATCAAACGTTCGCCAGGTTCCGGCGCCAGTTCTAGTTTCGGGGAGATCAGGGGATATTTTATGTAAAAATGTGAGAAAACAGAATGCCCTCCTGTGAGCAAAGCGCGCCGAAAATGTAGTGTTTTGAGCTGCGAAAAAAGTAAAATATTTGGTTTCATTTCATGTTTTTCTGGGCGCTAAGGAAAAAGGCCGGGCTCCCCCCCCCCCTCTAACCCATTCCAACTTAGCCGCGCCTCTGTTCCTCAGAGCTCCGAGGGTGTTATTTTCGTATCTCAGTGAGCAGCATTGGTTTTCGTTGCAATGGTCACAGCCATGGATTTGTCACAACCACTAATGGGCTCTGTCAAATGCATGCTTTCCGATGACACGGTGTACCGTTCTCACAGGCATGGCGATCGGCGACGGCCTTGTTGACCCCGTCAACCAACTCGACTACGGCGACATGCTGTATGGGGTGGGGCTGGTCGACGCCGAGCAGCGTGAACACTTCCTAGCGGTCGCCGAGCAGACAGCGACCCTCATCCGGCAGGGCGAGTACCTGAAGGCCTACGAGGTGGGTTGAACCAGAAGGCCGCATGGTCCTGGTGATGGCTCAACGTTTGGTGGTGTCTATCGGAGGTCCTCATATTGGTGTAGACAATTACCAACACACGGCAGGCACCCCACTAACCCTGGATTCCCTCAGCGTTTCCTGCCGATACGGGTGCACTCACATCCATTCAATACAGGACAGCTAAAACGTGTTATTACGTGCGACGTATGCGTATGTATTATTACGTATGTATGTATGTATGTATTGTAGGGCAAGAAAGCTGGCGTGTTTCTGTTCTGAATAAGTAACGTATGATATGGGTCCACCAATGTTATGGTATCGAACTGTTAATCATTGATGTTCCCTGCTAAATCCTGTGGAATATGTATTGTTAATTAATTGGACAAGTAAAATACCGATTACTCTAGCACAAGATGATATATTCCAAAAAGGAGCACAAACGTTTCGGTTTTATGCCTTCATCAGGGTAACAGGTACGATAATTTTGTGATATATGAGTTTAATTTTTAAATCGGCACGTGACACTGTCTACGACCTACCACAGGTCGGCAAAAGACACACAGACGAAATATCCCAAAGACACACACACAAATGTAGTAGTGTCAATCAGTCGTTAGCAATCACCATCCAGCTCGTAGTCAACAAAGGTAATGTGTATATGGTAACAGTATAACGTTACTATAGGGTGTTATTATCTTGTGTGACCTAAATGTATGTGTGCAAGTGTGCTGTACGTGTGTGGGGGTGTAAGCGTCTGTGTGTTCCTCTACCCTGCCCCCTGTTTGTCACCACTCCCTTGATCATGTATGCTACTATGTGGGCTAATTTTATGAATCCCGGAGATGTGTTGATGCAGTCTTGAGTAGCAATATGGGCCACCTGCACTGCTTTCCTTCTAAATTCGTTCTCTTTCCTAACCATTTCGTGTACCCCATTCCAATATGGGAGGTGACCTTCCCTGTGTGCGTGCATGACTATGACACAAGAGTCTGGTTACGCAAGTCTCCCTTGTGCTCTCTCAACGTTTCTTTAATTGAGCGACATGTCTCACTGATGCATGCTTTTTCGCATCACTTACACTGGATCTTGTATATAACACTGATTATCGAATTTTGAATGTTCAATACGTATGATGTCCTCAAACTTCTGCTCCTTAGATTGAACTATTCTTGCTATGCCACCCATATAACGGGACATATTTATGGCATTGTGCTGTGCGGGGACTATGATGGGATGAATTTGGGCTTTGTTAACTGCGACATTTTGTCCCTCGTCATGTACGCTTTTTGGTTTGAGGTAAAGAAGTTGTTCCAGCATAAATATAAGGCCTCTAAAGACCTGCGTTGTGTTGGCTCCTGGAGATGCTCATGGGAACAAATTCTATATGCCTTTGGATTGAAACCCAATACTGCCCACCTTTTTGTCCGTGTGGGGTGACCTGAAAAGAAATAGACACTTTTCATTCATGTTTGTCATTATCATTTTTGGTAGTGGGTTTTCGATACACAGGAAATGCTAGCTGACCCTCCTTTTCTTCGACCAAGATGTCCAGGAAAGGCAGCTTTCCGTTACTCTCCGTTTCCAGAGTGAATTTGATGCGCGTGTGTACATCGTTTGTTATGCCTAACAGTTCTTTAGAGGTCAATGTGCTTTGGCCCAACCATGAAACAATCATCCACACATCGCCCAGAAAAATCCATCAACGAACACCCGATGGAAATGGTTCACCTCTAATGTTTCCATAAGCATGTTTGCGAGAACTGCACTGAGAGGTGACCCCATCGCGAGCCCTTCCATCTGTTCACATGCATCTCCATAAATAAAAAAGAACACCGAATCTGACACACAGCTCTACAAATTCAGCGAAATCATCTCATGGTGAAGGTAAAGAGTTATAATCGACCATCTCTAGCACCGCCATAGCTGCCTCCATTACATCGCCGACAGGAACATTGGTGAATAGTGACTTTGCATTCAGGCTAGCCAGCTTCATGTTATTTGCTTCAATACTCCTCATCCGATTCAGGAAGTCACCAGAATTTCTCACAATTTCCACGGCATGTATTATTCCTAGTGTGCTAGGTAGAGGCTTTGCAAGTATTTTCGCTAGTCGGTGCGGTGCACTCCCTATTCTCGAGGTGATGGGGCGCACTGGGACCTCTTGCTTGTGCGTTTTGGGAGATCCCCTCAAGCTGGGTGTCCTTGGGGTTTTCCTCCAGTACATATAGTAGTTTTGCCCTGCGCCGACCTCGTCCGGACCCCCTCACCTTCTTCTTCAACCTGTCAGATTCTTTCTTCTTAGTCCCATGTTTGACTTTACCATAAGTTGTTTCATCTGAGAGTAGGTCAATCATCTTACTCTTAACACGCGCACGTCCGGGGGGGCAGATACCTTCTTAGCCTTAATTGCTTTCTTAGTCTTAATTGCTTTTGTCAAGTCTGGTGTAAGACTTTCCTAACCTTCTTTTGCGTCTTTGCTTTTTAGGGACATGTCTAATCTGAATTTCCTTCAAGTAAGATTTGAACTTTTCCCACATTTAAGTCCCACATCCCACACATCCCACACAGTCAAGTCTTGAACCAAGTCGCTAAAATCCGAGAATACCAGGTCCAAGAATGAGCCATGCCTGGTAGGTTCCGATACAAACTGGCATAAGAACAGGTCCTCTTCAAGGGATTTCCTAAATATTTTGCATGATGGGAAGCCAACACCAACATTTTCATATCCTTTTATATTAAAGTCACCAAGAATAAGGCACTTCCTCCCAAAGTTTTTACTGATTTCCTCACAAATCACCTTATCAAGCTCCAGTTGCTGAGAATGTGGCAGGGTTCCTGATCGGTAGAAAGCTCCTATCCTCAGTGTATTGCTGTTGCCTTTTCCCACAGTGACATCAAGCCAAATGAACTCCACAGACACATTTTTATCCCCACCTGCTACTTTTTGAGAACTGAATAAGCTATTCACATAGAGCATTACACCACCCCCTTTCACTGTTGGACCCCTATTGCACGAAAACATATTGTATCCCTGGATCTCATAGTCCTGCAAGTTATCTCCAAAATACCCTTCACTGACCCACGCTTCCGTAATGCAAATACAATCTGGTTCCTCCTCAGCAACAGAACACTTGAACTCATCAAATTTGGATCGGATACTCTGAGCATTAAACATCATACACCTAGCAAATGCTCCATAACCACCTTTGGCTTTTTCATGCTGAGGAGTTCTTGTATCACTACATGAACTATCACTCTGCCTCCTTGAACTACTGCTGTCCCTATTTACTGACTTTGGGGTTTTATTGCCGTGGCTGACACTATTGGAATATTCCTGAGTTGGGAATTCAATTTCATCCCTCCCCACCCCATTTCCTAGTTTCCCTCAAGGAGATGCTCATGCACTTTGCCTAACACATGGAATTGCATGGAAGTTCTTGGAGAAGTGCAGGCCGTCCCTCTGATAGAGGTCCCATGATGCATAAAACCTGCACCACTCGTCTACAAAGGTGAAACCTAACTCATGGCAGAGCTTACCTACCCTGGCGTTGGCTGCCAGTGCCCTAGAGCTCCACTTAGGGGAGGCTCCAGCCCTAGGCAAAATTGCAGTTACAATGACTCTCCTGTTGTTACACTTGAGGGTGGCCAGAAGGGCCCTGTAGTCCTGCAGCAGCTCCTCACTCCTAGCAGGACCTATGTTATTTACCCCTACCTGTACTATAACTATACTAAACTGGTGATCACTGGTGACCTGTGCCACCACTGGTACCAGGTCCTTCACCTTGGCACCAGGCCTGGTGATGCACCTCCTGTCCCTCCTACCTTTACAGAATACCAGATCTAAATGTCGCACACGAGAGTCGCCTACAACCAGCACTGATTCCTTACTAATACTATTCTGTGGGCAGTCCTCCAATGCCTGGAACCTATTCGATGTTAATATGCCTGCCCGCTGGGCCGTTCGACTAGGCTTCCTCCCGCTCCTACCACCTGCCACCTGCAGGTGGTAGGAGCGGGACTGACCATTTCCTTAGATTCGCGTCTCCAAATCCTCCACCCCCTGACCTCATGCCACTTCCCCTCCTGTGACCTACCAGAACTACCCCTCCTCTGTTCACTATTAGCACTCCCCTCTCCAGAAATCCCAGCTACCTCCACAGTAGGGGAAGCTTCAGCTACCTGGTGGCCTACGACCACCTGGGCATATGATGTCCCTGCTACGGAGTGACCTTGTTGCTTTTTCTTGCCTACCCTGTGCAACAAGGGCAGCCTTGAGCTTGGAAAGCTCTGCCTTAAAGGTCCTAATCTCTTCCTCTAGTGCCTGCATCCTGGTCGAAACCATCCTACAGGCTGCAGCTTATGCCTAGATTTAGATTCAAATTAACTCGCTAAACAACCGACACAAGAGCCAGCTATTATTCACTATTAATCGCTACCTCGTATAGTGTCAGTTAATTATCCAAGTACCTCAAGAATTCCAACACACTAAGCAGAAACTATTAAACAATTGTTTTTTGTTTTGTTTTTTGTTTTTGTTTTTAAATAAATTAAATGTCTAATATAATTGTCTTCTAGACAAGTAGACAACTACATGAATATCACTGTTGATATCACTTATGGCTAGACATAAATATGAACAGTCACACAACACTTATGAATACCACCAAATTAGTACCAATTAAACTCTATCTTAAACTTAAAAACCAAAAACACTATGCACCACAAAACTAAATAAAGTATGTTAGGAAAGTATTAGTGTTCTCCAATGTATGTACTTATGATATCTACACACTTGTAATATCTCCAATTGAAAAATAAACTAAATACTAAAATACTCCAAAAATGAAGAATGTACCTCTACAATATACCTCTACAATACCCGGTATATGGAGATATACCTAATGTAATTGAAGCTAACTATTTAAATCCTAACCTAAACTTGAACGCCAAAAAGACCAAAACTTCTTCCTCTACACTACAGAAATCGAAGCCACGAGGCCGCGCCTAAAATAAGATGGCGCTCGGCAGCCTCGCTAGGTTGGTATAGTATAATGTGCGTGCTACAAAAGTGCTTATCAGATAAAAACTAATGAAATATAATCACAGAAATAATTGCTAAACACCTATCCACAGCTTAGACTAGTGTACTGCCTTGTTCTGCAACGACTTATCTGGAAAGTTGGAGCTCCAAACGGACGTGCTTCCACCGTGACACCTGGCGGCAAACTCTTGTCTTGTCTTGTCTTGTCATGATGACTTAGTACCATTTAGCATCATCCTATGTTGTATACCTGAAAGCCACAACTCTATACATTTTAGGATGTTACCTGCAATACCTGAAACTGCATCATTAAACGTTTATGGTATACCTTGTCAAAGTCCTTACTACAGTCAAGATATGCTGCATTAACCTGATTTCCCTCGTCATATTGTTCTGTAGCGAAGTTAAAAAAGTCCAAGAGATTTGTGAGACTCGATCGCCATTTTCTAAACCCATGTTGAGCATTTCGAATCTGTCTTTTTCCATCCAGATAACTATCTATTCCATCCTTGATAATTTATTTGAGTACCTTGCAGACTAGGGATGTGTGGCTTACTGGCCTATAGTTGTCAACTTCCCTCTTTCTCCTGTCTTGAAAAATAGGAACTACATTTGCCCTTTTCCTATCTGTTGTTATGTTATCTTGTGAAACTGAACAACAGAATATTATACTAAGTGGAAATGCCAGTTGCTTTTTGGCTTCCCGCAATGCCCTAGCATAAATTTCATGAGATTCTGCTGCGTTGTGTGACATTATTTTCCTAATATGATTGAAACCACTATCACTATTAATGAAATCAACATCGTTTATCCGATCACATGTCCCTGAACTATGGTGTACGGTTGGCAGATTAGTCGTGTCTTCCAATGTAAACGCTGATTTAAACTACTTGCTCAGCTCCTCAACTATCTCACCATCCTCACCCAATATAGTCCCGTTTGCTTCCAGTAGACCAATTGTCCTAGAAACTTTGCTCAGCTTGTAGAATCTAAAGAACTTTTTGCTGTCCCCATTACAGTTCCTAGCCAAATTCAATTCTTTTCCTCGCCTTCCTTCACAACGTCTCTAGCTTTCCGATACGACCTTATATGTACTATATTTGAAACTTTCTTAAACACTCCAACTGCACCTTTCTTAGCCTTAATTGCTTTTATGATATCTGGTGTAAGCCATGCTGGCTTTCCTACCATTCTTTTATGCCTTTGCTTTTGAGGGACATGTCTAATCTGAATTTCCTTCAAGTAAGGTTTGAACTTTTCCCACATTTCACAGGCATTTCTATTGAACAATTCTTCCTACCTTATGGCACTTAAAGTCGCTCTAATGCAGTCAAAGTCTGCTCTGTTGAAATTCGGTACCTTTACCAAATTATCCTTAATAATTTCCCCTACATGTGCCTTGAATCTAACTAGGTTATGGTCACTTCTTCCCAGAGTTTCTCCTACAGTCAAGTCTTGAACCAAGTCACTTAAATCCGATAATACCAGATCCAAGAATGAGCCATGCCTGGTAGGTTCTGATACAAACTGTTGTAAGAACAGGTCCTCTTCAAGGCATTTCCTAAGCATTGTGCATGATGGGGAGCCAACACCAACATTTTCTTCTCATTTCAGATTAAAGTGACCAAGAATAAGGCATATCCTCTGGAAGTTTCTTCTGATTTCCTCGCAAATCACCTTATCAAACTCCAGTTGCTGAGAATGTGGCATGGTTCCTGATCGGTACAAAGCTCCTATCCTCAGTTTAGTGCCGTTCCCTTTTCCCGTTGACATCACGCGAAATAGACTCCACAGACATTGTTCACCCCCTTTCACTCCTGGACCCATATTGCGCGAAAACATATTGTATCCCTGGATCTCATAGTCCTGCAAGTTATCCCCAAAATACCTCTCACTGATCCATGCTTCAGTAATGTTAACCGAATCTGGTTCCTCCTCAGTAACATATCACTTGAACTTAAATTTGGATGAAATACTCGGAGCATTAAGCATCATACACTTAGCGTATGTTTCATAACCACCTTTGGCTTTTTCATGTTGGCTTTTTCATGTTCGACCACCGCCTTCATCACTGGATGAGCTATCCCTCTGCCACCTTGAACTACTGCTATCCATATTTGCTGACTTTGGGGTTCTATTGCCTTGGCTGTCCAGGGGTGTCGATTTTTGAAAACATTGGCGGGCCGAGGTGCCAACGCACTTACCAAAAACTCATCGGATTTCGCACACTATATTTTCAGATCTCAGAAATTCTATGTTTGTATTCGACGACGTGTATGTTTATGTTTATTCAGCTTACTCACGAACGAGGAAATTCGTCCAATAACTGGTGACGTAGCATAATAAAAAGAGCGGTACACAGTACATGTCAGCACAACAACTCTGGGTAATGGCATGCGACTGCAGTTTCATACAGCGGGCTCGGATATATTGTCGTCACCGTCAGCGCCTTTCCCTCACTCCACACACCAACAAGCACACACCGGCTTAAATACAAATGTTTCAGCGATTAGATGTAGGCTAAAACGCACCGGCCTTGATGGACTATCGGAGCACGGGAGACATGAACTGTGACGACAATCGGTGAAAGTATTTCCTTGGCGCCTAACATTAGGGAGGACGGAAGCCAAAGTTGTGATTGGGCGAGTTCAGGGTCGGGGATGATATTTTCATTCACATCTGTGACATCAGAATATCACTTTGCAGTTTCCAGTGAATCTGGAGCACTTTACCACAGGGCAATTCATTGTCGAATAACACATTAACCGTCCAAATGGAAAACACGGAGAATAATCCTGTGAAGAGGATCATGCTACGGATTGGAAAAATCCAGCAAAAGCCCGTTTTCTCCAACCATGAAGTCCACTGTGGCGAACTATGGCCGCGGAGCACACCGGCTACTGTGGCGGACGAGTGCTCAGGAGCACACCGTCCACTATGACGGACCGGGGCCGTGAAGTACACACCGTCCACTGTGGCGGGCCAGGGTCGCAGAGCACGTCGTCCACTGCGGCGGCCCGGGGTTGCGGAGTGCATCTTCCACTGTGGTGGACCGGGGCTGCTGAGTACATTGCGGGGGATCAGGGCCATCAACAGGTCAAATTTTATCATCATATATTATATCATCAAATTATATTATATGGTAGTGGCGTGCCTAGGATTTGCAATGGGGGTGGGCAAACTGATTTGGAATTGTCGCACAGACTCCAATTTTTGAAAACGTCCACGGACCACTATGTTTGTCAGTGAGATACTATTTTATTTTATTTTTAAAGAATGATTACTGACCAGCTTAGCTGCCCTGTCGATGGGGCCAAATATGCCACCATCATTTCTGTATCACCGGACTTCAACACGAACTCCCCGATCTTGTTATTGTCAAAGGATATTGTGTTCGTACCCCTTTATAAGTCACCTCACACTGTTGAAATTACACCGGCATAAATCGAAAAAAGAATACAATTTTCCCATTTGAGGCATTACGATTACTCACGCAGGGTCGCTAAAACGGCAACAGTCGTGCACATGTACCTTGCGCATTCGCCACACTACGTGCGCTTCTCCAGTTTCTGCTAGGTCTCCAACGTTTTGCTAATTGCTGTCACATGATAGTCTTGTGCCATATTTGGCATGTGGATTTACTGGTATGGCGGCTCGCTTAGAAAATTCGATGAATTCAATTCCATGTATTAGTTTTCTTTTTCCCACACTTGCTGGTGGTTAAGAAATTATGATGCACTGAGCTTTGATGCACCTCATATCTTAAATTAAATATGCTCCAAGATTGTCCACCGAGTGAGACCCTAGCTAGGTGTTCGCTGTTTTACCCGTTGTGGTTTTATTCGTCTACGGATGTGTTTTAGAGCTCCAGCCAATTTTTATGGATCTGGTACATATTTGAGACCCGGCTACTTTTTAGAGCTTTGTTGCTTTTTTGTACAGCGGTGACATGCTTGAGGTATCGGTGCGTTTTCGAAGACCCCGATGCCTTTATTTCGTGCCCGGTCTTTTTGTTCCTTTTTAGGACCAATTCGCTTTTTGGGGTTCAACCATATTTTAAGGCCCTGCCGCGTTTGCGAAAATCGGGCTTTGGAGGGTCCAGTGCATTTTCGGCCTCCCGTTGTGCTCTCAGAGCTTCGCGGTTTATTTGAGGCGTTTATTCTCGCACCTTTGTGGAACCCCAGCATAACCTTGGTTCCTTCGGTATAATTTCCGGTGTCACGGTGCGACATTTCGTTCCCAGGTGTATAGTTCCGGGGAAGGGACTCGGAACAGTTTTCTGGGTTCGACGCAACTTCTCGTGACTTATGCTTTAAAAAAAATGAAGTCCGAGTATCGGCCTGATTTCTCTGGCACCTGGCGCTACGTGTCTCGCTGCAATTTTTCAACTCCTGTGCGCTTTTTTCGGGCCGTATTCAATTTTTAAAGGCATCTGGGGCATGCTTGGACCTTAGGATACATTTTTTCTGACTCGGACATATATTCCTCGGAATTGCTCCTTATTTTAGAGGGCATCGGCTTACTTTTTATCGAGTTCAGATGTGTGTTTTTGGGGGCCACGCTGTGCTTGCAGAGGAGTATATGTGATGCCTCGACTCAAACTTTTGGTACTACCGCCGGAATTCTGGGTCCAGTATGCGATATTTTGGGGCGTCGTCGCGAGTTATCAGGGCGTGTTGTAGTTAGTTCCGCCCCAGCGTGACTGGTGGAATCAGATGCAAATTATGGGGAGCCTGGTGTAATTGTTACGGTGCCCACTGCATTCACAGCCCGCTACGCGAATTCTGGGCCCCATATGCGAATTTATGGGGCCCAGCGCGATTTTTGGGGAACCGGCGAAATTCGTGAGAGCATACCCCTTCAGGATGTGCGGCAGCATTTTTCCCCTTGGTACGCCACTGCGGCTGCTCAGCGTTGTTTTCCAGCAGCTGGCACCATCGAGAGTAGAAAGGCCCTTCGGATCATTTTCTTTCGGGACCTATTCTGATTTGTTTCCGGTGCTCGGGTCGACTCGATAGAGTCCCCTTGTGATTTTTGGCGTCAGGTCTATTTTCTGTAAGCCCCTGTAGGATATTTTTGGGCCACAGTGCGATTATTTGGGGCTCGCGGTGCCTCGTCTTTTTTCGGTGCCCCAGCAGGATTTTTACCGGGTCCGACGCCTTCTTATTGTGGATCGTTGACGCAATTTTTCTGCTCGCAGGGTGACATTCCGGGTAGATATTGGTTCTTGGGAAGCCAGCTGCGACGTCTGGGGCTCCAGAGCAGCGTTTTGACCCCAGCGACATTTGCAAAGGAAGCAGCCTGAATTGCTTGGCCTAAGTGCGATTTTTTTTGGCACCGCGGTCACTTGTTTTGATACCTTGCGCTAGTTTGAGTGGCTACGACACTTTTTTTTTGGGGGGGGGGGGGAGGGGGCAACACGTTTTATGAACTTTGGAGCCATTGTTGTGGAACCTTTAGATCCAAGAGTGATTTTTCGTGTCCGGTCTGTTTTTCGTTTCCCGGCTTCATTTGTTGGGTGATCCCAAGGAGAATTTTAAAGCACCGGTGTGACCTGCCATGCATCTAGCGATTTCCAGGAGCCCGAACGAGAATTATTGGTACCCAATGCCACTGTGCAAGGCAATGCTGCAACATAAGAATCCAGGGATAGTTCGTCTGTTTCATCACTCACACGTGATTTAAACTCCCAAGTTCTTCAGACAGTTTGAGGAAAGTCAAACATCTGATCATGGATTGGCAAGGATGGAATATAAGGCAACATGAATGCCATGGAATTCAGATCACAATAATTATACTGCAATACATACCTTCTCCGCAGGCTGCTTTTGAGATGGATGCGCGCCTGAAGTTTGATCAAGGTTGGAGTTGGAGGTGGATGGAGCAGCATAGTAAAGGATATAACATATGGTTCAAAAAACTTATTTGTGTCCCTTTTTGGGTGTCATTTAACCTCCCAATTGGAAAGTATGTATCTCCAGAGGAAATCAGTGGACACATCATGTTCAGCACATCAATGAATACTGCATTAAAAAAAGAAATTAAATCTAGTCAGGGCTTACCATAAACTGAAAAATGACCCAAAAAGCCATGCAATATTGCAGTTTAACCCGCGCACGTCCGGGGGGGGGGGCAGATATCTTCCCCCTCCGGTTTTTCATCATTTTCCGCCAAACTAATAGGGTTAGCAAGACCAAACCTCGCACAGCTGTTCATTGGTCTTCTCCGCATATCCTCATAATTTGTAATCCTGGGTCATCTCAGGTCAGGTCACGAGGTCAGGCGACGTGATCCAACTACACTCGAAGTTCTAGGTGGCATAACTTCCACAATAATTGGGCGATTTATTTCAAACTTATAGCATGTCATGATCTCATCAGGGACCATAATATGTATCTCGGGTTTTTTTCGTAGCATTGAGCTTAGGTCAGGTCACTGCCATGGCTTTCCCATTATAGGGCTATGGTAAAATATACAAATGTGTCCTCGTGACATATTTGTGGTCAGAATGATCTCACAACGGTTGTGGCATGTAGATGCAAGCTATGCTCAATGTTACCGCTGACATTTTTTCTCAGTGACCTCACCAATGTCTCTGAGGTCACCTGAGATCACTACACATTTATGCGCATTACGTCGCACTGCATTGAGCTAGAAGGCTGAAATTACTGTTATTGTGCTTATATCGTCAATACGTGTCGATTGATTCGTTGCATGACCTCCCTAGGCCTTGACCTGAGGTCATGATTTCATGACCTTGACTTGAGTTTGAGTTGACCTGACCTTAAATTACACCGCCTATTGTTGGTAGCACATTTCAAGGACTGTCGAATAGCGTTCGCCATCTGTTTCTATCTGTTACAGGTCCTGAGATATGTGTCAATATCTGAGCCCCACCTGATGTGTTCGAATTTGACCTATGATGGCCCAGTGACCTGAATGTTGACCTGAGCGAAAACAAATTATCGAGACACTTTCGATGGAGCCCGTCACCAGCTTTCCAAACGCCGTTTTCCGTTTGTCGTTAGCTAGCATAGTTCCAGAGATCATGCGGGGGGGGGGGCAGACATCTGCCCATGCCCTGAATGTTTTGAATTTATATCTCCAATGCAATGTTTGTGGATGTGACTAAGATGATCAGACCACTCATTTTCTGTGTAAATGGGGTTTGAGTTAGGTAACATGCAGTGGCGTCGCCACGAAACTCTTCCAGGGGGACAAGATCGAAAGGGGGCCTCTTGCTCCCCAAAAAGGGGCCTCCATTGTGCTATGGCCTCCTATTGTTTTAGACCCTTAGTATGGTTCGGGAATGGTAAGCATGATTTTATATTAAAGTACTGTTTGTTCTTGGCATGGTGGCATTTACTCAACACTCTTCTTGACATGTACTCAACACGCAAAATCAATATTTTTTTCCTGAAAACTGGGATATACCAAGGAATAAATTAGTATTATGTGGATGAATACCTAAGTGTCAAAACCAACCAACGTCTCAATGTTTTTTTTTAACAGAAGAATCTTCCCGTTCGCCTCTAGATTGCAGCGAGGCTGATGCTAAGCATATCTTTCAGACATCTCCCATTAATCAACCCACCGTGATATCCTCCAAGAATAACTGAACATAGCTAGATTAATCATGACTGTTATTTATTACCACCAGCTTGATGCCCTAAGCAAAGCTTAAGAGATCATTTCTCAGTCCTAGGACGGAAATTTCGCGAAGGTGACAACAAGAAGGGGGTTACATTGGTTTTCTGATGGGAATCTTAGGAATTTGCGAATTTTTATAATATTTCGTGCTGTTTGCAAGGACTAATCGAAATGACATGATTAGTGATCAACTAAATTGTTGTATCATTGGTTAACTTGGCCATTTGCACTCTCCGACATGCTCTTATTAGTAAATTGGACAAGTAAAATCCAGATTACAATGACACAAGCTGATATATTTGGAAACACCAACATTTCGGCTTAATGCCTCCACTAATATGTGACAAGTGCGATTTTTCTGAACAGAGTTACCAAAAAAATAATGTTTGAAAAAGATGATGTGGTGTATACATTCTGTCAAAACCTGCAACCTAATTATTCCAGCATTCATAATTCGCAGCTATCGATCACTGTTGTGAAGACAGTGGCGCCGTTCTATGTCACCACACCTACAGCCCTGTGCTGTTGCAGTCGTGGGACGCGATTCTCAACGGAGACTCCATTCCATACCCAACCTACTTCAAGAATTGCACCGGCTTCGACAACTACTACAACTACCTGTTCACGGTGAACCCGTACGACGCAGTGCCGTTCGACCAGTACCTCAACCTACCAGCAACACGCCAGGCGATCCACGTCGGCAGCAGACCCTTCAACGATGGCCAGGCCGTTGAGGACCACCTGCTGACCGACATGATGAACTCGTCCAAGCCGATGGTGGCCGGCGTGCTGGACGGTGGCTACCGGGTGATGATCTACAACGGTCAGCTGGACGTCATCATTGCCTACACGCTCACCGAACAGTGGCTGGCCACCGTCGACTGGCACGGCAGCCAGCTGTACCGCGACGCCGAGCGACGGATCTGGCGCGTCGACGACGATATCGCCGGATACGTGCGCGTGGCCGACAACCTGCACGAGGTGATGGTGCGCAACGCCGGCCACATGTTGCCCTCTGACCAGCCGCGGTGGGCTTACGAACTCATCGGCATGTTCACTGCAGCAGATGGTGCTACCTGGCCGAAATAGTCGAAGGGATGCTATCGGCAAAAGCCCGTGTTTTCGTGCCGCACATCACTTCTTGTGTAATTGCACTTCCACTGGAAGCAGGGTGTCCAGTACGTGTACTTTGGTTAACCGGGTCTTTCTACATGTGCAGGATTTATGTTGGAAAGCGGCTATGGTAATACAGGTATGGTTGTGGCTATAATGAAGTGGCGCACGCCACGGTGATAAGTCGAAGGATGTGACCGGCTAACACCTGCCATTTCCAATCGAGACGTGCCTAAAGTCCAGACTCAAGAACTGGTCTTAATCTTACAACACGAAGTAGCCCCAGAGTATCGAACAAAGATTAACCAAAAAAAACATTACACCCATAACTAGGTGTTGGTTGGATAAATAGGTGGCATGGGTACGTATATTTGTAGGTTGATAGGTTGATAGGTACCAGGGCCTCACTACGCAGGCGTAGTTTCTTCGTCGTCAAGACTTCTTCGTTACTGATGATTTAGCTATATTTGGTATTTATTGATATTTTAAATATCCTGTTTTCGCACGATGGATATTTCGCAACATATACGCAAGATATCCGTGGGCGACGCCGACGCCGGCCCGCCGTCTATGGCAGAGGAAGATAAAAAATAGTTTCAGAACACAATATGTAATGTAACAATATGCGCAATATAACACTAAATGGCGATGACATTGACATCTGAAGTGACGGCAACGTTAATAAATGTACTTTGCATCATATTTTATGGAGGCAATCTCATAAACTGTAACTATATCATTCGCGCACACACTAGTGAGCCTACCGAGCAATCACGGCTCGATTGGCCATGGAACATGGTAGGTCTAGGCTGAATTGTTGTCTGTAACCCGTCTCGAGGGTGGTTGGTATTCCATAAGGTTCCATAAGGTTTTCCGCGGATAGCGAAAGAACGGCGCGGGGTAGCGCGCAGAAATTTGGCACACCTTTTCCCACATAAAATTGGCATGTTGCAAGAAATGTTTGAGGTCAACGAGTTAACCAGGGTCAATGAGTCAAAGTCAAATATATTGTAATACAACTTCCAGCGTTTACTCATCTTTAGAGGGGAAACAAAACGTCCCAGAGGAATTTTTGATTTTTCCTCATTTTAATAACGTTAGTTTTTGCACATTTCACCATTATGGCTAAAATCGTACATTCTGGCCAAAGTAAGCATTTTTTATGCGAGTCCTAGCAACGTTTTGCGGTTCGCTCCACCGATTATAAAAATTACAATTGAAGACAATTTGTAAACTAAGCATTTTGAAACTTCCCAAAAATGATACATTATTGATTTAGGGGTGAGCGAAAAGCTTAGGACTGTAATCGATTTCGTCTTCTTTTTCTGATCGAAAGTAATCTTCGTTTTTCGGAACCCCTAAAATGAACTCCTCAGAGCCAAAAAGATGAAGTCAGTTGTGAAACATAGACCCCTAGTGACGTCAATTTTGTGGGGGTAGATTTTCAGTGTTTTTTGGCCCTACTCGTCGAGCGCTTTCCGACGCTCAGGTGATTTCGCTCTTTCGTTTTCGCGCGACACCAAGTTCAGAGACTAGAGGGGGTTTGTATGGAGACGGAGTGTGAGGATCTGACCGGAAAGACGCGGTGAGGTAAGATTGCGTTCATTGCTCGCTTCGCTCACCCACCCCGCCTGAAAAATATGCGAGGAAAATAAGTGCTGGATGGATGATCGCCACCACGACGTGGTCCAACCACCCACATGGGGACGTGCGATTGACTTGCTAAAACACCTCCGATGTTCTCGCAGGTGCATTATTTATAGGT
This sequence comes from Imbricaverruca yamaguchii, assembly GCA_034440575.1. Classification (NCBI taxonomy): domain Eukaryota; kingdom Metazoa; phylum Arthropoda; class Thecostraca; family Neoverrucidae; genus Imbricaverruca; species Imbricaverruca yamaguchii. The sequence goes on from JAOTOL010001215.1 coordinate 30,629, forward strand.
TGTCTAGCTTTTGTATACATCGGCTTTCGTCGCAAGCCAAATACGACCCATTCCAACACGCAACCACGTGAGATCAAGCACGCAACCACGTGAGATTCACCTGCTCGAGAACTTACTTCTTTCTTTCTTGAAGAAAACAAGCGATGAAATTGCGTCCTAGTTGAGTGATCGCCATAAACCACACATGAACAACCTCAGCCACTAGGCGCTGAAGGGAACCGGTGTCTCCACCCACCTAGCAGCAATGATGGCGTATTTGGCTATTTCAGCTTTAGAGTGCATCGACCAGGATTGATTGACTGGGAGAAGAGCAGTGTTTCTCAAGCATCCAAGCATTGAAAACGAGCAATCATTAGACAAAGCTTGCGACACTCTTTCATCACCGTCCGCATCATGCTTGGCATGCGTTTACTGGTATTTATAAACCCCACGAAATACAAATTTAAAAAAAACCTGTGCGGCCGGTGAGTCACGTGGGTTTCGACGCAACTCCCCGGTACGGATGCTGGGTTCGCAATGTACACCACATCTACCAACCAGGGCCACATTGGTGGCATAGCATGCATCAAGTTACTTTGCAATGCAAAGGTTTGTTAAATGATGAGAGAGGACGAATGACGAGTGATCATTACAAGGTCTGCACAAGCACACTGGCATAGTAAATTACATACATCCGACGCCATGCCACGTAAATGAACCAGGGATACCTTAATCTAAAGAACAAACGCTTGCCAAGTGGGCTCACCAGTGCAAACATTGTACTAATAAAGTCACTTGCCAAATGACTAGGGCGATCCTCGCAAGGATTAATGTTCCAGTGCGGAACCATCTTCTTACTTGAGTGATCAGTTTTGCGTTTCAGATATCACATGCCAGACGCATGGTAAGTAGCCAACAAGTGATTCAGGGACAAGCTACACACCACGCGTTCGTGTTCGAATCGTTTCGAAAATAGCGTTATGAGCTTTCCAGCCTGCCATTATTCATTCACCTTCCGAGTGAAGTAAGAGGGACTGTCAGTGCGAACCACAATGATAAGCATCGGTGTTGTTTTATATATTTGCTTACAAATATATAAGTGCATATTGCACGTAAGTGCAAATGTACGTATGCGCCAAAATACGTAAGCACGAATGTACGCATGCGCACAAATAGCGCATACGTACTTTTGCGCATACGTATATTTCTTCTTACGTACGTTTACATAGAGCATTCTGTTTTTTATGTCTCCATAAGGTCACGACTGGTGAATTGCCTCAGTACCGAAACACGTGCGTTTGTTTCCGGACGAGGACGGAGAGGAGGACGACGCCAGCTGCGGCTACAGTGCGGACGGGGACCGAAAGAAGACGCCGGACGCCACCTGTCACCAGCCAACCGCCACCCGCCACCAGCCACCTGCCACCTGCCACCAGCCACTAACACAACCTCAGAAACACACTTATACACACCAGACACAAACCGGACATCGCACCCCACTCCTCCTTGCACACAAACACTACCTTCCCGCCCATTTAACCTACCTACTGCACTTCAAGACCAGCCTCGTCAAGCTCAGCTCAACTCTACCCTCTGCATCTGCCTCTACTCTCCACATCGTCTTCAGCACTTCAAGACCCATCTCTTCAAGTTCAGGTCGAACCTTTACATCTGCCTATACGTTCTACATCTTCTACACTGTCAGGAACAACTACAATCTGTATCTACTTGACGTCAGTCCGGCGGTGCTGTCACTCCCTCCCACCACAGGCTCCCCCCAAACCCCCACCCGACTTTCCCTCTAGTGCACTCTGCACGATCTTTATCTGATCCCTCTATCCGTGCTCTCTTCAAGCACAGTTTCTGATTTCTTTGTGTATTCTTCAACTTTATCTGCCCCCTCTGTTACACCTGTCGGGCTCTCTTCACGCCCTTCTTTACCCTCCGCCAAATTTGTAAAATGTATTGTGTGTTACTCACCTACCATCGACACTCTGCACCCAACATCACATAACAACAGAACTCGACCATCGTAAACACTAACATGAACACCTCCCAGCCACCACCCACGGGAGATTTCTTTATCTGCCGCCGGGGGGACGGGGAGCCAATAGGCACCCTGGATCCCTGGCGGGTATATGGAGAAATTTCCCACTACTACATAGGGGCGCCCCTACACGCCAAACCTCTAAGATCCGGGGCGCTCCTAATACAAGCAAACAACAAAACCGACGCTAACCTACTCACCAAAATTAAACACATAAATGGCATCCCAATCACTATCACACCGGCAACTAACCTCAACACCAGCCAAGGTACGATCATTGCCCGGGAGCTGGTCGGTATATCGGCGGAGACACTGGTTCGCAAGCTTGAGGACCAGGGCGTCTCCGCCGTGTACCGGCCGGCCCCGAGGCCAGGATACACCACAGCCCATCTACTCATACTGACTTTTAACACACGCAGACCACCAACCCACATTAAAGCCGGATACCTCAGATACTCGGTCACACCACGCGCACTCCTTCCGCGACCTTGCAAGACATGTCAGCGTTACGGACACACAGCGGGGGGTGCCGAGCACCTCACCACATTTGCGGTTCATGCCCACGACCACACCCCACCGACACCTGCACCAGCGGCGAGCTGTGCTGCGCCGCCTGCGGGGGGGACCACGCGGCCTCGGATGGGTCTTGGCCTCGGTGGATGGCGGAGCGGGAGGTGCTCCGCCGGATCCACCACCAATCACAAACGCACACTACCCGGCTCTGACAACACGCTCCCAACATGTACAGAACAAAAACACCAACGCAGAACAACCGCAACCCCAGCACACGCGAACACCACCTAACACAAACACCCGCAAAACCAGACCACCAACACCAGGACCTTCAAACCACCGTCAAGCACACCAATCCAATCCAACCTACCACCCACCACCGCCACCAGAATACGAACCAGCATCCGCAGCATACCCACACACCAAACACACTGGACAGATCATCTACACCACACCCACACACAGATCAGGACACAGACCCGGAGGAACAGACGGAGCGAGAACACAGCACAACTGACTCAGACATCACGACCCCCCCCCAAACGCGACACCACCATCCACTCAGCCACGCAGGCCAACCAAGAGCACAACCAAAAAACAACCATCACCTAAACGCCCACACACCCGCGCTAACACATACAAACAATGAACACAATCATACAATGAAACGCACACGGACTTATCAGACACTGGCCTGAATTTAAACATTATGCACTTGGAACAAATCCTATAGCACTACGCATTCAAGAAATACATTTTAAACCCAACGACCCATGTCACTTTCACATCCCTCACTACCCAATACACAGACACGACACACACAACCCACACAGATCAGGCGGTGTATGCACATACATTAGGAACACAACTTCTCACCGCCTGATACATTTCGAGGCCACGGCAGACACTGCTAACTGAAATTCATGTACACAACCTAGCTTACACACTCATTAACATTTAGGATCCACTCTCGCGAAATACAGAAACACTCTGAATTAAATAAAGCACTTGACAAAATCCGCACAGCTATCCTTCTCACCGGAGATTTCAACACGCACCACCCACTATGGGACGCCCACACAACACTACCTGATCACAGAGCACACACACTCATCGCAATAGCCACACAGCATAATCTCAGACACCGCACACCAGAAACACTAACAATATACAAACAACTCAGAACACAATGTAAGACCATCATTAAAAACGCAAGAAAAACTTCTTGGAACACATTCAGCACCCAATTTAACATATTTATACCTCTAGGCGAACTTTGGACACTTCTGTAAACATTCCAACACCGACAAAGACCCCCAATCAAAGCCATCACACTTAGACACAACAACACCACAACAGACCCACAAACAATACCAAGCTTATTCGCAGACTACCATCTCAGATCATCTACACTTCAACGAAACCCCCCACCTCCAATCAGACACACACGCACACACCTCTACAACACTAGATTCACACTTACAGAACTACAATTAGCAATCGTACAGACAGGTCACACAATGTAGGATCGGACAACGTTCACTATTCCTTCTTCAAACACCTACCAACGTCAGCACTGCAAACACAGCTCAACACTTATAACACCGCATGGACCACACATACATACCCACAATCCTGGCTACACGCTTCTCCCATCCCATACCAAAACTAAACGCAGATTCAACTCTTTGCACTTCGTATCGCCCTATTGTCCTCACTAGCTGCTTTCACAAACTATTCGAACGTCTTGTCAAAAAACGCCTCCCCTATATCATTAAAACACAACACCTAATCTCTCCTATTCAATCAGGCTTCCTTCCCAATCGATCATGTCTAGACAACATCACTTCCATCATCACAAACATCCAGGAAGCGGCGGCCAGGAAACGTTCCACGGTCGCCGTCTTCCTGGATCTAAAACAAGCCTATGCCACCTTCAACATAACAGCACTACTACAACACTCACGCAACATCGACATACAAGGTAGACCTACATTTCTATCTACTCAACAGATATTTTGAAGTAAAAATTGGGCTCCACACCTCAGACTCCCAATTCCCCACCACCGGTTTAATGCAAGGATCAGTTCTCAGTCCCCTACTCTTCATTTTAGCTTTAACTTCCACCATCACCGACAACTTTTCGACCAAAATCGCCATCTACGACGACGATATAGTATCGTGGACATCAACAGAAGCCCCAGTACACGAACTAACAGTACTACAACACGCACTAACAGAACTCAACAACGAACTTGCCACATTAAACCTTCATATACCACCACTCAAATCCAAATGCATGATTTTCGGCTACAACACAGACACAAACCTACAACCCCTAAAAATAAACAACTCACCCATTCCCTTTATGTCCACAACAAAATTTATAGGTATCACACTAGACCATCGAATAAGTTTTCGGCCACACCTAAACATACAAAAACGCGCCTCAAAAAGAAACTACGTACTACGAGCATTTTCTACCACACTGGGGATCCGACCGAAACACACTCCTAACGATTTACACATCACTTATTCGGCCAATTATGGAATACGGATCCCCACTCTTCGAAAACGCGGCTAAATCAAACCTCAAAATTTTAGATTCTATTCAACGACAATGCCAACAAATAGTCACAGGAGCTTACACCACCTCACCTTCTCATGCTCTTCACATATGCAACCACATCCCAGAACTACAGCACAGACGTACAAAGGCAATACTTAGGTACTACTACAAGACACAACTCACGAAACAACATCCATGCACACAGGCACTAAAACTCCGTACAACACGAATACATCAACTCATGAATTCAAAACGACTACAGACCACAATAGGCTGCCGCATACACAGACACGACAAAACACTAGATATAACACTCCAAACGACAACACCACCCCCACAACCCATCGCCTGGTGGAAACAGCCGACAACCAGCACACACTTCCTCATTGACAAACCGAAAAACACATTCACACACGCAAAAATACAGCAACTATTCCTACAATTCACAGCACAGTACGCAAACTACAACATCATATATACACACGGCTCCAAATCGCATACACAGCAGACGGGCACAGCGGCGGTGCTGTACCCCAACGCAACACCGCCGCGGGTCATCCTACGTGCCCGTCTGCACGACGCAGCATACACGGTTCCATACCGCTTCTCTGGATCCCAAGTCACACAAACATACACGGCAACGAACACGCAGACACAGAAGCAAACATAGCCACAACACTACAACAAATCACACAATGTCCCTACTCACAATCCGACTACTATCCCACAATACGACAGGCCATCAACAAACGATACAACAAACATGGGATACAACAATCACGCAACTACACGAAATACACCCGAAACACGAACACTGGTACTCCATCAACAAAAACACCAGACTCAGAGAACGGACACTAACACGACTACGCATAGGACACACAGCACTCACACACTCATACCTCCTACGCAATCAACCACGACCACAATGCACTACCTGCCGCCACACACTCACAGTCAAACACATACTTATTTACTGCACCAAATACAACCAAAGACAACATCACAAACTATTGCACAACGAACAACATCCCACTGAACCTCTCCACACTCCTCAACGACGACCATCCAGCATTACTCGAACACCTCTTTAACTTGCTCAAGACTACACGCATTATGGAACAATTGTGAAAAAGGAAAAAGGAAGAAAGAAAGATATGTTGAAAAACGAAAGAGAAAATTGACAAAAACCAGGAAAACGGAAAAAGTAAAGGATACGTTGCAAGTTTCTTGCAATGTTCACATATGGCGATGACCCGACCCCCCCCCCACTACAACCCATACCCCAATGTGGCATCGACCGGACTAACCCCCTCTCTTGACTTCATCATCTCCGGCTCTCAAACAACTCTCCTGCATCAGCTCTACATCTTCAATCGATCCGGACTACCTCAACTCTACTCTTCAAGAACATCTCAACTCTACTTCACCACAACTCGACGAATTTACTAAGCCTCCACCTCGGATACATCCTCCTACCCCACGCTACTCACTCTCTTACACATCTTCTCTTCAACCGGAACCAGCCGATATCACCACACGGTGGCATGCTGGCAAAATTCACTCTCACACACACACACACACACACACATTAGCCATACGTACATCTGTGGTTACGTACAATTGCCATACGTACATTGCGCTTACGTACATTTCCTTTACGTACATTTGTCAGGTTACACATGATGGGGTATGCGGGGGTATGTGAAGAGGGATATTCGAACCCATAAGACAGCATTCAATGAATGTTTATTCCGCTTACGCAGAATGATGGAAGCAGGAATTGTAAGGTGTTTACATAACGGAAAAATGTACAAGCTGAGAGAATCTAGAGAAATTCTTGTAATGGAGGTCCTGTAAACGCTCACAAAGAGCAACTTTAAAACACATAATTATTTCCTAGTTATGTTTGGTATTCCGAACACGAAATCTGGGTGTGCTGGATTACGAACAAAGTGTGCTGTTTCCGGAACACTTGAATAAACCTAACATATCCCACATAAATGTGTTATTTCACCACGAATATAAATTTTGTCGTTTGTGGCAAATTTCCTGATCGCAAAACCTTGGCACTTTTCTCATTTAACGGCACTATATGGTCTGGGGTAGACAGGTATAGAGAGCACATTCAACGTCCGATTTTATTTGATATCTTTTATTGAAGACGGTGCAGCCGATCTGACCGAATAGTCAGAATGGTCGCCTAAAGTGTAAGGGTCACTCAGGTAGTATGTGGAATATGCCCCACAGCAGTATAAAATTCATAGTGGAGTCAAAGGCGGATGGAAAACTTTCTTCGTGGGGATTCGTCTAGAGGGGAACCATTTTCTCCATGGGGCGCCACTGCGAATCTCTGAAGGGATGTCTTCGGGGGGAAATCGCGTATCCGTTCCTTATTGTGGGAGAGTGACAGCTGCTGGCTTTCGTGATTACACATACCGCTGCATTATCGGGGGTGGGAGTTTGATTGACCAAACGCTCTTGGCCCCGCATTGCCAATGAGCAATCTTCTGTCGTAATTATGAGGTCCACCAATACGCGTCATACCTGGGGTGCAGAATAACACCGACCCATCTCGGATGTATTCTTAAATTGGTGGACAGGGGTAATTGAGCACACCGAATCCAATGGTGACACTCCCATTTCGATCTGACCAACTGCACGTGCGTTATAGCCTTAGACATTTTTCGATTGTCACGAAGAAGGTTTAAATTTAAATGGTCAAATCTTCTGTTATAATCAAAATAATTACATAAACAAATATATCGCTGGATTCGTAATAGACTAAAGATCACGTTCCAGTGCTTTATTTATAAGTTTGACAAGTTCTTTTTTTGCTCACGTGACCTTAGGACACTTGACGCATATCATTTCGAGCGCATGGAAAATATCCAGTTTTTACATTTTTATATTGTTGTGTAGTATGTTGTCTTTGACTTCAAAAGAAATTGGAGATCTGTTTTTTTCTAGATTTTGTATTAGAAATCAGAGTATGGAGCGCAGACATCATCAATGTCACCCGATTGTAGGCCACTCAGGGTTGAAGTCAGTTTGATTCGTGATCTCGAAGCCTTTCTACCTCCGACGACCTCGGGTGACCTTATCCGATCTGCATTTTACTCCCATGAACTTCACTGACCTTTGGTGACCTCCTAGGGGTTATTTAAACAAAGATTTGACCTTTAACATTTATTGACGGGAGAAGGGAGATAATAGTTTGTTTTATGCTGAATTCGAATTAAGTGGCACATTCAATTGTTTGAGCAACGCCAATAGTTAAGTCCAATAAACATCCTCATCCCAGATATTTAGTAATTAGTAACAGATCGTAATGGCCGGAAGGACAACGGTAGATCTCGCCCATATTTTTGGTGGTGGTCGGGTATGTGGGTATACAGGAAAACATACACTGGTCTGTATACAGGCAGGTTTAATGACAGGTGCAATGCATTGTTCTATGAATACATGCTTCACTGGAGTGGCTACCTATACACTGATCCATCATTCAACGACAGACATTGACGCAGCGCCCCTGTTCGCCCGACAGTTCGGCCACACTCGTGGTAGTATTTACCGGCACAAATCAGTGCAAAGACTTTGTACCCTGGACGGTCAGAGCTTTGGCGAAGCGGGTCTTTAGATCACGAGCTGTGGATTCGATATCGACTTGGCTAACGAACAAAGAGATAATTGATGTTTGGAATTCTTCGGCCAGGAAGGTGCACACTTCTGAGGCTGTCGTGATCTGATGTGTGTGCGGACGGTACCGACTTTCTCTCGCAGTCGCCCGTTTCATTGTGCCGCCGATGCCGTCACACGCCCCCTTCCCATGAGCTGTTGAAAAGAACTGCCAGTCACATTTTAATCCAAAGTCTGTCTCGTGCTGGCAGATGTTAATAAAGTTGAAATGATTTTGTATTGTCCCGCGCAACCATCAGAAAAGTAATGCATTTTAGACAGATTGGGGATCCGAGTCTTCAGTTCCGGGATTAATTTTCTCTCTCTCAAAAAGGCATGAACAGCAGTCACGTTATGTTTTACCGAGTTTGACACGACGCAAAAGCTCTGATGGACCGTAACATCGTCCTCTCGCCAATAGGAGATCAATGGGTGTATGGTGCATTGTCCCGCATCCAAATGGTAACTCTGAACCTCGTCCTGGATAACAGAAGTAAAATTTTCCAAAAAATCTCCCGCAACCACTGCTTCCCCAGGAGGAAGTGATTCCTTGAGGTATGCAAGTGTTTTGCTCTGGTTAGCCGACACGTAATTATTTTTGGTCAGTTTTAACCCCGCACTACTTAAACTTTGTATAAATTCACCTCGAGTCTGAACAACGTCAATTAGGTTGCATCGACCCGTGCTGACCCATTGCTTAAACCGATGTTCTTCATCACTGTCCGCATCATCATCCCCTGAATCATCATCCACGCCAACATCATCACCGTCGTCGGCGTCGTCATCGTCGTCAATGTCGACTCCGTCATCGCGGCTGTTTTTGTGACGGTCGTCCTGTGCGGGTCTCAAAAATCCCAACACACCCTCTTCCCCCGGACAGTCGTTACACCGGTGCATCATACAGTCGGGATCGCTGTTGTCATATACGGTGTGGTCGATTAGATCGCGGTATGTGAGACCCGGAATTCCGTACGAATCTACCGTTGGCTTGACATTCTCGTGGTACACACACACATACACACGCTGTGTGTGCCGCTACTTGCAGCTAGCACACAATGTCGCGGACGAAGTGCGCAAAATGAATTAGCGGCACGCACAGCGTGTGTGTGTGTACCACGATAATGTCAAGCTAATGGTACACTCACACGGAATTCCGGGTCTCAACTGTCGGGCGAACAGGGGCACCACGTCAATGTCTGCCGTTGAATGATGGGTCAGTGTCTAGGTAGCTACTCCAGTGAAGCATGTATTCATAGAACAATACATTGCACCTGTCACTAAGCCTGTCTGTATACAGGCCAGTGTATGTTTTCCTTTATACCCACATGCCCGACCACCACCAAAAATATGGGCGAGATCTACCGTTGTCCTTCCAGCCATAACGATATGTTACTAATGCCTAAATATCTGGAATGCGGACGTTTATTATTAGCGTTGCTCAAACGATTGAATATGCCACTTAATTAGAAGTCAGCATAAAAGCTATACTCTCCCTTCTCCCGTCAATGAATATTAAAGGTCGTCATTGCTTAAATGGCCCCTAGGAGGTCACCAAAGGTCAGTCAAGTTCATGGAAGTAAAATGCAGATCAGATAAGGTCACCCGAGGTCGTCGGAGATTGCAAGGCTACGAGATCACGAATCAAACTGACTTCAACCCTGAGTGGCCTACAATCGGGTGCCATTGATGACGGCATCGCTCCATACTCTGCTTTCTAATGCAAAATCTTTTTAAAAAAACATATCTCAAATTTCTTTAGTAGTCAAAGACAACATACTACACAACAACATAAAAATGTAAAAACTGGATATTTTCCTTACTAATATACGAACCTCATTGAGCTCAGTGAATCAGCTAGCAACACAGTTTTTGGCTAATTCTCATATGTTTATTAACTGGAACCTTAATAAGCTGACAAGGTACTATTGGTTTTCCTTCACACTATCTAGTTATATCCGAGTTCACTAACCAGGAATAGGCTCGTTAAATAACAAGTGACAGCAGGAAACACAAGCTGCTAGTAGATACTCTAGGCTTACCCGTGCTGCAGCACGAAGCACAGCCTATACAAATAGGTGTTAATTAGGTACACGCTAGGAATTCGTCGATTTGGTTGACAGTGCGCGAAGAAAATATCGTAATTTAAGCTGCTTTAAGAGATCAGGAATTTTTTTGAAGTTCAACCATAGATCAAGTGATACACCATGTTCACTTGTGCGTTTGCATACCAATATTTTCCCATAATTTTTTTTTTTTAAAGCGGAGTCATGTCTTTTGCGAGATCAAGTATTGAAGAACTAGTTTTCTGTCCCCCTGAAAAACGGCTTTTGTTTGCTCGCTTCGCTCTCTCACGCACGTCTTAATTACACAACGAGGAAGTAAAACAACACGTTTCAAAGACCAGTGGTGTACATGGGTTGTTCTCCCGCAAGTCCTGCACTTGGTGTATCATACGCCGAAATAACATCGACACTGAAAAAATACACGACGTATATTATGATCAGAAAGTTAATCCAATGTTCAATTATTTTGCACTTTTGTCACTCATATAAATAACACTACAAACCAATTTGAGGATGCTGCTAACTTGGTTTGTCGTGTTTCAGCGAAATACAGGAAAACAAACTCAGCATGCACGTGGGCGGTGTCACGAAGGTAGTAACGGCCACGTGCAATGGCGGTGCATATATTTTCGAACGCCGTGCGACAAAACGGCAACCTAACTGTGACCTAATCGCAGCGTAAACAATGTATGGCGTAGCCTAGGCTAGGCTACGCCACACATTGTTAGGCTAGGCTAGCTTGGCTGCCTAGCTACTGCATTGGATTGTTGTGCATCACATTAGCTACAACACGACGTATTTGTATTATGAGCAGTTAGTAGTAGCATTGCTGCGAGTGACTTACGATATTTTGTCCTAATTTTGCATTCAATGGTTGAAATGCGATTTTCCCCATACGTGACATTGCTGCTGGTCCTATCAGAGAGCGTGATCGGAATCCGACACCATTATTACATGTGCACTGCTATCGCGTGTCGATAGCAGTGCACATGTCCAGTTCCCGTGTCAGCAGCAGAGCACGTGCAAAATTCCCATGTCAGCGACGGTGGCTGCCGATTGGCTGCATGATGGGCTGGCACATTTCGCAGCATCTGGGCCAGGTCACATGTCCGACGGACTGTTTATCGGCCCATTCTGGTGCACACCACATTCTCTGTGGCCACAGTCTGTGCTGGGCGCCTGATCAAGTGTATACACCGCCGGACGTCCTGTGACCGCAGTTTGTGCTGGGCGCCTGCTGGAGGATTGGTGCCGCCGGACGTCCTGTGGCCGCAGTCTGTGCTGGGCGCCTGCTGGAGGGTTGGTACCGCCGGACGTCCTGTGGCCACAGTCTGTGCTGGGCGCCTGCTCAAGTGCTTGCACCGCCGGACGTCCTGTGGCCGCAGTCTGTGCTGGGCGCCCGCTGGAGGGTTGGTAGCACCGGACGTCCTGTGGCCACAGTCTGTGCTCAATCTTCTCCCCTCCCACCGTGCTCACGTATTGGTAGCACCAGGCGCTTTGTGATCTGCATTCGGCACCTGTTCACGTGTTGGTATCACTACGGGCCTGGTGGTGCGTATCAAGACCCTCCTGTTCATGTGTTGGTATCACTACGGGCCTGGTGGTGCGTATCAAGACCCCCTGCTCACGTGTTGGTATCACTACGGGCCTGGTGGTGCGTATCAAGACCCTCTGTTCACGTGTTGGTATCACTACGGGCCTAGTGGTGCATATCAGGACCCCCTGTTCACGTGTTGGTATCACTACAGGCCTGGTGGTGCGTATTAAGACCCCCCTGTTCACGTGTTGGTATCACTACGGACCTGGTGGTGCGTACCAAGACCCCCTGTTCACGTGTTTGCACCAGGAACTTCGCGGTCTGTGTTGGCCACATTCCGCTCGCGCGTCGGTAACACCGGGAACATTGTGGTCTGCGCCGATATCCTCCTGCTCACGGGTTGATGACACCAGGGGTCTTGCGGTCTGTGTTGAATACTTTCCGCCAACGTGCTGGCAACACCAGGGTCCTTGCGGTCTCTGTTGGGCCCTTCTTGAGTTTGTAGCGCCAGGAACCTAGCGGTCTGGGCCGAGGTCCTGCTGCTCAAGTGTTGGTAACACCAAGGGCCTAGTGGGCCTATGTTGGGAATCTTCTGCTCCACGAGCGTCGTGTGACGGCGGCGCGTCCGAGTATCGCGGAGGAGCTCACCCGGAAACACGAGAACGTCTCTGTCGGTGTGGCGATGTCACGGGTGTCACTTTAGAGGTTGGTTGGTGGAGGTGAAATAACCTATTTAATAACCAAAGCTGCCCTGAAGACAATTTATGTCTAGTATACGTCCAAGGGCGCAGTGGTCAAGCTTCAGCTTGATCGAGTGGAGAGGTAAATCGATGAGGACAAATTATTTACTGAGGAGGCCAGTGGCCTCTCAGAATCTACAACGGAACATCCTTGGTCGACCACTTAGCATATACGAAGTGACGCACATGATGGATGGGTGAAATGGATTAGCGAGACTATAGGGTAATAAATAGATAATCTGGTGTACTTGCACGTACTACAACGCTACACCCGTCTGCAACAGAGCTTGTGCATCCAGTAACGATACACCCGTATGCAACAGAGCTCGTGTATTGAGCGGTTCTCGCACTGTATGCTCGTTGTCAAAAACACAACATTGTATTGAAACAAGGGGAATGAACAGGATGGCTGAGTAGGAAGGTGCACAATCCCTTCTCCGGCTGCTGGAAATATGACGGTTATTTAGCCGTATCAGATAGAGTGTGCTGCGGGAGAGCCCACCCACCCACCCCGACTGCAGTGTGTCTACACATCGACTACACCGTGCATGCACCGCGTCTACACTGTATCTGCACTGCGAATACACTTGTCTGCCTACACTGCGTCTCAACAGCGGCTGCACTTTCTCTACAATGTTGTGCTTTTCTCGCTGCCGCGCCCTGACACTTACGTGAGGTGTGTTTGCAGTGCGAAAATGCTACTGGTGGCTGTGGTCCTGGTGATGACGTCGGCAGAGGCCCTGAGGTCTCCTCTCGGCAGAATGTTCCCGAAGAGAACGCTCCACGCGGAGGCCGGCGGCGCAGACGACGCTCTCTTCCTGACGCCATACATCCAGGCCGGGCAACTGGAGAAGGCCAGGAACCTGAGCAGGGTAGGTCACGTCTGGACCTGGGGGTCCGGATCATCATCTATATACAGGGGTCATCACCGACATTTTGCAGTGGAAAATGGGGAGTGTCACTGGGAATTCCGTGGAAACGATTGAATGCATTATGTAGCAAAACTTCCTGTCGGGACATTTTGAACTCATAAAATTAACACCTACCCTGCCCCACACGTGTAACGACGGGTACCACAACAAGAAACCATCGGTCCCGGCGCCAACCAGTGGCCGCCAGCCGGGCTGTCCAGGCCGGTGTCTATTGTGTCCCCTCCCCTTCGGGCAATGTTCATAGCCGACTCTTTAGCGCCGTCCGCCGCCGTTGTTTGGCTAATGACAGTTGGATGTGACCGTTGGGACAATTGGGTGACAGTTGGGTGCGTAATAATGGGACAGCCTATTCTTGGAACCCTTTGGGCAAATGTGTGTATGTGCGTGTACGTGGCATTATGTGACATGAGTCTGAGTAGATGAATAGTATGACAGTTGTCTAATAGAACACGTGCGCGAGTATGGCTGAATGGAATGGCAGTAAGATTACAGTAGCATGATTGTGATGTGATGTCTCAAATGCAGGTAGCAATGTAATGTCAGAAGTGAATGTTAAGTGTCCGTTAGGTGAAGTGTGGATATGTAATGTCAAGTGTGTCCCGAGTGCAGTATGAGTGCATGTGGAATATAACAGCAAACATGGGTTGGAATTGGGATAGACCACATCACTCGATTCATTTATTGGCTCATCCAGCCTGTCGCCTCTGGTCACGTAAATACTGTGAATGAACAAAACAAACATTAGTAAAATGAAGAAAGCAACCACATCAATGTACATCACAGAAGCACAAATATCTGATAATAAAATGACCACCTATAATCAGGGCATATAATAACAGTGCACACTTACTTATGTCCCAGATCGGTGGGATCCTATTTGCCTCTCGCCAGAAGGGCGGTATCTCTCGCAGTTCTTGGCTGCGGTATCTCTCGCCATGTACATGTGCGGTATCTTTCTCTCACATATCGAAGCGGAACCCACGTCCGCCTTTGGCTACAACGTCGCAATGAATGAGCATGGCTGACTCTAATGAAATGGCATGTCAACGAGCGCAGCGCCGCAAACGCCTCAGCCCAACAAGGTTCTGAAATATTAAGCTGCCAACCTGCAAGATTATCAGCGGCAACATGGAATGACATAGGTATGACAGACGTCATATCACGTGGCCAATGTCTGTGTGTCAGGTGTAGGACAGGAATGTATGGTTGCAGGTGTCTTGAACGTATGTCTATGGTTATGAAATGAATTAGGACGTAGAATGTCGGATGAATGTTGGATGAATGCCGGATGACTGTTCACGGTATATGACAGCTCCTGATTGTAGTAGGATATAGTTGGGCTGTATCGCCCCGAATCTGCCGGCTGCCTGTGTGCAGCGCGGTGCAGCTGATGGCAGCAGGTTATTGGATATTGCGTACTGTCGCCAGCAGTAGAGTCGACCGACCGGGGCCGAAGCTCAGAGACGACTCTGAGCTAATGGAACGTCTGAGTCAGAGAAAGTGCGACACGCTGGTGCAGTCCAGTGCACCAGGCATTGTTCTAGATCGTCCATAGCCGCGTGGCAAAGAGGTGTCCCTGACACGGGACCAAGGGCGGAGGCCCTGAGGTTACATAGACGCTGAGCGAGATGGACCGCTCTCGCTCATTCCTCATCGGAAGTCACTGACTCGACGCCGGGGATTGCGCTCGAACAGGTCGCCACAGGGCGGGTGGCCGGTGGCCATCCGCCCGGGCCCATCACTGAAGGTATGTCTGGGACTGACTGTCTGAAATCGCTGTGTGACTGCTAAGATGTAATCTTGTGACATGTGAGCTTGTATGTTTGGAGACCGGTCTGAGTACAAGTCAGAGATTGTATGTGAACGCTGTTAACAAGAGTCTGAGATGATGTGTCAGGCTGAGATGTATGAAGACTTGGATGCATGGATGTGTTAGATGGCCTGGTGAAGTATGTATGAAGTAGTTGAAGCTATCTGCGCTAATCAAGGTCGATGTACTAATCTGACTACCACGCTGCACTATTGGAAACCTGAATATCTATCCCTATGTAATTGCTAATTAAATATGTGTATATCAGTGCTGGAGTTTGTGGTGCCGTCAAGAGATGTGTTTGAATCAGAGCTTTGAGATGGAGACTTAGAGTTATTGAAATCACACCCGGGGTTCTAAATATCGCAAACGTCGAGGTCCACAGACTCTCGCGTACCAATTGGAAGTTTGCTTCCGACAGATTTGAAAACGCCTGATAGAGCTATGGGGAGCGAAGCTTCTCTCCATCAATTGACATGATGCACTCTTGTATTCCTCAAGTTTGGGATTTTCGAACCAGCCCCTGGATGCTGGTAACCATTGGACTCATAAGGCTCACAATGACGCTGTTGCTTTTTACTTATGAGATTAGAAGTTCTTTACTCTTACTTATTGTGCTCTCCTGCATCCACCTATGGTGCACCCGCCGCGATTGCGAACTATCAGCCCAGTAGCCAAAGTCCAAAGAAGATTGAAAGCGTAGAAGACGAGATTGAAATGATAAGTTCTACATTAAAATTAGCATTCTGCACCCGCTTGTTGATTTTGTTTCTTTCTAAGAAAGTTCCATCATTGAACAGGTCAGTGCTTAAGATATGCATTATATGGTCATGTTTGCAATCCTATGATTTGATCCAATATTGTTATTACAATGAATTTGTCTCCAGGTCATCAACCTGGCAGGTTGCGAAGATGAAAGCTACTCTGGATACCTAACTGTCGATGACAAGTACAGCTCCAACATGTTCTTCTGGTTCTTCCCCGCCAAGGTAAGTCAGGAGGAATATGAATTCCAAGGAGCTAATATTATTAAGGCGTGTGGTTCCTCGGAGATTATCTTTATCGACAGTGAGATGAAATCATCAATGCTGCTGAAACACCTTAGGACAGGTTCTCGTATATACATGTTACAATTCTTGCATCTTAGGCATTCTGAACCGTTGAAGTAGGATCATGCTTGAGGTCATTGGTGCTATACAAAATGGGCACAGTGTAGCCCACCCTGGGGTTCTAGTTATTAATTATTAAATGCTGGTTCTGAGAATGTGTCTTACTGAACGTCATGCCTTCACTCTAGGTCCATGTCCTATTTCATAAGCTCGAACTGCACAGCATGCGATAGCTTTTATAAATTCAACATAGTTTGTCTGCATCGTGAGCCCACGGTGTTATGCCATAATAGGAGAAATGTCAACCTGATCCAGCTTGAGAGGCCGACGTCAGAAGGAGACCAACTTGTGTTCCTGAAGACCCTCACACAAAGCTGTGTGAGGCTCGTATCGCCTATGATAGGCGATACGAGTTGTGCTGCGCCTCCTATCTTAACGGCGATAACCGACAAACAACTCTGGAAACATTCGAATATTCGGAGGACCTCCAGCTGGATGAAGTTCCGTGAAATCAAAATTTTCAGATTACGGGATAGCGCAATAGTTGTTGGGCAGATGTGGCGGACTTTTAGACATCGAAGGGACAATAATGGTGATTGAGACATCAGAAAAACCAAGAAAAATTATTTTTATTTCCTATAACATGTAAACCGCCAATTCCGGAATGGGACTCCAGCCACCAACTTACGAGCTAGGCGGCGATTCTCACTCTAGGCCACGGGTGGGGCTTCCTTTCAGAGACAGGGACATCACTGGAGGACTCTTTTCTGAAGTTAGGGGCCCAGAAACTCTGGAGGCATACCACCTGCGGCACAGGTCACAAGCCCGAAGGGCTCTGATCCCCGATTTTCGTAAGTGGGTATTGCTTGAGGGATCCCGATGCTGGAGGAACCCCTGTTTTACCAAGGACTCCAGTCTGTTAGCAGGGACCGTAACCACCTAAAGCGGCTCCACTTCAGGTGTCGATAGGAAGGCCGGAAGTTTCCGTAGGAGTCTCTACTGTCAACTGATTTTCCGGCCATCAGAGCGAATGGACCTACCGGTGCTGAGACATATCATAGACTTCTCACAGGGGCCCTTTAGTCCCCTTTCGTGCCTAGGGAGGAGCAAGCGTTCCCAGTGCCCATCCAGTGGCTGCGTCTTCGGCGAACATGGATTTGGATTTTACTCGTCGTATCTGACTGCTAACGTGTGCACACAGGAAAGCCCGGCCGAGGCACCGCTAGTTCTGTGGCTGCAGGGTGGTCCCGGCGCCTCCAGTCTGTTCGGCCTCTTCGTGGAGAACGGCCCGTTCAGTGTGGATGACGACCTGCACCTGGTACCGCGCAACCTCTCGTGGACCAACACCCACAGCATGCTGTACATCGACAACCCCGTCGGCACGGGTACGGTATCGAATACACGAAGCGTACTGTGTACAGAAGTGCAGCTATTGACGGATGTAAGTGAGACTTAGGGTCCTTGCCCCCTTTCCCGCCTCCCCTCCCCCACCCTATGAGGACGATGTGGGTCGAAATTGTACACTATAATAATGTAGGGGTGGCGGCTCTGCCGTCGGTGGGGTGTGTGGGGTGTGGGTGGGGTGGGTGCGGTGAGTGGGGTGGGGGTGTATGGGTGTGTGGGTGTGTGGAATGTATTCGTGATAAACTGTGTGTGTGTGTGTCATGTAACCTCTGGCGTGTTTTATCTGTTGCTAACCTCACTTAAACTCGACTGAGTGGTATGGGTGTGGGAAATGTATTTTAGATAGTTGGTGTGTGAAGGGGGTGTGTACAATGCATTCTAGATACAGCCTAAACTAAACTGAAACTGTCAGTGGTGTAATGTGTTGTTTTTCACCGCCAATTCCACCACACATCCCAAAACCCCAGCCGTCGTGATGTTGGTTTGAGTTGCCGTCCCTAACACGAATTTACATATGTGCGAGGTCAAAGTTTTGGGAACACCATATAGGTAAGTGAGAGTCTTTAGCCAGATTATAATGAATACATTGCATGAGAGAATTGATGCCAATTAAATTTGTCATTGGTTTGAATGACATGTCCGTGTTGGGACTTTTTGGACGCTAGTATTAGTATAATTTTGTGCAATGTTCCGCACGAAATAGGTTCCTGTGTTGAGCCCCAAGCGGCTTCCGCTGATCCTTAGATCTACCTACTCACGTTCATTCCCTTCATTCACTTCGCATTCGCTCGCCCCATTCATGCTCTCCTTATCAATTAATTAATTGCTTGGTCCCCAAATTTAGCTCCCGACCCCCCCCCTTCAGCGGTACACAAACACATAGATCGACAGACCAATGCTCTAATTTTGATGGTATTACCGGGCCGAACAAGTAAACCTTTCACTGCCAAACATGGCTGGTCTAGTCATTATTAGAAGCGTTTCTCGCCTGGACAAAGTCTTAACTGCAACGAGGGGGCTCATCGTACTGACTCCGAGGGCTGATACAAGTGCTCTGATGTCTTTGACCGACACACCTAACCTTAAGTTCGATCGATGCCGCGCCGGGCCTTATTCGTCGTACACTTGCGACCAGGTCTGACATGTCCGACGGGCGGGCACGGATCCCTACCACGTTGGGCACGTACCCGGTCGACTTATATCCTAGCCAGCCCTACCTCTTTAGCCTGGGGTCTTATGGCATACCAACCCGTCCATCATGCCCCTCGAACTGTCTGCACCAACCGTGCCCACTTGCAGAGTTCGGGGGTGGACAAACCACCGGGCAATGTTTTGCCTATACCCTACACTCCGGCGCCAGACTTCCGACGAACGCAATGTGGTGGCCCCTTTACCGGCCCCTCCCACATGCATACCATGTTCGCCACCTCACCTGCACCTCTGGATCGCAGAGGCCAGCGTGATTTTGCGGTCAAAGATCCAGAGCAGGTGAACTAATACCCCCGAAGTGTCCGTTCATCGCACCCTCTGGCAATCAGGCCTTATCCAAACGCGCGTCATATATATAATAGCAGTAATGTTCTAGGCAACTTAACTGGCTTCAACAGTCACCACCATCGCTCGGAAACATTCTGTCCATAGGAGGACGGGTCGCAGGTCGGCTGCCTCGCTTATAAATTTACCTCATCGTACAGATTAATATCAGGCACGATCCAAGCATAACTGTGTGAATCCTTCCACCTTGTCGGGAAATACTCATTGTGCTATTTCTGTCTACGGGTCGGCTGTTGGTGACCCGGTCAGAGCGCGCGCACCCCTCATCACCCGCGGCACGGCCGCCATTTCAATTCTGGACGTAAATATCCTCCCCTCCTCGCACCTGGTCGCTGAGGTATTTACTACGCGGGCACCGTTTGAAGTGGGTCGTAGTACTGACGTCATCCATTGCTGCTGGTCCCCAAGGAGGGTCTCGGACTCGGCCATTGGCTTTGGACGTCAATGCCCTCTTGTTTATCCAGAAGGTCTCGCCACTCAAGGCGTAGCTGGAGGGCGCCTCAAGAGTTGCTGGATTTTGAATTGGTTTGCACCACGGTGAGACGTTAGGCTATAATAACATTTATTTAGCTCCGGTTAAGGTGCGGGTCAAATGCTTATGACGAGGAGAGTGGGAGAGACAATGGTCTTACGACGCGTGGCAAAACCGGAACGAGAGATAGCCCTTTTCAAGGCCCACCCGTGTCCGAGGACCTGACAATGACGGATGTTGCACTAACGCGTTCTCAGTGAATGGCATACGGAACGGGAGATAGCCTTTTCAAGGCCCACCCGTGTCCGGGGACCTGACAATGACGGATATTGCACAAACGCGTTCTCAGCGAATGGCATACGGAACGGGAGATAGCCCTTTTAAAGGCCCACCCGTGTCTGGGGACCTGACAATGACGGATATTGGGATCCGGTTTGGGGCAAGTATTCCCGCTCGTCAGCCCAAGCTATGCTCGCCGACAGCTTGGCAATCGTTCCCTGTGCCGACCGGTCACTTAAACATTTCCATCACGCAGAGTAGTATATTTACATATATTTACACGGTTTGACAAACAGGGCCGGAGCGCAGTCCCGTCACACGCATTCTCCATCCAACCCCCCCTACATGTGTACCTACCCTACCCTTCTATAGTAGACGTGCGAAGTTACCCCACTAGTCCGTTCGCACATCCCTCCCCGGTTAATCACCCAATGAATGGCCTGGTGGCATCCTCGTGGGATGGGGCGACGGCGCCGGGCGGGGAGAGCCCGGACGGTTTTCGCGAAGTAAGGGCGCCATAGGACAGCCAGAAGATGGAGGGGAGGCGTCGATCGGCGACACTCACATTTTGCCGGTGGTTTGGGTGCGTCGTTGTCTCGATCTTCTTGACCGCCTCGGACACTCCAGTCCTTCCGGAGAGATCTCCCAGCGCGTTCTTCTGTAGCCCTTTTTGTAGCCATTTTCCGTAGCCACGCCTCTTTTTTCTGTAGCCCACTCCCAGGGCTTCGGAGAGCTCGCGCTTTTTATTGGTGGAATGTGCCGTTGGCTTTGTCGCCTGGGGCCTGCATGGCGTTCTAGATTTTGGGTGGTGACGGATCTAGGTCAGGGCACCGACCTCACGGGCCGATGTCCCTTCTTCCGGGGGGTCCAGATGGTGTTTGCAGCCAGCTATTCGCGGGGCCGACCCGTTATTTGCGCAGTCGGGCTGCCCGTTTGATCTTGGGCGTCGGCGCCATTCGCATGTGCCGCTTGTTGACGGAAACGCCGCGTTGTGTAGGCGCCGGCGCCACACGCGGGCGCTTTCCGGGCAAGTGTTTGTACGGGACGGGTAGGACTGCCAGGATCTGACTGGATGTCTGGCGGCCTGTTCGGATAGGAAAGATATTATGGTGCCGACAAATGTAAGCCTCCTTACAATAACATCTCTAAATCCATAACATTTCATGAAAGAAGTATGTATCCAAGGATCGTCAGTTGCTAAATATGAAGTTATTCAAATCGGAAATGTTTTTTAATTGTCCCATCCCGCGGAAATCCAATAAAAGCCATGTCACAAGCTCAGTATTTAAGCTGAGAGTCTGGAAGAAAGTAAGCACAGGGCTCAGTTGGGTCCATGGGAGGTGTGCCGCGCTCAGAACCCCGTGTGCGACCACTGTGCTATGGCACACTTAAAGTCGCGGTATGTAGCCGCCAGCCGCTCTGTGCGGACTCTGGTGGCCTTCGTCCCTCCTCCCACCCCAGCTGTCCGGCTTTGTCGGAAGCCAAGGCGACTGCCCGTCACGGGGCCGGATACACTTCATGTCTGTTCCTGTCGCGCACCGACCCCGCCATAGACCCACGGCAAAAATGTCTGAGTTTTGGCACTGCAAAGTTTTGGCCCTTGCAGCACATGGCAATAGCACACCCCTTAACAGTGGGATGATTTTGCATGCCTTCTACTATTGGGTTAAATAACGGTTCCCTCTCACATCACCGACATTGCACCTTAGCACCAATCTCTCGCTGATCCTTCCTTTTTTTTCGGCTGATATCTTCTCCCTCTTATCATGCCACCTCTCTCTCTCTTTCTCTTTCGCTCTTTCTCCTTTCTATATCTCTCTCTCTGTCTCAGAGAAAGTGTGTGTGAGAGAGAGAGAGTGAGAGACGGACAGAGAGAGATGGCTAATGCATGTAAGCCCAAATGTACGTATGGCAAATGCACGCATGTGTAAATGCAAATGTACGTATTTGCCAATATAATAACGGTATGAGCCAACCGATACAGTTCGACCACCACTACATTACCAAACCAGTGGTGTCAAAAGAAATGAACACCAACTGTCTAGGGTACCAAAATAGAATGCCAAACTTTGAGATTTTACTCCTTAGCATATTACTTACACAGTTCTTCAGGTTTCAGCTTCACGGATGACGACGCTGGATACGTCACAAACGAGGAGGAGGTCGGAACCGCTCTGCACGTGGCACTGACACAGTTTTTCACCTTGTTCGAAAGCTATCAGTCGAACGACTTCTATCTCGCCGGGGAATCGTATGCTGGTATGATTGGTGTGCTCTTTCATTCCCGTGTGAAAGGTTGGTCAGCTATAAGCTTTAGCATGACCCGCCTGGTGTCAGTGTTTCCTCCGGTATGTGCCTCACTTTTCCGTACATTTTGCTGTAAAATGATGATGTGCAAGATGGTCACTCAATAATGTCTTATATGACCAATTTCTACTTTCTCCATTTTAGAGTGACGGCTTCTTGTTATGAAATGTGAGCAGTATTCTGATGAATTCTGACTGATTTTTGTTCTCTGCGAAATGCTAACTGCTTTTTGTCTCAAACGAATCGTCATTGTGTGAGGCCAACTACATACTTACTGTTTCCATCTATACTATTTCTACTATATCCCCATGCCTACTATTTCATGCTAACAGAGCCCAGTAACGCATCACTTCATGTTATAATCGTATGAACTTTTATTTCAGGAAAGTATGTTCCGGCTATAGCGTACAAAATTCACTTGGAAAACCCAACCGCGGATGTGAAGATAAATCTAAGGGGTGAGTGCAATTTGGAGAGATATTAAATAACATTGCTGAGAAGAGGTAGACGGTTTGTCATCCTGGTTTGGTCTGACTTGGAAGCCACGGAGTGGCGACAGAATACTAGTTTTCGCATCAAACAGGTTAGAAAGCGGCAGTGCCGTACCAAATGGCAGCAAAGGGCCAAGTGTCCCAAACCCTGAAACGTGAAGTTCGAAAACATTGCGCCGTAGCACCAGAAAAATAACACTTGGAGCCCAAAACGTTGCTGTCAGGGCATCGAAGAACCTGTGTTGGGATCCCAACAGAGTACGGCGCGGCAAGGAAAAAGGCGCGCTTGGACCGGAAAAAATCACGCCGGGCACCAAAAATCGCGCTGGACACCGCACCTTCCCCTTGAGTGCCCCAAATAATTACAGCTGGGCGCAAGACGTCGCGTCTGAGTTGAGTTTATTTTTTTAGTCCACCCGCTGAATGCACATTTTCCAATTATACTTGATCGGGTTCATAAAGCAAATCGCAAAATGATTTTTCGTCATGAAGAACTCATCCTTCCAGGCTCGAGCTTCCCGGACAGGACTCCATGGTCCTTAATGAAATGTTTGATGGCACAACACCGAAACTTGCAGATGCCTGGTGGCACATATAAACCACATGTCTGTGGATGTTGGATCGCATATCCGACATAGGCTAGCCTAACTCCAATTATCTTGGAGGATGTGAAGTCTACTTACAAACGTAAGACGGTATAATACTTCGTTGTATTGGATGCACACCTTTACATGACATCACATGAAATTTATGGGTAGCCCACCATGATGTACTGCAAGATAACCTAAGTAGGGGAAGTATTGTTTTCCATCGGCTTTTCTTTCAGGTGCAGGTTATTTTTATGGAACTCGCCTTAGGACTCGAAACAAATTCAAGCTGGACCCACAAAATCTGTGGGAAATCACAATATCACGAAACATAAATGTTCGGACCCGCATAGACACACACACACACACACACACACACACACACACACACACACACACACACATATATATATATATATATATAACAATTACGAGCACTGCTTTTGCAGCCCGGACAAGGTTTCAATTGTAAAATCCCATAGATACCAGCATTTGGCTGTTGTTACAGTTGTCATAGCCATGACATTGTTGTCGCAACCAATCTGCATCATGACAAATCATACCTCTGTCAAAGGAATGCTTACCGGGGACGTGGTATACCGTTGTCGCAGGCATGGCGATCGGTGATGGTCTGGTCGACCCCATCAACCAGCTTGACTTCGGCGACATGCTGTACGAGGTGGGACTGATCGACGCCAAGCAACGTGAACACTTTCTAGCAGTCGCCGAGCAGACAGCGACGCTCATATGGCAGGGCGAGTACTTGAAGGCCTACGAGGTGGGTTGGACTTGGACATGTGCTGGTGCTGGTTCAACGTCTGGCAGTGTCCGTCGGAGGCTCTGATATTGGTTAAAAAAATGGTGTGTATTTGTCCCCCAGCCAAGTTTCCCTTGGATTCTCCTACGCACTTCCCTGCCGTTGCTTATATATACATGTGAGCATTCAATTCAGAATAATAGCCAAAATGTATCGCAGGATTGGTATAATGATGCTTGCATAATGATGTGTCATAATGACGCTTGCACCTATGACCAATAGCAAAAGCATGTGCATATGGAACTTGAACTGGATTCATTCCATTCTTAATTTCCAGTCAGTGTCAAATGTGCACATAATCCAGTCGTCAACAACAATCATTTATCATTGAGACAGTGGATATGCACACTATATTTATTTTCAGAGCCAATCCATCACAGCTTGATATTTGCCTAGGTATATGCCCAATGACAATGTGCGTATATTCGATATTAATATGGGCACCCAGCCTTCACCTGAACCAACAATAGCCACATGTGAGCCAAATATGCATGCCAGTTTGATACCATGAAAGAAACATTCAGCAAAAAGCTGCATGCACACTAATATAATAACTATTCTAGAAGAAAGCAATAGGTAGGTACTAAGCTGTAACTTACAAGACACTAAACGCACCCTATAGTTATAGAAGGTCAAACCCCATCACCAAATATCTGGAGATACTTAATAGACACTAGCGCGCACGAAATGTCTCAATCGCGTTCTTCAGAACATTCCAAACCGTAGTATCCAAAGATAATATGCTCAGTTACTGAAATCACAAAATCTAAAGTTTAAATTTGCGGTTGCGGTCGACAAATATGACGGAGGTAATACATTTGTGGTACAATTTCGCGCAGTGTTTAGGAACAGTAGATTTCACGACCGATAGACACTTCTGTGTGTGTGTAGGTAACCAGCTTTCAGGTTGGATGCACCAAGTGTTGGGGGGGGGGGGGGGGTGAGTTCCACAAGGCAGCATCATGACCACTTCTCTCTTTTCATTTATTATGAACGACATCGCCGACTTACTCCCTCCATCAATCGGACGGTCTCTTTTTGCTGACGATTTTGCAATCGAGGTTGATGACGAGGTCTTACATCTTATCCTGACTGACTCTCTCAGCAATCTCTTGGCATTGCGTAGTTTCTATTCGAAAAACGTCATTGTACAATATATTTTATTGCAACTCACTTCGCTCCATCGCATGGGAAAGCAAGTCTCACTTTGCTGGATTCCAGCACATGTAGCAATCCGCGGAAATGAGCTGGCAAATCAGGCTGCAGGGCGTGCGGGGTATGCTCCATGTCGTGCGCTTGCACTTTCTGCAAGTGACCACTACCCAACTATATCATCATGTATGTACGGGCAGTGGCAGGAAAGCTGGGATCGAATAGAACAAAGCAAATTAAAGCGAATCAAACCACACTTGGCAATGTGGCCCTCGCCATTCAGCCGAGCTAGAAGGGACGAATTTCTTGTCTCATAATTCGACACACGCTAGCAACACATAGATACTTATTATGCGGGGACGACAGTCCGAAATGCGCGTAGTGTAATGCCGCGCTCACTGTGCATCAAGTGCTGGTGACGTGCCCAGCATATGCAGAAGAACGCAGGCGGCACTTCGGATATGAAGCGCATACTCTTAGATTAGTGGACTTTCTTGGAAACGATTCCCGATTTATATATCATAGCAGTTTTGGCCTTCCTTGCGGAGATACGATTTCATGTCATATATGCACCTGCCTAGGTGACATCTTACTTCCCCAGACACCTTTTATTCGAACGTGACAATCTGACGCATGTCTAAAATAGTCTTGTGATTTGTGCCCAAGGCTTCTATGTTAACACCACATAGCTGCCATATTTGTCTGCAAGAAGAGCTGGTTTTACTTTGCTTTTATTAATATTTGAATTCCACTGCTCTTCGTGCTTTTTCTACCCAGGATTGGGGCATCCAATGTTCTATTTCCGTCAGGGGTTGGCACACTGGCAAATTTACAGCTTATGGTGCTTTCTGATGTATTATGTTTTTTAATGCAATGCTTAGAGATGTGATGATGCTGAATGTGAACATGCTGCGACCAATCCTAGTAAATTTGTGTTTTTAGGTGTTATATGAATTCTTGGAATTTATCATTTCAATGCATTGTTTATGAACGTGACTAAGATGATGGGACCAATCATTTTCTGTACAATGGCCCCTGTTTTTCCGGTTGTGAGGAAAACAGCACAGAAAGGGCTTTGAATAAGGTGACGGGATGATTTTTTTTTAATAAGGAAAACAAAAATGCAGCTTAAACTAACCTACCTAGAATTTAACAGAAAAGAAAGTTTCCTCGTCCAAAATAGCTTATGTTAGATTAGGTTAGGATTGGTTTGGTTTTCTTTTTTGAAAAGAGAAAAAACATTTTTTGAAATTTTAAAATAATGTGTTGGTTTTATTTTTATCCAGAGATAGGTAGGTTACATATCTCTAGCAGATGGCATTTAGCCTCAGCTAAAGATTACAAAACCTACCTATCTTTGGATAAAAATAAAACCAACACATTATTTTAAAATTTCAAGCAATATGTTTTCTCCTTTTTCAAAATAGAAAAACCAAACCAATCCTAACCTAATCTAACATAAGCTATTTTGGACGAGGAAACTTTCTTTTTCTGTTAAATTCTGGGGAGATTTTCGCTTAAAAAGAAAAGAAAATTAAAGCACGTAAAATAACCTGACCTAGCCAAACCCAGCCAATTGTTTGCTTTATGGAGGCAAATGTGTGGATAAACTTGGCTTGTTGCCACCTTAAAGCACAATAGTTCTGGTTAGGTCTTTCAATTTTTAAATTTCAACGAAATAAATTGCCTGATATTTTTCCAGTTTTGTTTTTAGAATTGTTTTCTCCAAAGGTAGGTTGGGCTGAAGTTAGATTAGGTTATCTTACACTTTTAATGCACTTGTTTTTATGCTATGGTAACTAATTCAAAGCCCATATTTGTGTTATTTTGTTTACAACGCCAAAAATAAGAATTTGCACACAAAATGAGTGGTATCATCATCTTAGTCACATTCATAAACATTGAATTTAAAATATACATATATTCCAAAAATGAAGAAAACACCTAACAGCACAAATGTATCATCCACATCGTGCTGAACACGATGTGGCCACTTATTTCCTCTGCGCACGCAAACTTTTCAATGGGAAGGCAAGATGACTCCCAAAAAGGGGCTTGGATTTGAGTAATATAAGATGAAAAATAATGTTCAGAGTAAAGAAGAAGATGTAACATAACCTTACTTCACGTATCCTAGTTTTCCATGCATGCAATACAATTATTTTCTAATGGATAATTTCCCACCAATGTTTCGTTCACAAACATTTTCAAAGTAAAAAGTTTCCTAAGCTAATTCAGCTTGAACAGTTTTTGAGAAAATCTTCTTTAAAAAATAACTAATTTACAACAAAATCATGGCCTAACATAACTCGGCGAGACCTTTGAATGATTCATGGAGGTAAAATGGGTGTAAAACGTGTTTTGTGGTTACCTTTGACTGCAATAAACACTCTTGTTGTGCTGCATGGTGCACGTGATGAACTTCCAGCTGCGTGCTGCATGACAGCATTGCACTTATTGCTTCACAAAGAACAATAACATGTTGAAGGTGCTATATTTTCAGGAATGGCATCTTGGGCTGACAACATTTACACAGTTGTCAATTTATAGGTCAGATCTACATCATTTGTATTAAGTAACATGGTAAATTCATCGACATCCATACACCGGTTTGTGGATAATAAGTTATTCTCACGATTTGTTATGTCATTTAAATGCATCTTATATTCATATCATTGGAAAATGACAAGTTTTAATGATAGAAACAGGCGAAGTGAAAATGCTAAAATACTCATCATATATGTGGTCAGTTCACTAATAAGACAACATATTCACTTCAATAACATTAATAACAGTAGGTGGCTCACTCTTTTTTAAGGTTTATAATCGACGACAGTGCTTTCTTGCATCATGTTTAAAGCGGATGAAGGAAGTGTATTCCTTTGAATACAGAAGTCCTTTGAACCACATGTTACGTCCTTCACAGTGCTGCTCCATCCACCTCCAACTCCAACCCTGACAAAACTTCAGGAGCGAATCCATCTCCAAAGTAGCCTGTAGAAGAAGGCAGCATAACTACTGTGATCTGAATCACATTCTATCCCTGTTGCCTTATCATCCATCCTTGCCGATCAATGTAGCAGATGTTTGACTTTCCCCAAACTGTCTGGAAAACTTGGTAGTTGAAATCACTTGTGAGTGATAAACCAGATGAACTACTCTTTGATTCTTATATTGCAGTACTGCCTTGCTCAGTGGCATACCGAATGGGGGGAGGACATTGTGGGCAGTTGCCCCCACCCTCCTGATAGGTTGTGGGCCCCCAATAATCAGCCGAGCTCAGGATAAAAATCATGCTCCCTAAAAATCCAGCTTGGTCTTGGGTGTCACACAGCAGTCCCGTTTTCCAGCATAGTTTGTGGGGTGTGGCCCGGCTCACATCACAGGTAACGAGATATGGCTGACATCACGTGAAAGGTCCAAATGTTGCCTATATGGCGGGCACAATTTCGTTGCGGTTGAGTCAATGTGTTGCGCATGCACGTCACTGAGGTACTGAGATAACGGGTGTCCGTTGAATGACCGGTCGCCCATAGGAATAGCATGTCGATAGGGGACGTGCGCGGCTGCGCTACTAGTGGCGCTTCGTTTGCACCTAGCGGCGGATGTTCGAGCTGGAGGCATGCCTTTGGGTCGCATGGTGGCCGCGGCCGCTAGATGCAAAATCTTGAAGATAATTGTCAAAAACAAAGAAGGTATGCCATCTCGAGATTTTGCCCAACCTGTGATGCATACATTCATAATTTCTGTATCAGCTGATATTACTTAGACTCCATTATAATGGTCGTTAGTAATCGTTAATTTTGTTCCAAGGTTGTCATGTGAGCGGATTTCCCTGTAACTTAGGCATGGGGAACGCCGGAAGCATGCTGTGGTCACATGTGAAATTGAATATTTTGATCAAATTATGGTACGAACTAAAAATGCCGACTTGAACGCCTTCAGAATTGATGGTTGGTTTCAATGAAGGTATACCTAATCACCTGACACTACCGCTATACATCGTCAAATTTGATTAATTATCAAATAACATCGCAACGATGTCTGCGAGGACAATGTCCATTTGATGCAGGTGATAAGGGTGCTGGTATACGGGACTTTACTTATTTTTCTTCTTTCATATGAAACAAACCTTGTCTTAAATGCATTATTTACCAAGCAGCATCATATAGATAATACTAGTCACCACATGCGAAGGCAAATGCTAGTCTCTGCCTTCACCGCGAGGTGTGGATACAGCCAGCCTCTTTTGAGTCGGATCGAGTGGTATACAAATTAGTGTCAATCATTAGAATAGTCATATCTGGATACGGTAGGACCTGAGCATGATGCTATAAAATACTATAATCCAAGAATGGTTTTTGTTTTATTTTATCCCCCTTCGATAAGCCACTGCCCTCGCCATTTCCACCGTTACTGAATCTACCGGCACCGGCAAGACGAGTAAACATAAGTGTGTAAACAGGGGAGGAATGGTACGGTCCCCCACTTTTCACTTTTTGAGACGTTCCTATGCCTCTGGTGGACGTGGCCTAGTCGAGAACTTTGACTAAGAGGTCACGTCCTTTGACGTATGCAGGCTTACCATCAAAACCCACCATACTCTGACCCAATATAAATTCTAAGAGTGGGAGTGTTGAATGACTGAAAGTGGGCACGCCTACCTATCCCAGTTAACGTTGCATATTTGAGCCCTGGGGGGATGGTCGCTCAAAGCCTTATGTAATTTAGCTTTGAGAATGATTGAGTGTTTTGCAGACTTATTTTGCATAAAATATATATTTAAAAATCCCTCTCGTGTCATCCCTACCCCATCCAAAGTCCGTCACATCACCCATGCATGATGTCACTGAGAGTCCATGTAACTGCTAAAAAGTGGGCCACTTGTGTGCTGTTCATCAATGGAACGTCCACAAGCTCGGCGCCCCCCGCCACGACTTGAAGGTTGGTGAGATTCCAGAGCCTTTGGATTTATGAAGACGCTGAGCCTCCTCAAAAGTGTCGAACTGTTGTGGCTTATTCAGTTATTGTTGGGTAAATGAAATGTTGCCACCTTGCTCAATCCACCAAAGTGGTCCTATAAAATAATTCCGAACTGTCGCGCAGTTGAAGCTCTGATCTTAGGGTACACCAGCGCACTCAAGTGGTGGAAGTTGTATTTGAACCCTTAAGAACCCTTAACTTTGAAATGATGTGGACTTTATACTATCAATCATGATTAGGCAGCAAGGGATCCAACATTATTAGGGTGGAGGAAATGAAACATCAGCATGGAGCAAATGATCCAGGATCGGTATATTAGCTTTATAGGGTTTTCTAACATTTCAGCGTATATTGCAACACACAAAGTTTAATTTTCTGTATTCTTTGGTTTGTCAATTAAAAATGTGGTATTCATGATAAAAATGAGTGGCCACCTCGTTCTGATTATGGCAATAAATGTAGTTTGTTTTGACTTTTCTTGATGTCAGCGTTGGCCAAGCATACGCTGACAATTTCCTTAAAATGTCTTTATCCGTTAAAGCGTGACGACTGGTTGAACGTTTCTGGAGGTGACTTTACTTGACCTTGACTAACTCGTTGACCCTTGCTGACTCGATCTCAAAATTTTGAGACAGCATGTCAAGTTGATGTGGGAAAAGGTATGCCAAATTTTGGCACGCTACCTCGCGCAGTTTTTTCAACATACGCGTAAAACCTTACGGGGGTAACAAACGCCCCGAGACGGCACCGGCTAAGGTGAGGCACTGCCTTTAAATGTCTTGATGTGCGGACCGCCCATGGTCGTTTGTACCAAGTGATGAGCATTATTTCATCAATACATACGAGAATGATGTACACACCGATACTCATATGTGTGCAATAGCACTTCCGTTTGTACATCATGATGAGCTTTACTTCACCAACACCGGTGTGTGCAATGACATCGCCGTTTTAACACATATTTGCCTGACACTCCCTCAAGAATGGTGTCATGCTTAAATGACCTGATATGCTTTCCATTTCTTTCACAGCATTGTATGTACAAAAGACGTAACATCACATACATTAAATAGCGCTATCTCAAACCGGTTGGACCCCACAGCCAAGAACTAAATGGGGAGAGATCTACATGACCTTGACAGGCGATGAATACCCCGCGGCATATTTCCGGTCAGATCCTCATACCCCGTCTAGGGGGATTCATATTTTACACCGCCCTCCTATATCCCAGCCATGCGTTGCACACAAACGACAGTGGTGTCATCGGAAAGCGCTCGAAAACAGGGCTCGAAACCGTCCACATTTTTTCTCACCAAAGTGATGTCACTAACGGGGTATATGGGATCACGACTGGTAGCATGTTTGTATCTCTAGGGCGTTCATTTTGGAGAATTAAAAGCAAAATGATTTGGGCTCAGGAATGGAACCCGAAATCGAGCATGGACACAAATGTTCGCTATCCCAAAAATCAACATTGTATTTTTTTCTCAAATTTGTTTTCAATTTTCTCCATGTTTATTTTTCTGATGTGTAGAGCGGACCGCAAACGCTGTTTTAAGTTAACATACCCTCATAAAAGAGCTTTCATTAGCAAGAATCTTCGATTACCGTAATGGGAAAATATGTAAAGCTTACAAGCCATCAAAAACGAAAATTTTGAAAATTCCTCTGAAGCGCTTTGCTGCGTCCCTTAGCCCACGCTGTCTTCCCGGTCAAATCCTCCCACCCCGTCTCGGCGGGGGGGGGCGGTTGAAAACCCCCTCTAAAATCCAAACTTCGCATCGCACGAAAACGAAAGAGGTTTCATCGGAAAGCGCTCGACGAGTAGGGTCCGGGTTCACCCTTCAAATCAATTTCCCCCAAAAGTGACGTCACCAGGGAGGCTAGATTTTCACGACTTTTCACGACTTACATTATGTTTTTGACTCTAGGGAGTACATTTTGGGGGATATATGAAAAAACAAAATTTATTTGGAATGAGAAAACAACAGTGAAATCGACCAGTGCTTTAATTTTTCCCCCCCAATGTTTTTGTTTGAAATTTCAAAATTTTGAGTTTTCAAGTTTTCTTTAATTTTCCTCTTCAAATTGGTAGAGCAGACCGAGAAACGTTGTTGGAAGTCAACTTGCCCCAATCAAAAATGCTTACTTTAGCGATAATCCTGTATTTGAACTGCAATTTGGCAAAAACGCAAAATTTATATGTAGTCAAAAACGAAAAAAAATTCAACTCATACGTTTTGTTGAATCTGTAAAGATAAGCAAACGCTAAAAGTTTCATTGAACTATCTGTATCCGTCAAAGCGTGACGACTGGTTAAACGTTTTTGGAGGTGACCTCACTTGACCATGATTAAGTCGTTGATCCTAGATGACCTGACCTAAAAATTTTGAATCAGCATGTCAAATTGCTGTGTCGAAAAGGTATGCCAAATTTGGGCGCGCTGCCCCGCGCCGTTCGATCGTTATGCGCAAAACCCTGAGGGGGCGTTTGAAGACCCCCCGAGACGAGACGGGTTAAGGTAAGGAAACGCGACATGACCTCACAATTTTCACACAAAATGCTAAATTAAATTGGAAAAAAGTATTCCAAATTTCGACACACTACCACAAGCCGTTTTCTTCAACATGCACAAAAAGGTAGGGGAGAGGGATATAACATAACCCCAAGACGGTGCATGATTACAACCCTGACATTACATGCCGGACTGGGGAGAGATCCACCCGACCACGTCTATGTCCTATTCACCAAACTCCGAAACACAACGCACATGCTAACTGATTTTACGGAAAAATAGCCTCACAAACACTTATTTTTGTAAATGGTCTCAGAAAGACCATTGAGCAATGCATTCAAGATGCTACTTGTAAGCACAGAACGCTTTTACACCATAAACTGACCCTGGGAACTGACCGGGTGCTAGCGGGTACAGGCATATTTTTTAGTACCGCACATACGAGCACATGTTTTGTGCGGGGTTGGGACGTGCTGACGGGGCGGGTAGCGCTTGTCGCACCGTGCCGGTGGTCAATATTTTTATTGGTTGAAGAAGTTGCCGCGAAAGGCACCTTGACTCAAAAGCAACATGCTTTTGTGTGCCGATCAGAAACTGGTCCATGTCATATGTGTGTCATGATGTGTCAAATAAATAAATAAACAAGCAAAAAGTTGCCCTGAATATACATGCGACTTTTTCAATCAATCTGAAAGTGGATAGGGGTTACCATAGGAATGAACGTGGGTGAAAGCACTGTTTTGTGATTTTTTCTGCTGCTGCAATCTGACGATGGCATGGAGATAGCGCATCGTACGGGTGTGACGATGATTGAAAATCGAGTAGTATTGATGATATCAGGCAACAACGTTGGTGGGACTACGATTACAAAATTCAGCGCAGATACTGCTGGAATACATGGTTGGGAAACGTCTGAAATATATATTCGGATGCCAATTAATATCTCACCAAATGCCATTCTTCACGTCACAATACGTAAATGCTCAAATTCATGAGCTTTACCTCCCTAAATTCGTCACGTATCAAACAATGCACCATAATCGCAGTTCATCATAAAAGCTCTCTTACATATTGGACACATATCGACATATAATGCAAATTTCGGTTCGGTACAGCACGGAACCTAGATGAGGCGATGCTAGTATCCTACAGAATGCAGCGCTGAGATCACTGAAATAAGCGTATACATTGATATATATAGATTCAGATTAAAATGATACTGTATTTCTAAGCGCAATTCCCAGTGAGGTCACCCTCGATACTGTGCGTAGCAATACAAGGAAGCACCAGCACTTAATGTTGACATTTTAAGGCGTTTGCGCGAGCCGTGCTTAGTTTTTCACAATGAGCGAAAATTAAAATATTTGGCAGTCATAATGAGAAGATATTGGAATATTTGGTGGTCACAATGAAAATATATTTTATTCAAATATATCCTCATTGTGACCACCAAGCGTTCAAATTTTGAATGATTGGTGGTCACAACGATTTTTAACGATTTTCAAATTTTTAGTTTCCCCTACTCTGGAGGTGGCTGGGATCTCTCAAGAGGGGAGTGTTAATAGTGTTAATAGTGAACAGAGGAGGGGTAGTTCTGGTAGGTCACAGGAGGGGAAGTGGCATGAGGTCAGGGGGTGGAGGATTTGGAGACGCGAACCTAAGGAAAGGGTCAGTGAGTGGCAGGTGGCAGGTGGTAGGAGCGGGAGGAAGTCTAGCCGACCGGCCCAGCGGGCAGGCATAGTAACAACAAATATGTTCCAGGCACTGGATGACTGCCCCCAGGATAGCAGTAGTAAGGAGTCAGTGCTGGTCATAGGAGACTCTCGTGTGCGTCATTTAGAGCGGGTATTTTGTAAAGGTAGGAGGGACAGGAGGTGCATCACCAGGCCTGGTGCCAAGGTGAAGGACCTGGTACCTGCGGTGGCACAGGTCACCCGTGATCACCAGTTTAACACAGTCATAGTGCATGTAGGGGTAAATAACATAGGTCATACTACGAGTGAGGAGCTTCTGCGGGAGTACAGGGCCCTTCTGGCCACCCTGAAGGGTACCAATAGAGTGCTTGTAACAGGAATTTTGCCTAGGGCTAGAGCC
Organism: Imbricaverruca yamaguchii; assembly: GCA_034440575.1. Classification (NCBI taxonomy): domain Eukaryota; kingdom Metazoa; phylum Arthropoda; class Thecostraca; family Neoverrucidae; genus Imbricaverruca; species Imbricaverruca yamaguchii. The sequence goes on from JAOTOL010001215.1 coordinate 66,261, forward strand.
TCCCCTGAGTGGAGCTCTAGGGCACTGGCAGCTAACGCCAGGGTAGGAAAGCTCTGCCATGAGCTAGGTTTTACATTTGTAGATGAGTGGAGCAGGTTTTATGCATCGTGGGACCTCTATCAGAGGGATGTCCTGCACTTTTCTGAGAAGGGGGTCCATGTGTTAGGCAAAGTATACGAGCATGTCCTTCAGGGAAACTAGGAAATGGGGTGGGGAGGGATGAAATTGCATTGCCAACTCAGGAATATTCCAATAGTGTCAGCCAAGGCAATAGAACCTAAAAGTCTGCAAATAGTGACAGCAGCAACTCAAGGGGACAGAGTTATAGTTCATCTAGTGATAAAGGGCTCCTCAATATGAGGGAGCCAAGGGTGGTTATGGAGCATTTGTTAAGTGTATGATGTTTAATGCTCAGAGTATCCGTTCCAAATTTGATGAGTTCAAGTGTTATGTTGCTGAGGAGGAACCGGATTTTGTTTGCATTACGGAGGCATGGGTCAGTGAAGGGTATTTTGGAGATAACTTACAGGACTATGAGATCCAGGGATACAATATGTTTTCGTGCAATAGGGGTCCAGCAATGAAAGGGGTGGTGTAATGCTCTATATGAATAGCTTATTCAGTTCTCAAAAAGTAGCAGGTGGGGATAAAAATGTGTCTGTGGAGTCCATTTGGCTTGATGTCACTGTGGGAAAAGGCAACAGCAATACTCTTAGGATAGGAGCTTTCTACCGGTCAGGAACCCTGCCACATTCTCAGCAACTGGAGCTTGACAAGGTGATTTGTGAGGAAATCAGTAGAAACTTTAAGAGGAAGTGCCTTATTCTCGGTGACTTTAATCTAAAAGGTTATGAAAATGCTGGTGTTGGCTCCCCATCATGCAAAATGTTCAGGAAATCCCTTGAAGAGTACCTGTTCTTACACCAGTTTGTATCGGAACCTACCAGGCATGGTTCATTCTTGGACCTTGTATTCTCGGATTTAAGTGACTTGGTTCAAGACTTGACTGTAGGCGAAACTCTGGGAAAAAGTGACCATAACATAGTTAGATTCAAGGCACATGTAGGGGAAATTATCAAGGATAATTTGGTAAAGGTTCCAAATTTCAACAGAGCAGACTTTAACGGCATGAGAGCGGCTTTAAGTGCCATCAGATGGGAAGAAGAATTCTCCAATTTAAATGCCTGAAATGTGGGAAAAGTTCAAATCTTACTTAAAGGAAACTCAGATTAGACATGTCCCCCAAAAGCAAAGACGCAAAAGAAGGGTAGGAAAGCCAGCATGGCTTACACCAGACGTGATAAAAGCAATTAAGGCTAAGAAAACTGTATTTAGAGTTTTTAAAGAAGCCTCAAATGTCATTAATCTAAAGGCGTATCGAAAAGCTAGAGACTCTGTGAAGCAAAAAACCAGAGGAGCAAAGCGAGCAAAGGAAATGGATTTAGCTAGAAACTGTAATGGGGACAGTAAAAAGTTCTTTAGTTTCTACAAGCTGAGTAAAGTTTCTAGCACAATTGGTCCACTGGAAGTAAACGGGACTACATTGGGTGAGGATAGTGAGATGGTTGAGGGGCTGAGCAAGCAGTTCAAATCAGTGTTTACATTGGAAGATATGACCAATCTGCCGACCGTACACCATAGTTCAGTTACATGGGATCTGACAAATGATGTTGATTTCATTGGTAGTGATGTTGTTTACAATCATATCAGAACAATAAAGCCAAATAAGGCAGCAGGACCTGATGATATTTATGGTAGGGTGTTGCGGGAAACTGAAAAGGAACTGGCATTTCCACTTAGTATAATATTTTGTAGATCAGTTTCACATAATGAAATTCCAACCGATTGGAAAAGGGCAAATGTAGTTCCTATTTTCAAGAAAGGAGAAAGAGGGAAAGTTTAAAACTATAGGCCAATAAGTCTCACATCCCTAGTCTGCAAGGTACTCGAATCAATTATCAAGGATAGAATAGTTAGTTATCTGGAAGGTAGCAGATTGATTCAAGATACTCAACATGGGTTTAGAAAAGGACGATCGTGTCTCACAAACCTCTTGGACTTTTTGAACTTCGCCACAGAGCAATTTGATCAGGGAAATCAGGTTGATGTAGCATATCTTTACTTTAGTAAGGCCTTTGACAAGGTACCCCATAAACGGTTAATGATACAGCTTCAGTCCCATGGTATTGCAGGTAGCATCTTAAAATGGATAGAGTTGTTGCTTTCAGATAGACAGCAAAGAGTGATGCTAAATGGTACAAAGTCATTATGGCAAAATGTTCTTAGTGGAGTCCCCCAGGGGTCAGTACTCGGGCCATTACTGTTCATTATATTTGTAAATAACATTGAAAGTGGCCTAAGCAGTAAAGTTTTGAAATTTGCAGATGATTTGAAGGTCTTTAGGGAAATAACAGGTCAGGATGAGCATATCTCGCTGCAAAAAGACTTAGACGAACTTGTGAAGTGGTCCGAAGAATGGCAAATGAAATTTAACTTTGATAAGTGCAAAATCATGCATGTAGGTAAGCAGCATATGAAGGCTCCATACTTGATGGGTGGCCAAGTGCTATCAGTGACTCAACAGGAGAATGATTTATGTGTTATTCTAAACACAAAACTGGGGGCATCAGAACAGACCAAGGAAGCCAGGAAGAAGGCACTGAGAATGCTCGGGGCAATAAATAGGAATGTATCATACAGAAGTGAGGAAGTGATCAGGAAGCTTTACTGTGCATACGTCAGGGCACATTTGGAATACTGCATCCAAGCTTGGTCTCCTAGCTATGAAAAAGATTGTTGGCTTTTAGAGAGAGTACAAAAGAGGGCTACAAAAATGGTTAATGGCATAAGCAACCTGGCATATGAGGAAAGATTGAAGAAATTGAATATGTTTTCACTTAGATATAGAAGGCTGAGAGGAGATCTCATCGAGGTCTTTAAATTTGTCAATGGTCTGGAGAGGGGATACCTTGGGGAAATGTTTGAATTTAACAGAAATGATGCAATTAGAGGTCATAAATTCAAAATTAAAATTAACCACAGCAGAACAAGGTTAAGGCAAACTTTCTTCACCAACAGGGTAGTGGAACACTGGAACCAGCTGCCAGAAAACATCGTCAGTAGCAGCACATTGAACATCTTTAAAAACAGCATAGACAATCATTATAAGAATAGAGGGCTTGCTTTTCAGTATTACAGGGAGGGCTGATTGGCAGATTTGGTGGGCAACTGGTTCAGTGTACAGAGTGCAACCAAGAAGGGCCCTTGTGGCTCATAGTTGCACTAATCTTTTATGTCTTTATGTCTTTATGTCTAACGAGAATATATTGCAGTACTTGGTGGCCACAACGAGAAGATGTTGGAATGCTTTCTGGTCACAGTGAGCAGATATTGGAATATTTCGTGGTCACAATGAGTAGATGCTGGGATTCTGGGTTGTCACAAGGATAGATATTGAAATGTTTGTTGGTCACCATGATCAGATGTCGGAATATTTGATGATTACCATGAGTAGACGTAAGAGTACTTGGTGGTTACCATGAGTAGATGCAGTAACATTTGATGGTCGCAATGAGTAGGTCATAACCTCCACCGGTCGTAACCTACACAAGTCCGCAGCGGTCATAACCTCAACAGGTCGTAACCTCCACAACTCCGAATCGGTCATAACCTCCACAGGTCATAACCTCCACAGGTCGTAACCTCCACAGCTCACAACCTCCACAAGTACGAAGTGGTCATAACCTCCACAACTCGGCAGCGGTCATAACCTCCACAGGTTGCAACCTCCACAGATTCAACAACTTTTTTAATTTTCTAGAAGCATCACTTCAGATAGCTATCGCTAGGTAACAGCACGGTCTACGTATTACACTAATGAGATTGAATGCTGAATCATAGGTGACAATATTTATCGCCAGATGGCAGGATGATACAATTGAGTACGTGCTCTTTGCGTGCAGCTTTCCTCTTGTTCGAGAGTTCGCTAGCCCGCGCATCGACGCGTGGGAAAGTAATGCGTTGCGCAGTGGCGGATGATCGTATACCATTCACACGATTTTCGCCTGCAACGCGTCGACGCGTGGGAAAATAATGCGACACGCAGTGGCGGATGATGGCAAGACATTTGCAGGCTACCCGTCTGCGATATGCCATGCAATGACTAGGCCATGAAATGCAATGGTGCCTTTTCATGGCCTGGTCAGGCGTAGGAACGTCCCCAAAAGTGAGTGGGCCAGGGTGAACAGCAGGGGCGCATCAAGGAAGTTCGCAAAGTACCATGGTTGGGCATTTTTGGGTTGATAACCCGATAATTTGAATTTGAAACACACAACTTTTACCACTAAGATGGGGACCGCTAAGGGTATGGGGCAGGTCCCAGGACGCGCTTATGGCTAACAACAAGATGCGATACTGAAAAGAACTACCATCACAGTATAAGTACGTTCAAATTCACAATTCTCGCTGGACTTTGAACTCTTTTCACGACTAATGGATGCATTTGTAATACTAGGTTTACCTTCTTGATGCGAGTAAAACCATTAGTATATTACTGTTCAAACAAAATTTCTTCAATTTCCGCTATGTGTGTATGTGTAGGGTGAGTGCAAGCTCATTACTGGCTCGTAGTGACGGCTCGTCACTAATGGCTACGTGGTGTGCCCTAGTTTCCGAGATATAGTACCAAATGTCCGTGAGACGTCATCCGTTGTTTACCGATGTTGATGGGGAGAAAGAGTAGAACACCAGTGCAAAGTATCCCGTAAACGAACATTTTGAAATGGCCAATAGCTTATGAGTTCACCGATCTATGCTTTTGCACAATTCAGATTGTTGTTCATTGTGTTTAGTTTTTCCCCTTAGACATTCTTCACACATTCATATTTTAATGGCAAGTTACTTGAATGTGAAGGTGAGAAAAGGTTTGATTTTATTAAGATTGCCAGATATAGCCATACTTATTGGCCCACAGACGTTTCTAAGGCAGTGTTCACCTTACAAGTTTGCACTGGCTGCAAGTAAGAACGAAGCCTACTTGCTGGCCGATGAAGAAATAATTATCATGATTATTGTGGGAGAGGATGAGAAAAGGAAAGACGGGTGATCGCTGGTTGAAGATGCTTTGATCCGATTTGTGGGAGGCGATGATTGGCAAGCTGACAGAATGGGGAAAAGAGAAACACTATAAATAATAGCACATGGGATTGTGTTCGTCCTCAGGGCCTCATCAGTCACCTCAAACATTTGTGTAGTGCACATCGTGCACTTTATAATATTTGCCACTTGAAAGGAAATGCTACAACTGCATCACGTAACACCCAGCTGAAACGGAATGAAAGCGGATACGTTAAAGACCAACAAAGCAGTGCAAAATAGCTGATAGGTGACAACACACGACACCTCATAAAGTCCAAACGTGTACAGACTTAGGCCCGCAAGGGCCCATCCTGAATTAACTTTGATGACTAGCTCTCTCCTTCCCACGTTTTCTAGTGGCTAAGAAATCCGGATAACCGCTTAGCTTTGACGCACCTCATTTTGATTAAATAGCAACGCTTCCAGATTGGGTACCGAACTGAGACCCCAGTTAGGTGTTCTTTTTCACCTTTCCGATTTCCTTTGTCTTTGGATGTGTTTTAAGGCACCAGCAATTTTTTGCTTGGGGCTCGGCACGTGTTTGCGATACCGGCTTTTTAAACAAAAGTAAAGTTGTGTTACTTATTTTTGTGCACCGACGATAATTTGTAAGCATCGGTGCGTTTTCGCAGACACCCAGTGTTTATTTAGTTCACTGTCTTTTCGTTCTTTCTCTAGGACCATGTCGATTTTTATGGACCTAGCCTGTTTTTGAGGCCACGTGCTGTATCAAACCCCGCTGTGTTTTGAAGGACCGTTGTGTCTTGATTTTTAGCTCCGGTGTGTATACTTAGAGCAGCAGAATATCTTAAGGCAATGCCGCTTTTTCCAGACTCGGAAAGCTTGGAAGCGCTCGGTGCATTTTCGTCCTCCAGTTATGCTCTTTGAGACCCGCTGTGTTTTTTCCTCATATTTGTGGCACGATATTAGGGGCCCGGTATAATTTCTTTTGATCCGGTCTCGACGTTTCCGGCCCAGTCGCGTGGTTCCGGGAGAATCCCACGTCAGTTTTCTGGGCTTGACAGTTTTTGGTGACTTATTCTGAATTATGTGACGTCCCAGCCAAGGCTTTATTTTTTCGGACCTTCGGCGAGATTTCTACATTTTTATGTCCCGCCGAGATTTGTCGAGCTCCGGAATGTTTTTCAGTGCCGTATGCCATTTGTCAAGGCATCTCGTAGTATGTTTGGACTAAGCGGTTATTTTCCTGGTCGAAACATTTATTTTTCGGAACCTCCCTTTATTTTTTAGGGTTCTGGCTTGACTCTTGTCGGATTGCGTTGCGACTTTGGGACAACGCTGTGCTTATTTGGGGACATCAACGCCAATTTTTGTGAGCCCCGAGGGAATTATTGATGCCTCGACCAGAACTTACGCGACTACCGACGGGAATTTTTGGTCCCATGCGCGACATTTTGGGGTGAGGGTTTGGCGCCAGTTCATAGGTCGCGTTGTGCTAATCTGATCCAGGCCCAGACTAATTTTAGCGTTCCCCGGCGCAAATTTTAGAGCCCGAAGCAAGTTTTCTTTGTGTCCGCTGTATTTATTTAAAACTCTTAATTATGGGGGCCCCGACGCGAATATATCTTGCCCTAGAACCTTTTTTGTGGACCCAGGCGCGATTCTTGGGTTCTTCGGAGCCCGCCTTGTTAGGACGGAGGGAGATTTTCCTCTTTAGCATGCCACTGCGGCTGCTCAACGAGTTTTTTGTCCAGCGGATGGCACCATTCAGAGTAGAAATATCCCCAGGATAATTTTCTTTCGTGACCTCTTCTGAATTGTCCGGTGCTCGGGTGAACTCGATAGAATCCCTTTGTGATTTATTGGGGTCGACTTCTATTTTTGTAAGCCTCCTGCGCGATATTTGTGAGCCCCAGTGCGATTCTTTGGGCTCCTGGTGCATCTTTTTCCGTGCTCAAACACACTTCCTTCCAGGGCCCTACACCTGTTTGGGGTCTTTGGCGCAATTTGTGTGGCATTCGCGCACTTGAAGTTGATGTAGTAAGGTGTAGACTTCATTATTGTATCTAAGCTACCATAATACATCATGGAAATAAGTATTTTATGGGCTACACCCAAGGTTAAATGAGCCGACTTCATTTGAACACGGTCACCCAGAGGTACCATCGAACGAACTATGAAGCATCATGCGACCCTCGACACATCTCCGCATTATATCACCCCGAAGCCAATAGACGACACGCTACTAAGTATGAATAATACCAAAAATATTTTTTAATACACAAACATTTTGACGGAAAGAACAATTTTTTCTTCAGAAACAACCTATGTTGTGTTTGGTTAGGATAGGCTGTTAGGTTAGGTATACTTTCTAATGGTGAGTATTTTCAGAAATGAATGTGCTTGACATTTTGATAATTTTGTTTTTCTCAAAAGGTAGGTTTGGCTAGATTGGTTAGGCATTTTTTACACATTCCTTTTCATGCTATGTTACCTAACTCAATGCCCTTTTTGACGTCATTTTCTCACAGCATGAAAGGTATGCATTTGCACATACAATGAGTGGTCCCATCATCTTCGTCTCCTTCATAAGCATGGTATTCTAAATAAAGATTTAAGATTTTTTTAAATGGCACTTTACCAAATAAGTTGTATTCTTGAGGGAAACCCTTTTTGAAAACTTTTGAAAACATTTCAACTAAAAAAACTAACCTAACCTAACTTAACCAAACCCAACCCATTTCCTTGCTGTTTGGAGGCAAGTGAGTGTAAAAACTTGTATTGTTACCACCTTAAAGCACGATAATACCAGTTTGGTTAGGTTAGACTAGTGTAGATTTTTAAAGGTGGAAAGTTTGTTCTAAAAAGTTCCAAAAAACGGAAATGTTTACCTCAAAAGCAGCTGACGTTAGGTTAGGTTAGGCTAGGTTCGGTTTTTATATTTTACAAAATTTTCCGAAAATTTACTGCTTCCAGTTTTTAGAATTGGTTTTTGGCGATATTTTTCTCCAAATGGAGGTGAAAATATCGCCATAATCCTTGTGATATGCTAGATTACATTATGTCTAAAAGCTGCATCATAACCTAACTTCTATCACGTATATGACAAGGACCCATCTCGATTATATTGCTCACTCAGGACACCATAGAAGTCCATTAATGAAAGTGTTACTTCCTTGCCCGCGTTGTTAATGTAAAGTAGTGTCAATTGAACCATATGTTATGTCCTTCCCAGTGCTGCTCCATCCATCTCCAACTCCAACCCTGACCAAACTTCAGGGGCGCAACCATCTCCAGCTCAGCCTGTGGAAGAAGGTATGTATTGCAACACAAATGCTATGATCTTCATTCCATTGTGTCCCTGTTGCCTAATAATCCATCCTTGGCGATCCATGTGGCAGACGGTTGACTTTCCTCAAACTGTCTGGAGAACTTGGGAGTTGAAAACACGTATGAGTGATGAAGCAAATGAGCTATTCCTGGATGCTTATGTTGCAGAATTACATGGCGCAGTGGTATGCCGAATGGGAAAGGGCCATTGTGGGCAGTTGCCCCCTGACAGGTTGTGGGGCCCCCAAGAATCGCGTAGAGCTCCGGAAAATGCGCCAGTCTCCCTAAAAGTCCCGTCCGGGGACCCAATAATCGCTGGTTGGTTGGTTGAACATTGGTTTTGCGACACATCGACAGTTGAGTCATTAGCGTCGCCAATCTCTCACGCCGATTGGCCGCGGGTGAAGAATAGCGACAGGTGGAATCGAACCCCAAATAATCGCACTGAGGCCCAAAAAAATCACATCGGGTCAAAAGGACTCTGGGACCCCAAAAGTTCCCACCTGGCCCCCTGAAAACTACGCTGGGGCTCAAAAGAGTCGTACTGGTGATAACGAAAATCACGACGAAGGCCACAAACGTTCGGGCCGGAAACCGTGAAAGTCACACTGAGCCTGGACTACCAAGAATTATCAACACTCCGTCGGTAGTACCAAAAAGTAATGTCGGTAATCCAAGGCATACCGAGTTTCGCAAAAATCGACAAGCCTTCAAATATGCTCTGCAGCTCGAAATAAACAAACCGAAAACGCTAAATAAAAGCATACCGGAGGTCCTCAAGGCACATCAGGGTCATGAGACCGCACGGGGCCTAAAAAAGGGAACTGATCGTAAACAAGGAACAAAAATTCCGGGCACTAAATAAAACATCTTTGAAAAAACGTCTTCGACAACAGATACCTCAAAAATACTATCGGTGTATGAGAAGCAACAAAGCTGTAAAAAATCTGGGTCTCAAACGTGTTCTGGACCTGTAACAAAAATTGGCTGGAGCTCTAAAACACATACACAGAAGAAGAAAAACGCAACAAGTAAAAAATGCGATCACCTAGGTAGGGTCACGGCTCGGTAGCCAATCTGAGAGCTAATTAAATCAAAGAGATGAGCTGCGTGAAAGCTCAGTGCGTCTCTGAATTTCCTAATCAGGGGAAAATGTGGGAAGAAGATAACTAAAACATCGAATTTACTTTATCGATTCTTTTTTTTCAAGCGAGTCGCCATACCAAGCTTACCACCTGTCAAATTTGGCACAAGACTATCATGTGACAATAATTAGCAAAACATGGGAGGCCTAACAGAAAGCGGAGACGCGCACGTAGAGTGGCGAACGTGCCGACTGCGCAAGGCGGGTGTACCCGTTCACGAACGTTCGCGTTTTGGCGACCGGGCGTTATTAATTGGAATGCCTGATATTTACAAATTTTATATATTTGAGTGATTTCTTTAGGTGTAATTTCAGCAGTATGAGGTGACTTTTCAAGGGAAACGAAAAAAACCTCAGAGGATGTGGGGGAGTTATGGTTGAAGTAATTCAGAATGATGGTAGATTTGGTCCTCTCCACAGGACTGTGAATTTTGCCACTAATTATGATATGACAAAATATAAAGAACCCCCCTGAAAAAATATTGGTGGAAATCCGAGGACATTTTTTAATGGGCGTCGGTGGACACTTTCCAAATCAGTTTGCCATCTCTCGCAAATCATATGTACGACACTGCTATGGCATGGCATAATTTGACCTGTTGATGGCTATGATCCGTCGCAATGGACGGTGTACTTCGCGGCCCCGGTCTGCCACAGTGGACAATGTGCTCCGCGGCCACGATCCGTCACAGTCGACGGTGTGCTCGGCAGTCCCGGTCCGTTACAATGGACGGTGTATTATACGGCCCTGATCCGCCACAGTGGACGGTGCGCTCCGCGGCCCCGGTCCGTTACAATGGACGGTGTATTCTACGGCCCTGATCCGCCACAGTGGACGGTGTGCTTCGCGTGTACTCCACAGCCCCGGTCCGCCGCAGTGGGCGATGTGCTCTGCGACCTTGGTCAGGAGCAGTGGCCGTCAGGGTTGAAAAACGGGCTTTTCCTGGATTTTTGCCATCCATAGCTTTACCCTCTTGGCAAAATTATCCTCCATGTTGTTTCCTCCACGTGTTTTCAATTTGGATGTCTGATGGCGTCGTTCGACAACGAATTGCCCTGTGGTAACGTGTTCAAGATTCACCTTAAGCTTCTAAGTGAAATTCTGATAGCAAGGCTTGAATAAAAATATCCTCTCCGTATTCCATAACTCAGAAATTGTCCTCTCCTCATCCAGGATTGCAAAGTATAAATAGAACCCTGGTAGACGAGATGTACTCGACGGCCCTGGCCGGTCAAGGTGAACGGTGTGAGATTAATCGCGGCTTTGCATCAACTTTCCGAACAGTTTTGTGTGCATTAGTTGTCACTTTCTTCGCAATCTACCGTCCACTTTACCATTAATGGACAACAATGTCACCTACGTATTAGTATTCTTCATTCGGCACAGCCATTGAATCTGCTTCAGACACAGCTGCTGCTGTTGTGCATTTCGATCAATGGATATTGATGACACCAGAACAAAGTGTCAGCAGCGAGACTGACCTTATTTCCACTAAAGTAATGATTACAGGTACAGACAGCAGCGCGACGAGAAATTATTTTCGGTCCGGCACCCTTGTGGCCTTATTCGTGTGCCCCGCGCCGATATGAAGACTCCTTTCGTATGACATATGTTCCTAATGACAAACATCGTGCACCTCTATGCATATTTGTTCTTTATATGTTTTATATTTGCTTCACATAATAAGGTCCAGTCACACGGAGTCGGGTTATCTCGGATCATTGTTTGTTCACACAATGTCATGGTGTACTACTTCGGTGGTTCTAAAAACGAATTGAAATCTCAATTCACAATGAACAGTAGCATAAGACGACATTGGGGTCACAATGTCGCTCGTCGCCGCTGCTGACGCACACAAAAATCCCAACTCTACACAAGGGAAGGCGGTGTAGAATATGCATAATACTTCACCTGACCTAACACCATTGACCTGGACACATATTTGAAAGAAGAATGTCTATATCATTATTGTATCATGTTCTGCACGAAAACATTTTCTCCTTACTACTATAAGGAGAGATCATTTGACCTGACCTTAATTATAATTTTGGGAAAGCAGTGATATTCGATTTCATGAAAGAACATTATGATCTGGATTTTGTGTTGCTATGCTTCAACTACCGCGAACGGTGGCATTTTGGAGATGTGGGAATATTATCCTCCTTGATCCATCCCAAATCAAATTCAAGGGGAACTACAAATCAAATTGGTGATTGAGGTCAAGAAGGTAAGTATGGTGGGTCCAAGCACTACCGAAGATATAGAAAACTTCGCACTTAACCTTTTGGAGGGAAAGGAGTACAAGTTTTTGGAGGAAAGGAGTAAAGCCGCCCTGGTAGCTCAGTTGGTTAGAGCGCTGGCCTGCACCGGTCTCCCTGTATTGGCAACACAGGGTTCGAGTCGCTTCGCGCGCTCGCATTTAGCCCCCGGCCGGGAGTGTCAGTTGGCAGCTGGCCCGATAAGGCCGGGGACGAGCTAAATTTGGCATTGGCGGCACGTTAAACTTTCGGTCTAAATTCTGCCGTTGAACTGGAGCTCATGGATCGGGTGGTGGGGCCAGGATTCACGCAACAAGCTCTGCTTAGCAATAGAACCCTGGCTCCTCAAGCCACCCCAGCAACAACTCGGATCAAATTTATTTTTTTAAAAATTAAAAAGAAAAGAAAAAAAGTTCCAACAGGGTTGCAGTAAAATGTTCCTGTTGCGACATACCTGGTGCGTGGACCATTCCAATTCTACCGATGTGAAAACTGTTGATTTCTGGCATTATTCCCATTTTCAGAAGTTTTGCACTTTATATTTCCGACTCTAGAGCAAAGAAACCATTCGAGCCGACATGTCCATTTCAAGACCACCGGACGGCACTTCTGTGAATCTCCTGGACTGACCATTAGGGCACAGCGTCCTTGAGAAATTTTGGATTCGAGATTCGGCCCTACGATTTTGAGATGTAATCGAGTGTGCTGATTTCAAATTCGAAAGCTGTTTTTGTATCAAAGCATTTTCTGGTGCGCAAATTTACACTTTTCTGCAGGCATGTTTCCTAACTTTACGCTAAATATGGGACTATGGACACAAAGGCATGTCTGAAAGTTGTGTGACTGTTATATTCGTGATATTCACACCAAAATACCTATGATTACCACTTTTCAGCAGGCTAAAGCGTATATTGGATATATTTCTGATGGTTTCTCTGGTCCGTCCGACACATTCCTCACTAACGCCATCTATAGATGTTTTTTTTCTCATTAACTCGGAAAATTGACTCTCATTGAACTAGACATATATCAAAAGCCTGTCCAGTATACATCTACAATTTACACTAACGAACTGAAAACTGATGCCTAGCTTCCCTCAGGGGCGGATCCAGGGGGGAGGCAATAGTAGGTATGTTGAAAAAGGCAAAGGCAGGTTCGTATACAAAATACGAAAAGCGAACACGTTTCTTGAAAACTTCAAATAACATAAAACAAGCTTTGAAGTATCATAGTAATCGTTTGTAATGTAGGAAAACATTGCATAACACACAGGACTACCGTTTAGTGATCGGCTGAGGGAAATAATAGATATCTGAAGGACAGAATGCATAAAGTGCAGTTTTGTGTGGCCTTTTTACTACTCCACGTCATTGGCCTACTTCATAGCTTCCATTATATCCTTAGAGAGGAACACTGGCAACTGTTTTATGTGGTGGGTGCTGGTGCGGACATAGCCATCTCGGACCTCCCGACCCACCACCTTTCCAGCGGCTGTCGTGACGTGCTGGACAGCCCGCTCCATCGATTGGGCATTTGGAGGGAACGGAGGGACATCCAGCGGCATGGATATGCTCCTCCTGAGTTCTGTTGTGGCGATTCCGCACGTACACACAGGCTACGTGATCTCTGTGTCGTCCCAGTCGATCAGTTGTATAAGTTATGAGGTGGACATGTTGATCTTGGGGTGCTTTCTCGTCCTTGGCGACTTGTCCCCGTACTCTGCTCCTCCTCTCACACCGATGATCTTTTCGATGGCAAACTTCCTATCTTCAAGTTATTCGCTGGCGAGAAGGGACAGCAGGAGGCTCTCAGGTTCGGCGTACCAGGCGGAAGACCGAACACAGCGGGTAACCGCCGCCTGAACCTATTCTGGTTGCGTACGAATAGTCCGGAGATGGGTTGTTATGGGTTCGGGTGCGTCCACGATTTTGGGCTTCGTCTTAATCTCAAAGTAGCACTTGAAATATACGTTGACGCAGAAATCTGCCAGCCGTCTCAGGATTCTCTTGTTTGAGTCGGTGAGGCCGTGCTGCCTGGTCCACAAGCGCGCATGGTTCAGCTTGCCAGGCTTCATTTCTTGCATACTTGCAGGGAGACTTCCAGCTTTCACCGCCCGACACAGTTCGTAAGAGACCTTCTGGTCTGTTCACATGCTGTCAAGTACATCTTCTGGGATCTCCACATATTCCTCGCCTTCAGCTAGCCGTCCAAACGCTGGATCATACATCATGTCTTCAACCTTCGAAAGCATCTTTCCAACAGGGCCTTGAAATCCGTCCCTTGCGTTTGTTGGGCCGTCCAGAGAAGTGATAATGTGTCTGAGTGGCAGTTCTCCTGTGTGTAAGTTGCACACGACCCAGCAGCATCTGTGTCCGAGCATTCTCTCCAAGTGGGCCATCACGCCGTTGCTGTGACCCGTGCTGGAGTTCGTAGAATCTTTGATGGAAGGAAGGATAAGGATACTCGAACATTTGTTCCGGATAGCAACGGCAACCTTCATCCGAGGACAGTCACGCAGGAGCACGTTACTGTGACTGTTGAGCCTCAGGATGATTATCTGTGCCATTTCACACCGGAAGAGTCGGTTCATCCAGAAAAACCAGCACAGAAAACGGCTGAAGCTCTTTACGAACTGCTACACAGCCTGGAACTGATCGACTGGGACGACACAGAGATCACGGAACCTGTGTTTACGTGGGGAATCGCCACAACAGAACTCAGGAGGATCATATCCATGCCGCTGGATGTCCCTCCGTTCCCTGCGAATATCCAGTCGACGGAGCGGGATGTCCAGCACGTCACGACAGCCCCTGGAAAGGTGGTGGGTCGGGAGGTCCGAGATGGCTATGTCCGGACCAGCGCCCACCACTGAAAACAGTTGCCAATCTTCCTCTCTACGAAGGATATAATGGAAGCTATGAAGTAGGCCAATGACGTGGAGTAGTAAAAAGGCCACACAAAACTGTATTTTATGCATTCTGTCCTTCAGATATCTATTATTTCCCTCAGCCGATCACTAAACGGTAGTCCTGTGTGTTATGCAATGTTTTCCTACATTACAAACGATTACTATGATACTTCAAAGCTTGTTTTATGTTATTTGAAGTTTTCAAGAAACGTGTTCGCTTTTTGTATTTTGTATACGAACCTGTCTTTGCCTTTTTCAACATACCTAGTATTGCCTCACCCTGGATCCGCCCCTGAGGGAACCTAGGCATCAGTTTTCAGTTCGTTAGTGTAAATTTTAGATGTATACTGGACAGGCTTTTGATATATGTCTAGTTCAATGAGAGTCAATTTTCCGAGTTAATGAAAAAACACCTATAGATGGCGTTAGTGAGAGATGTGTCGGACGGACCAGAGAAACCGTCAGAAATATATCCAATATACGCTTTACCGTGCTGATAAGTGGTAATCATAGGTATTTCGGTGTGAATATCACGAATATAACAGTCACACGACGTTCAGACATACCTTTGTGTCCATAGTCCCATATTTAGCGTAAAGTTAGGAAACATGCCTGCAAAAAAGTGTAAATTTGCGGACCAAAAAATGCTTTGATCCAAAAACGGCTTTCGAATTTGAAATCAGCACACTCGATTACATCTCAAAATCGTAGGGCCGAATCTCGAATCCAAAATTTCTTAATGACGCTGTGCCCTACTGACCATTTCAACTCCTTGGCCGTGATCGGAGAGGCGTGTACCTAGTGTGGCCTACTCTTGCTATTGGTTTCGCGAATGGGTACGGGTGGAGTTTTTAAACTGTTGTAAAAATGATAGTAGAACGATTGCGTTGATTGATGTATGTGATCCGTTGTGCATTTGAGTTTGCTTGGTGTCGTGTGTGGTGACTGACTAGACTCGGCGATCATGATGACTACATCAATGCGCATGTGTAATCAGAAGACATTGTTTTCGATTGTTATGATTTTGTGGAAGCTATGCTCCCATCCCGACCCTGAACTCACCCTACCAAAACTTTGGCTACGTCCTTCCTAATGTTGGCACCGAGGAAATACCTTCGCCCGTCGTTATCACAGTTGAAGCCTGCTGTGCTCCAATGCTCCATAAAGGCCTATGTGTTTTAGCCAACATATGGGAGCATCCATGTTATATTTAAGCCGTTGTGTTTATTGGTGTGTGGGGGTGAGGGGAGGGTGACGGTGACGTTGAGTATGTAGATGACGTTGACGACAACGATGGACCCGAGTCCACTGCATGACACTGTAGTCGCATGCTATGACTTACAGTTTGCATGTTGTTATGTATTGTGCGTTGACCTTTTGCTTATGTGGCGTTACCTGGACGATTTTCCCGCTGGCGAGGATGCTGAAGGAACATAAACATACATATCGTTAAATACAAATAAGAATTATTCAGGTCTGAACATATACTGGGCGAAATCCGTTGAGTTTTTTCGGGGGGGGGAAGGGGATCTGATACACTTCGCCCCCTTCCCAATATTTTTCAAGAATCGGCACCCTTGGTTCGGCCACTAGTCGAGGCCCACAAGTTTTCTCGATATTGTCCAGGAATATTGCGCTTATGGGCGTTGAATGGAAAGAATCCATCTACAACCGTTGATTTCCCCTATTCCATTTTGGCGTGGCAGAGCCGATGCTGTTTACTATTGTTGAAGGGTGGAACTTTACGTTACTTTTTGTCATGCCACCCTTCGACGGCCCTCCGGATCCTCTGGGCAGCAACCGTCGGTGCTTGACGTGCATCGAGCCATGCTAGAACCTGAATAATTCCGGACACCTTCATGTCAAAGGGGGAAAATGGCAGGGTTAGATGTCTATAAAAGTAGTTCAGTATGACATCAGAAGGCAGCTGACTGTATGGCGGCTTATTCGAGACCATTGGAAATTAATTCACTAATGTAAAACACCTGATATAAATAAAAGTAATACAAGGTGACAATTCCAGACAGAAATCGTGGAGTTGAGTGCAAAAATGACGATGAAGTATATATAAAAGTAGTCGAATATGGCATCAGAAGGTAGCTGGTTTTATGCCAGTTTATTTGAGACCATTGTCAATTAATTCGCTAATGTAGAAAATCCGATGTTCAATTTGATGGAATAGAGTGTGATAATTTCAGACACAAATCTTTGAATTGAGTGATAAAATGACAGGGTTAGATAGTCATAAAAGTAGTTGAACATGGCATAAAAAACAGGTGACTTTATGCCGGTTTATTTGAGACAATTGGCTATTAATTCGGTAATGTAGAGCATCTGATATACAATTTAATGTAGCGCGATGTGATAATTTGGAACACAAATTCTGGAATTGAGTACAAAGATGACAGGGTTAAACCTTCATGGAAGTTATTTAAGATGATATAAAAATGTATCACGATCAATTTTAGTGTCTTTAAGAACATTGGAAACTGTCAGCACATCACACAGAAGATGTATGACGCGCTTTTATCACAAGATGTTGGGTGGCCAATTGCTTTCATTTCACTTTAACGCCAAAGTGACAGGGTTAAAGTATTTGGTACTAAAATTAACTACACATCATAAGAAAGCTCGTTTTAATGTTGTTCAAATTTGACCATTTGAAATTACCTGTACCTTCTCTAGAAACTAGAATATAGCATTAATCAGACCCAACCCACTTTGGTGGTGTTCTTTCAGAAACACACTACCAGAGGCGCCACCGGTATTATATCCGCTCATGACGCCTAACGATGTGACTTGATTAGTTATGGGACGATTTTCCCCGTTGGTGAGGATGCTGAATAAAAATAAACATACACATCGCGGAAAAAATACTTAGAATGTCTGAGATCTGAAAATATACTGGGCGAAATCCGACGAGTTTTTGATTGTGGGAGGGGTGTCTAGTGCGTTGGCACTTCGCCTCCCCCCAATGTTTTTAAAAAACCGACACCCCTGATTTGTATGGACATACTACATGACATTTATGCAATAACTGGCAAGCGAAGGCTATCCCCACAGGATGTGCTTATAATTGTACGGTAATAAGCTGTTAGCTTTCCGAGTTGGAATCGCGTTCACTGTTCGGTTTATCATCTGCTTTATAGCATCGACCATTTTACATTTGATTTTTACTACTGTCACGTGGCATATGCCTCGTTCTGCGAATTGCTGGAGGCAATCACGTCCACCGTTCACCTCACGCGAACGCGGTGAACGTTCACAATTGCCGGGTAGCGGACCCGCGGATGACAATGGCGCCGTTCCATGCCCTTTGCCCACAGTCATGGGTTGTTTGCAGACGTGGGACGTCATGCTCCTCGGCTACACCATTCCATACTCGACCTACTTCAAGAACTGTACCGGCTTCGACAACTTCTACAACTACCTGTTCACGGTGAACCCGTACGACGCAGTGCCATTCGACCAGTACCTCAACCTACCGGCGACGCGCCAGGCGATCCACGTTGGCAGCAAACCCTTCAACGATGGCCAGGCCGTTGAGGACCACCTGCTGACCGACATGATGAACTCGTCCAAGCCGATGGTGGCCGGCGTGCTGGACGGTGGCTACCGGGTGATGATCTACAACGGTCAGCTGGACGTCATCATTGCCTACACGCTCACCGAACAGTGGCTGGCCACCGTCGACTGGCACGGCAGCCAGCTGTACCGCGACGCCGAGCGACGGATCTGGCGCGTCGACGACGAGATCGCCGGATACGTGCGCGTGGCCGACAACCTGCACGAGGTGATGGTGCGCAACGCCGGCCACATGTTGCCCTCTGACCAGCCGCGGTGGGCTTACGAACTCATCGGCATGTTCACTGCAGCAGATGATGCTACCTGGCCGAAATAGTCGAAGCTGATGTGCTGTTGACAGAATCCTGTGTTTTAGTTTGTGTACTGTATGTCACCCCGTGTAATCGCAATCCGATTGGAAGCAGAATGCTGTTTAGATCTAGGATGATTTATCCTGGAAACATGTGGGACTGTTATATTAGAAAAAGGCTACGTTAATAAATGCATCGTCACATGTTTTATGAAGCGACAAATCTGTAACCCGGTCATGAGCTAAAGGATGTGGACGACCAAAGGCTTCCGCAACAAATTGCAACAGGCTAGGCGCTCGGACAAAAACTGGCGTCAAGCCTCGTCCATTCCTTAGGTGACTTCGAACCGAGATTAAACGCAGTGAAAACCTTGTTTAATACAACGAAGAATGGCTCTTAAGTGCACCTGGGCTTTAGACATTGCGTGAGACGAAATATACGACCCTCAATATACCAGGAGGTGCTGAGTTTACATGAAAAGTAACGCTAGGGATTATGCTATATTACTCAACGTTTCGGCCAGTGGCCATCGTCAGGAGTGATATAAAAAAATGGCAGGGTCAACAATTGAAAAAAGCGGGAAAACCTGCAAAAATACACGTGAATCACAGAAAAGCATCCTCAGTGTGTGTCACAGAAAAGCATCCTTCTTGAAGTGTCTGCAGACACTTCAAGAAACTCCGAACCAGAAATCAACTGGGTCAAGATAGAATCCTCTGAGGAAGCCCGAGCCGATGGTCCATATACATCGACACATACATGCACGCACATATATAGACATATATCCAATATAACGCATGATACATAAAGTATAATCTATGTTCATGTAATTTTATGTGATATACCAAGACGTCGTTTGCGTGTTTAGTTGCGGCCGTAGATTACGTATGTGTAGAGATTTGAGGACCTTCAGATCAGCGTTGTCTCTGGCTGTTGCTAGAATTTCTACTTAGACGTTTGTGTTAGTGTCGCTGTGTTACATGTTAAAATGTTTGTCGATCATGTGTTCGCCTAAAGGTGTGTATTCTCTCCGAAGTCTGGCATCTCCCAAGTGCTCATTGTACCTATCCCTGATGCTACGCTCGGTTTCTCCGACATAAAATATTCCAAGACAGCGGTTGCACGTTATTTTATCAACTACGTTTTTCCGCGTGCATCTACCTTTGAGCCCGTTGCTACAGGTGTGGCACGTTCGTCTACCAGCAGGGCATGGCGACAATTCCAGAGCTGAGCGGACCAGGTAAGATTTCAGCGTAGGTCCGCTAGTTCAAGCTACCCGAACATGGTTAGGGTACCCATGTTCTGGTACAAGTATTTGATAAGCTTGATTTACTAAATGGCAATATTGAAGGGTAACCGGACAAATGTACGCAAAGCAAATGTACGCATGGCAGATGTACGTACGGAAATGTACGTAAGCAATTGTACGTAAGCGCAAATGTACGTATGCGCAAATGTACGTAAGAGAAAAAGTACGTAAACGCAAAAGTACGTATGCGCAAATGTACGTACACGCACATGTACGTAAGCGCAACTGTACGTATGCGCAAATGTACGTAAGTGAAAATGTACGTATGCGCAAATTTACGCATACACAAATGTACTTATACGCAAATGCACGTAGGCGCAAATGTAGTGCGCATGCACAAGTGTATGTAAGCGCAAATGTACGTAAGCGCAAATGTACGTAAATGCCAAAGTACGTATGCGTAAATGTAAGTATGCACAAATGTACGTATGCGCAAATGTACGCAAGTGCATATGTACAAAGGTACGCATGCGCACCTGCCGCCTACGCCGCTCAAGACCAACCGAACTTTCCGAGGCACTTCCAACACCGCATGGACCACACATACATATGCACCTTCATGGTTACACGCTTCTCTCATACCTCATACACACAATACACTATACAAATTTGGCGGAGGGTACAGAAGGGCGTGAAGAGAGTCCGACAGGTATAACAGTGGGGGCAGATAAAGTTGAAGAATACAAAAAGAAATCGGAAGCTGTGCTTGAAAAGAGCACGGATAGAGATCAGATAAAGATCGTGCAGAGGGCACTAGAGGGAAAGTCGGGTGGGGAACACGAGGGTACAAAACGCAGCGAACAGCTGGCAAACAAGACACAGTGAAGCCGAACACCACCAAGGAGTCTTCGACGCCACAGGCACAGCGGAACGGCTATTGCCACGTGCAACGCAAAAAGCCGGGCGGTGCCGCAAGCGTGCTGTCCAACCCGCGCCAACGCCAACTGCTTCAGAGCCCAACCACAAGCCTCGAGACCAGCATGCCACCACCTCGACTCAACTCTTCACTTCTATCTCAGCTCTGCACTTTCGTCTTCCAGTCTAGTCTGCATCTCTCAGCTCGATTCCAGGTTGGTCCGGCGGTGCCGCCAACCCCCACCCCATATACCGCAGATAGCTGTATTATGTAACCGTGTACACCTATCTGTCCTAACCCAACGCCGAACCCACCACCCTCTACAACACCAGATATGAACTCAGACACACTGGACACACCGACGGGTGACTTCTACCCCTGCCACCGGGATGACGGGGAGCGAATAGGCTCCCTCGTCCCCTAGACGGTGGAGGAGGAGATCACCCGTCGGGGACGACAGCCCTTCCACGCACACCAGGTACGCTCAGGAGCACTCCTAATACAATCATATACCTTCAGCGACGCAGACATCTAGACACACATCACTGACATCACCGGAATACCTGTCACCATAACACCGGCCGCACATTTC
Organism: Imbricaverruca yamaguchii; assembly: GCA_034440575.1. Taxonomy (NCBI): domain Eukaryota; kingdom Metazoa; phylum Arthropoda; class Thecostraca; family Neoverrucidae; genus Imbricaverruca; species Imbricaverruca yamaguchii. Next base: position 87,631 of record JAOTOL010001215.1, read on the forward strand.
AACAGCTCTCAAGGCATGATATACGCGCGGGAGGTGGCCTGGATGACGGAGGAGGAATTGGATATCCGATTTAGGAGCCAGGGAATCTCTTCCGTTTACAGGCCACCTGCGTCAGCACACAAAACCCACACACACTGACACTGACCTTCAACACCAGACAGCTGCCAATACACGTTAAAGCCGGCTACATTAGGTACAAGGTCACGCCACGAGCACCCCTCCCCCGATACTGTCAGTACTTCCAGCGGTACGGATACTCGAGGGGGGTGCCATGATACCACACCCGCCTGCGTAAATTGCACAGGACCACACGACATGAGCGCGTGCACGTCTAGTACACAACTCTGCGTCCACTGCGGCGGGAACCACGCCTTCTGGGACAGGGCCTGCCCTCGGTGGGCGAAGGAGAAGGAGATTCTCCTATGGGACACCCGCACAACACAACCTGATCACAGAGCACACACACTCATCGTAATAGCCACACAGCATCATCTCACAATACTCAACAACGGATCACCAACCTACCTAGTACCAATCAGATCCCTCCTCCTACGACCCCAGATGTCACACTGGCCTCCTCAGGCATCCCTCACCCTATCCTTGACATCCGACCCCGACCCATACTTCAGCGACCACGCACCCATTATCATTACCTTCACCCAAATCCCTACCACCGGCCGGTGGAAGGGATTTACCATTCCCCCTCCCCCATCCCCAGCCTGGCCGGTGGAACCTAAAAAAGCCTCCTGGAGCCCTTTCTCAGAATCCTTAGCAGTCCAAACAGCCCACAGGCCCAAACTATCACCAGGACAATTTGCAGACATACTCATCACCACAGCACAACAACACATACCACAAACAAAACCACGACGCCAACACAAACCTCGCACGGCACCCTGGTGGAGTGATGACTGCCACCGGGCGACTCGCGCGAGGAACCACGCACGCCATAGATATGGAAGACACCGCACACCAGAAACACTAGCAATATACAAACAACTCAGAACACAATGTAAGACCATCTTCAAAGACGCAAAAAAGACTTCTTGGAACATATTCAGCACCCAATTTAACATATTTACACCTCTAGGCGAAATTTACACCTCTAGGCGACCACTACCATCTTATATCACCTACACTTCCACGAAACCCCCCACCCCCAATCAGACACACACGCACACACCTCTACAACATTAGATTTACACTTTAAAAAACTACAATTAGCAATCGCACAGACAGGTAACACATGTGTAGGATCGGACAACATTCACTATTCTTTCTTCAAACACCTACCAACATCAGCACTGCACACACTACCCAACACCTACAACACCGCATGAACCACACATACATACCCACAATCCTGGCTACACGCTTCTCTCCTACCCATACCTAAACCAAACGCAGATTAAACTCTTTTCACCTCCTATCGCCATATTGCCCTCACTAGTTGCTTCCACAAACTATTCGAACGTCTAGTGAAAAAACGCCTCCTCTATATCATTCAAACACAACACTTAATATCTCCTATTCAATCAGGCTTCCTTCCCAATCGATCATGTCTCGACAACCTCACTTACCTCATCACAAACATCCAGGAAGCGGTGGCCAGGAGACGTTCCACGACCGCCGTCTTCCTGGATCTAAAACAAGCATATGACACCATCAGCATAACAGCACTACTACAACACTTACACAACATAGACATACAAGGCAGACTGATGCACAACCTCCATTTCTACCTACTCAACAGATCTTTTCAAGTCAAAATTGGGCCCCACACCTCAGACGCTAAATTTCCCACCGCCGGTTCAATGCAAGGCTCAGTTCTCAGTCCTATACTATTCATTTTAGCTCCAAATTCCGCCATCACCGACAACTTTTCGATCAAAATTGCAATCTACGCCAACGACATAGTATTATGGACATCAACAGAAGCACCAGCACACGCACTAACAGTACTACAACACGCACTAACAGAACTCAACAACAAACTTGCCACACTAAACCTTCATATAGCACCACTCAAATCCAAATGCATGATTTTCGGCTACAACAGAGACACAAACCTACAACACTTAAAAATAAACAACTCACCCATTCCCTTTATCACCACAAGAAAATTTCTAGGTATCACATTAGACCAACGACTAACTTTTCGGCCACACCTAAACATACAAAGACGCGCCTCAAAAAGAATGAACATACTACGAGCGCCTTCTGGCACACACTGGGGATCCGACAGAAACACAGTTCCAACACTTTACAAATAACTCATTCAGCCAATTCTGGAATACGGATCCCCACTCTTCGAAAACGCAGCTGAAACAAACCTCAAAATTATACATTCTATTCAACGACAATGTCTTCAAATAGTCACAAGAGCCTACACCACCTCACCTTCTCACGCTCTTCACATATACAACCACATCCCAGAACTACAGCACGGACGTACAGAAGCACTACTTAGATACCACTACAAAACACAACTCACGAAACAACACCCATGCACACAGGTAATAAAACTCCACACAACACGCAGCCACCAACTCATGAACTCCTCACGACTACATACCACAATAGGCTGCCGCATACACAGGCACGCCAACACACTAGACATAACACTCCCAACGACAACACCACCCCCACAACCCATCGCATGGTGGAAACAGCAGACACCCAACACACACTTCCTCATTGACAAACCAAAAAACACATACACACACGCAGAAATACAACAACTATTCCTACAATTCACAGCACAGTACGCCAACTACAACATCATATATACAGACGGCTCCAAATCACATACACAGCAGACGAGCACAGCGGCGGTGCTGTACCCCAACGCAGCGCCGCCGGGGGGATTCTCCGTCTCGTCCATCTTGAGGGCTGGGCCCTGCCACGGGCAAGATCGTGGGTCAACCACCAGCAGTCGACGCAGACTTTACAACACCATAGCTCATCCACACACTCGACACAGACACAAACATCACATACGAGCCCATTACCAACCAAAGTATCTCAGACACGACCCAGCAATCATAATCAGACCACAACCCACCACAACAAAACAAAACAAACCCCGACACCAGTCACCCACCCATTCAACACCGGAACCTCCCCCAGTGCTAGAACGAGGATCCTAGAAACACATCGCCAGTCCCAGGACCATCAGGACCACCAGAACCATTACCGACACCTTTCGCAGTGCGCAAAAACCTGCGCGTCCACTTCGAAACATACACGGACTCAGACGACAACAGCTCCGAAACCACAGTCACTACCCACGCACCCACAACAAAAGCAAACCACAAACCAAACACCACCGCTACCAAGAACAAAAAACACACCCGCGCCAAAACCTCGCGACATTAGCCAACATCTTAACACCCCCGATTACCCAATCTCTCCCTAAGTCTGCCCATGAAGTGTTTTTTTTTAAACTGCAAAAGAAAAAAAAATGGAGAAAAAATAAGAAAATAAGGCACAATAAAGAAAAGAAAAAATCCTAACCATTGTATACCCTATGATTCTTGCAATGCTCATTGAACGGCGATGACCCGACCATGCCCCCTATGCAACCCCTATGGCACCTTCCGGACCACCAGCTCAACTCATCTCTACCTCCCCTAAACAGCCGATGTCACCACACGGTGGCAGGCTGGTCAAACTCACCTACACACACACACACACATACATACACACACACACATACACACACACACACACACACACACGTAAGGCTAAATGTACGTATGCGCAAATGCACGTATGTCAATTGTACGAATGCGCAAATGTACCTAAGAGCTAATGTACGCATGGCATATGCACCTAACAAATTGTGCTTAAACGCAAAGGCACGTACGCCTAAATGTACATACATTGGCTCATAAGTACATTTCCTCTTGCATTCTTTTACGTGTAGGTACTGTTGCGTTTACGTACTTTTGACCTTAAGTACATCTGCGTTTACGTACTTTTGCGCATACGTACATTTGCGCATACGTACTTTTGCGCATACGTATATTTGCACATACGTACTTTTGCGTATATGTATATTTGCGCTTAGATGCATTTGCCATACGTACATTTGCGTTTACGTACATTAGCCATACGTACATCTGCGATTACGTATAATTGCCATACGTACATCTGTGCTTACGTACATTTGCTTACGTGCATCTGCCATACGCACCTTTGTCCTTACGTACATTTGTCCTAGAATCGTATTTGTGTCGATACCGAACAAACACACAAACAGTTGTAGGCGAAGTTAAATCGCCCTCTGAACTCAAATGTCATGCACAGAGTCCCTACAAGTAGCGTCGGCTTCAGAAAGCTAAGTTAAAATACAACAAACAAAGTTGTGCACTAGACAACTCGTGCCAGGCTATTGTTGGGTTCATGTGCCATATGCCGCTGTTAGCATCCTGATTGTGCCCAAAGGTGGCTAAAACATATCAGCCTGAGACTTCATTGTGGATGAATCAAATGGACCCAAGTACGACCTACGACAAATGGACCTACGTACAAGTCGGGTCGAGGCACTGCCACGAGCAGCTGTGACTTTGCCAAATGACACATCGAAGGGCACACTGCATCACATCTCGTCTTTCCAGTAGCGCACGCAGATAATAAAACAAAAGTTAAGTCGATATGACGCTTGCCGACGTTGTACTTCAGTAAAATGTCTGCCTCAAGCCACCGTGCATAAAGCGAAGACTGTGCGCATAGAAAGCTGAACTGTGTGCACAGACAGGCGCGCACCCAGGATTTTTTCATGTGGGGGGGGGGGCGGACCGAAAAGGGCACTTGGCCGGCTCTAAAAGGGTGCTCTGCGGCCCGTAGCACACTGGAAGGTTTGCTGACCGGGGGGGGGGGCGTGAATTTTCCATGGGACACGTTATATGTTGGAGCACCGAACCCTTGTATTTACAGTATTTCCCAAAGCATGCAGCCTGGATGCATTATGTCGTGAGATGAAGGATGCCCGCTTACCTTTGATGTAAAAGTACGCAGGATGTTGATTTCTGGAAAGGATGATATCAGCTGACACGAAGGCGATGGTTCTGAAGGCAGGTACACAAACATGCAACAGAAAAAAAATAGCGACGAAAGCTTCTTGCATACCCCAGATGCAGCAAGATTAAGCGTCAAACAATCAACGCAATGGATGCGACTATGCGAGCATGCAAAGAAATTTTAGCAAGGAATGGCCAATTATTTCAAAATTTTAACATGGCAATGTAGCCACGAAAGGAGAGGTTTGAAAATTGCTAGAAAAATGAGCTAGAATCCCCTTTGGGAACGGGAAAACAAAAGTAATTAGAGATCACCATAGCTGCATAGGCACGACGCAGTTTGCTCACCTAAACACGGCGAGCAGCCTGGTAGCCGAGTAGTTAGGGCGCTTGTTTTCGGTTCTGGCGGTAACCACCAGCGTCGGCATGCGCTTGAATCCCAGCACGGCGGTCACGTTTCCGAGCTGGTGGTCCGACGTTATTGGCTAGCAGCCCCAACAACTGGCTGATTAAACACGACGAGGCAATTTTCTCATGTATCTGTCTACAATCTCTCTCGGATCCAGCAATCGCCCGCGATGAGCGCTGAGTAGGACCGGCGCTTCGAGCCGCTCCTAACCCAGTGACGTCCGTTGATCCGTCTCGACTCGTTCAAGAGTAGAGAAGGCGCACTCCGCCGAACAGCTGGTCGCCGGAAAATTCAGCATAAGTTGGAAAATGGCCTTGATATTGGGAAGTAATGACGAGCCCGCTGTGCGGAAAGCCTCCTCAGGTGTCTCGAGGCGTTGGCTGGGCTCCAGTTTGGAAATGACTTGGCGCCAGACGCGAATTTCGGATCGAAGGCTATCGAAATGTGTGTGTTCTTGCTCGTAGGACCTTGCTGCTTGAAGAAGGTCAGACATTTCTTCCTTTTCGATCCTTGATGGAAGGAAACCCTCAAGCTGGTATCCTGAATGATCTGAGGGAAATCTGTCCGTGAGTTCTTCAACCATCTGGTGGATGACTGGGTAAAAAGTGTTGACCCTGTAATACGTTTCCAGCTCCCATGTTCTCCCATCACGTCGCGCTTCGACCAAGGCCCACCTTGATGTCTCTATGGGAACACTAAGCTGTTCGACCATCCTAGTGTCCTCAGTCATGACTGCAGGGAAGTCGTTGCGGCATTCCTCTACAGCTGCCTTGGCGGTTTTCACCATGTCCAAAGCCTCGGCAACTGAAGCACTCGGGCGTTGGAGTTTGATTGACAGTAGGATGGTTGTCCCGAAGAGGACAACAGCCATCTGCAGGTATATCAGGAACTCGAATCCAGTCACTGCAGCCAACAGACATGTCGCTGTCGCTTTGCTCTCAATGCCTGAAATTTGTTCAAGCTGCTCCAGAGTACCTATAATTGGCAGGAGAAAATCTGCGAAGCTTTTAAGAGACTCGTGCTGCTCTACCCAGCGGGTCCGACACAACGGCTTCACCCTTTTCTTCTTCGTCTCTGGCACCAGCTTCTCAACCTGCTCTTCCAAAACCATGACGCGAGGAAGGGCAGCTCACGAAATCCGACACTTTGGCGACAACGCCGAGCATGTTGTTCACTCCTCGCACAGCCAATGTGCGACCGAGAGCCAGGTTGAGGCGGTGGGATGCACAGTGCATGTATACAGCCAATGGTTGGAGCTTTCGTGTCCGGGCTTCTGCGCCCTGTATGTGGCCTCGCATGTTAGATCGTCCATCATAAGCCCTGACGTTAGATATGTCCAGCCCGAGCCTAGTCAATGTTTGCACAATTTATTCGGCAAGAGCTTCCCCATTCGTTTCCGTTGGAGCTAGTAATGCCACCAATTCCTCCTTGACATTTCCATCTTCGTCTACATACCGGAGCACCAAAGCTAACTGTTCATGCTTTGCTCGATCTGTTGTTTCATCTGCGATGATGGCAAATGCACGAGCTTTCTTAAATTCGGTAGTCATATACTCCTGGATGACCTCCCCGCAAATATGAATTATCTGGTTCTGTACGTTCCAACTTGTTAACAAAAGGTTTTTTTTTTGCTGCCGTTCTTCAGTCTTTTCAAACTCCGGGTCACCATCTGCACGAAATCTGAGAAGCGCTTTTAGATTACTTTCCTTTTCAGTCTGTGGTGGGTTATCTAAATGCAAAGGGCCTTCGTCACGGTGGCCTCTAAACGCCAGCTCCTGTCGACCTACCAGGATAATCGCCTTCACTAAAGTAAGAAGACGGCGGCGGTAGTCTTCCTCACCTTTCATTCGATTCACCCGCTCTGCCTCGAACCGGTCGTCCACCATCGCTTCTATAGGGATCGCAATACCTGTCTCTTGTGCCATCAGGGAGTGGCAAGCAGACGCTGCCATCATGTGGTACTTTGTGTTTGAATGCTGCGTAAATGCAACCCTAGCCTCCTTTAATTGTGTAAGTGGCTTCTTCACGAGTGTCCCCAGTTTCTGGTTCCCTTTCCCTTCAGTTTCAGATCCCAACAGGACGCAGCAACGGCAAATGGGCCTTCTTGCCCAGGAACAGTGCTGTATGCCAGCCACGGGAAATCCTCGAGATACTGGTACTGGAACCTGCGCTGTTTTCCTGACTTATCGGGTATAACAGGAAACTTGTACGTCCTCTTTGGACTCCATAGCTCACTCAACAAACGAGTTTTTTTCTTCCGTAGGAAGGCTACGACCAATGTATTGACCAATATCATTCTGGTCAGGGTCATGCTGAGAGGATCGCGTTGGTGCTTCCTGTGGCGGATCAGGCGGGGCCGGCGTCTCGGAGGAAGCGGAATCACTCGGAACCTCTGAAGATTCCGGACGGCTGGGATCGGGAGATCCTGGAGGAAAAACCAACACATACAAACCATTGTAATTTAGCGTTAAAAAACGGCCTCAATTGAATTTATGCCAGCAAGTCGCAATTATTTAAACGCAGGTGGTGTTATTCAGACAGGTGGCTTTTACTTTTCAAACCATCAGAAATCTTATTTTAGTTATGTCGGTACTCAGGGCCGTCACTACCTGAAAAATGTATGGGGACGAGAGCCCGAAAGGGGCGCCGATTTGATGGATTTGGGCACCAAATTTAGCCGATTTTATCCTTAGAATCTAGCTAAATCGACGAATTGAACCGAATTAACCGATAAGCGCCCAATGCCTAAATGCATTGGGGCGCTGGACGGCCGCAGGGGCGCCGTTCAGTTCAGCCTGAAAAGTGTGGGGGACGTGTCCCACCCGTCCCCTCGGGAGCGACGCCCCTGTAGGTACTCCACTGTACCTACCCAAAAATATTTTTAAACCAGGACAGCTTAAACAAGTGACAGGCTGGCATAAATGAATTGAAGCGGGCCGCTCCCAACCCCATAACAATAATGGTGGCCTGTTACCTCCGTTAGTTCATATACAATGTGAATGCATTTTTAACTATAAAGCATACAAACGCAACCAATACCACAATCATAACCAACACCACCAGAGCAAGAAGAAATAAGGTTGGAAAGCAAATAATTAACTAAGCCTTTCTTCCATTTCATTCCATGCTTTGGTTTTCCTGAAGCTGGTGTATTACATGGGGTAGGCCCATGTGCTGATGCCTAGTCCCATCCTCAGGAATGGGATTGGCCTTAAAAAGAAAAAAGTGATGCCCAGCCATATCCATCCAGTGTCCCAAAACTATAGTCCGTGTGATGTGTGTTGACCCACATTCGATGTGACACCACTAGGTACCTGGCGCCGCCACTGCACGCGGTCCGCCGCCACGGGGCATGCTGACCCATTCGTTGTCCCGTGACCCGAGTGCTCAATAAACCAGTTGGTACCGGACCGCCGCCGGGTTTACTACAGTCTGTATACTTGTTGTTCGATCCTAGATGGCTAGATCATTTGTAGGCACAAAAGCGCAGGAGAATTTCAGAATTTTCAGCAAAAGACTAGAGATTCCTGTTAATTTTCTCCAGTGACTGAAATTTTGTCCAGAAAGGTGTTAAACGTGTTTAAGGTTCATGTTGTCTGCGTGTTCAATTCCATTCTCGACCCCAGGTTTTGGGACACTGGCCACCTCACTACCAAATTTAACTTTTTGAAACTCACCACAGGTTGCGGATTTTTGGAGTGTTCGTTTGCCCCTAATGAATAGCTTTTTCCATCGTGCACTGAGGCCAGAAGGACTAGCTCCCGCAGAAGGACTCGTCTCCGCCGGTTCAGCCAAATCTCGTGTCTCACTCTCAGAGGATGCCGCATCTCTCATGTCGAGGATCTCGGGAGGTGCAGGACGCCTGGGATCCGGAGATCCTGAACGGAACAGAATACCCAAATGACATTGTTTGCAATTTAATGGTGGCATATTATCTGATACATGCAATGAATTTCGCATATTTATGACCAGAGAAACTCAAAGACAAGCCAAGACCACAAGAGCGATATCAAATAGGATGATACTTGTCCAATAAATAGCTTACACATGCCGGTATTTCTGAGCTCATTCAACTGTCAACTTAAAGATAAATACGCCAACCAACAATACCTACCTACCAGTATAATTGGACACTCACCACTGGGCACTAATTTCTGCAGTTTTCCTTTGCTCCTCATGAGCAGACTTTGGCACCGTACACCAAGGCCTAAAGGACCCGCTTCCGCCGGATCAGGCAGGGTGTGCGTTTCAGGGGATGCTGATGCTGAATCAGTAGGAATCTTGGGAGATTCAGGAGGGCTGGGACTCGGAAATCCTGAAGGAAAAGACCAAGACCCAAATATCATTGTAATTGAATGACAATTTCCTGTCTGTTACCTCACAAAACTAAAGCCTACATTAGGGTACGTCTTCCCGGGATCAATTCAGGTTCCTGAATTTCCACAGGGATGGAAATGTGCTATAATGTGTTGGAAATGTTACTTTTTTTAATAAAAAATTGTTGAAAAATGTGAGAAAAAATTACAGTGGTTTTTCAGTAAAACAGGAAATTCTAGGAAAAAGCAAAAAATCAAAATTTTGAAAATGCCGTTTCAGAAAGCTCATTCGAACCATTTCGTGGAGCAGAATCTAAAACTGAAAACTAAAATCAACTCGGGTAAATAGTTTTCGAGTGATTGCCAAAAATGTACATTTTAAAACCTTTTTCTAAAAACAGCCGGAAATCGAAGTTTTTTGGCTATAACTTAAAAAATATTTGCGCGATTTGATTTATGTTTTCAGTTTCGGATTCTCCTCGACGAGATATTTCCAATGATCTCTCTGAAACAACATTTTGAAAATTTTGATCTTTTGCTTTTTCCTAAAATTTCCTATATTTTTTACTGAAAACCTCGCTGGAAGATTCTTAAAATTTGTCGAAAATTATTTTTGAATCACGTTTCCAAATATAACAGCACCTTTATATCACAGAAAATTCAGGAATCGGAATTGATCCCGGGACGACTTACCCTAACCTACATGCATATATTTCATCTTCCCCACAAAACATCCCACTGCACAGAGCAGTGAGAAACTCTTGAACAAATGGTGCTTAATCTTATCCAAATGTCACCAATGCACCTCATCATTATACTAGTATTTTGGACCGGAAATATCAAAGCATTGTCAGGGTGAGGCCGGCTCACCTTGAGCCACATTTGAAAATACATTTTGAGAAAACAATGAGGAAAATGGAACTGTGTTGAAAACTGGAGTAGGTATTAGCTACCTATAGGTTAAAGCATAAAACATAAACTGAAAGCATAGCATAGCCAAGGTAACAGAACTGGTAGGCATTTGGTGCTTTTGAAGGAAATGGAACACATATAGCTATAGGAAATGGAAATAAAATTAGCATGTTTCATTTTTAGTAGAAATTAGCTGCAATCCAGTCATCCTACATATGGCTGCTTGCAAAATAGTGCTAGAGAAATCCACCGCCACCAACAGATGAAGAAGGATCGTCCAGGTCTTCTAGAGACATAAAGACATAAAGACATAAAAGACAAAAGATTAGTGCAAATATGGGCCACAAGGGCACTTCATGGTTGCACTCTGTACACTGAACCAGTTGCCCACCAAATCTGTCAATCAGCCCTCCCTGTAATACTGAATTGATTCTTATATTGATTGTCTATGCTGTTTTTAAAGTGTTCAATGTGTTGCTACTAACGAAGTTTTCTGGCAGCTGGTTCCAGTGTTCTACTACCCTGTTGGTGAAGAAAGTTTGCCGTAACCTTGTTCTGTTGTGGTTAACTTTAATTTTGAATTTATGACCTCTAATTGCATCATTTCTGTTAAATTCAAACATTTCTCCAAGGTATCCCCTCTCCAGACCATGGACAAATTTAAAGACCTCGATGAGATCTCCTCTCAGCCTTCTATATCTAAGTGAAAACATATTCAATTTCTTCAATCTTTCCTCATATGCCAGGTTGCTTATGCCATTAACCATTTTTGTAGCCCTCTTTTGTACTCTCTCTAAAAGCCAGCAATATTTTTCATAGCTAGGAGACCAAGCTTGGATGCAGTATTCCAAATGTGGGCTTCTTAAAGCACAGTAAAGCTTCCTGATCACTTCCTCACTTCTGTATGATACATTCCTATTTATTGCCCCGAGCATTCTCAGTGCCTTCTTCCTGGCTTCCTTGGTCTGTTTGATGCCCCCAGTTTTGTGCTTAGAATAACACCTAAATCCTTCTCCTGTTGAGTCACTGATAGCACTTGGCCACCCATCAAGTATGGAGCCTTCATATGCTGATTACGAAGTCTTTTTGCAGCGAGATATGCTCATCCTGACCTGTTATTGCCCTAAAGACCTTCAAATCATCCGCAAATTTCAAAACTTTACTACTTAGGCCACTTTCAATGTTATTTACAAATATAATGATTTCCCTGATCAAATTGTTCTGTGGCGAAGTTAAAAGAGTCCAAGAGGTTTGTGAGACACGATCGTCCTTTTGAGTAGTCTTCTAGTCTTCTTCGTTTGGCATTTCTGTCTGCCTGTGGCATTTTTGCTGAGATAGGTAGCAGGTGAAATAGGTACAAATTTATATGGGTAAGATAGTATGTTCATGAGATACATACATATTAAACAAAACACATATAGCCTAATCATTCCACCTACCCAAAAATGGAAGAGTAGAGAAAGATGGCATGCCACTGAGAATCAGCATTTTCACTGAATTAGCATTTTCGCTCTTTCCATTCTTAGGGTTTATGCATCACCTGTAAATTTCAACATTTACATCACAGTTCACACCTAATACAGTACCTACCTAATAATACAGAGTGAAAATGGTGCAGTGTGGTCATTTAGACAGGGGATATTTTACGGAATTCTGACTGGTAGGTATTCAGGCAAGGAGCACACCTGCTCATTAATAAAAGTGAAATTTCATGGCAAGAAATTGTAAATGGACATGCAGGTTGATAGGAATAAATAGGCGATAACAAGTGACAATTGTGAGGAGGGGCTGAGAAAAAGCCTCATTCAATTTTTGTTGGCACTGGTGAGGATACTGTTGAGCTGAGGACTGGTGGGATTAGAAATTGGAAGTGCCAGCAAACTTGGGCTGAAAATATTCCCTGTGATAGGGCAGTGCAAACATTGTCAGGGTTTGACAATTTTGTTTACATGTTTAGCAGATCTACCTACATAGCTGCTGTGGGTACTAGATACTTACATTTCATTGTCATGGATTTACCTGAAGTTGCCTGAAGTTACCTGAAGATTTCATTGTCATAGATTTAAAGGAACAGAAGTAACTCCTAAGCGGAATTGCTACTGTTGGGGAAATAGGTAGTCCCCAGGTTGGGAAATGACAGGTATCTAGGTACCTATGTACCAAGGCAGGGGGGATCCAGGGGGCTACTTCGCCCATGCCCCTCCCCCAAAGGTTTTGAAATTCACACTTTTGGGAAATAAAATGTCCCATACAGACGAATTTTTGCAAGTTCAATCTACAAAAATATTTTCTGATAAACCTGAAGCCTATTCTCACCATTTCCGATGAAAAAAATGGGGGCTACGGTGGGTTCGACCTTAGTCTGCCCCCCCTCCCAACCGAACCGCCAGATCTGCCTTTGAACCAATGGGACAGGACTGTAGGTAGGTTTTCCTAAAGTGTGCAGCAAAATTTTATTAGAGATAAACAAAAACAATATTCCAAAATTGGTTTCAGTTCAGAGTGTGGGCCTAAAACTAGATATAGGTAGCCACAGACCTAGTGTAGGTAAGTGACAAATATTCCGCCTAACAAACTAGTCCTTGCCACACAAATGCGGTTATATGTAATAGCGGGTAATATTGAAGATTGAGGTTAATGTGATGGAAATCTTGGCCAGAAAGGTAGTCATTATGACTAAAATGCATGTTGTGGGCACAAGTCATACCTTGACTGTCATTGAAGGAAATAACCAGGATTTTGTCCAGGAGGAAGGACCTAGGTCAAAAACAACCCACAATTTCCTTGAAGGGTCCATCTGCAGCACCAAAAACTGACTTAAGAAATCTTAAAAATAGCACCAAAAATATGTTCAGTTGAATACTGCCTTCAGTGGCCCTGCACATATGATCTGCAAGTATAAGATTTCTCGTCATGCTTGCAGGGAGCCCATTTCTGGGCTCATTTGCACATTTTTGCTTCAGAGTAGGGCCTTTGAAGTCTACATCATGGAACCTCAAAAGGGCCAACAGAAGCTTCACTTAACACGCGTCCTGGAGGGCCTCTGAAAATAACGCGCACTGGAGGGGGCGGGGGGCGGATTCCGCCCCCCATAAGATATCAGCTCCTATGAAGGCTAGAGCAACAAAATTCACAGGGTGGTTGGGCACGATAGTGAACTCTATTGTGTGCAAAGTTCATGACCTTAGGCCAATATCCTGAAGGTCAAATGAGGTCAAAATAGCAAAATGTTCTGGTTTTGCGTGGCTTGGCTTGTCATTGTTATAGATCGTTGTGGTTGTGCTTAAATGCTCCAAAATTGGCATTAATGATGTCTTGGACATCACTAATGATGCAATACAGATGTCAGATCCGCCATTTGACCTCAGGTCACCTATATAGGAGCACTTTATTAGGTTATTACCTGCTCCAGTTACCGGTACTGGGCTCCCATCCCGACTGCTCCGTTGGGCGGCTCCGCACAATCGGCTTCGCAAATAAAGGGGTGAAATACATGAATAAAGTATGGAAACGCTTAGGCACACAATGACAAACAGTAGATTTCGGGATGTATAGGGAGTAACATATAAAGTGACATCAATCGCATGACAGTCATTTGCATTTATGACACATTCCAGTTGACCAAGTTTGGTTCCATTAGCCTATCATGAACTTGACCTGACTTGACCTCGGCGACATAACATGACTTTTAAATTATATAGCATAACAATATGCATCAAACAAGTCGCTAGTGTTGTCAAGAACACTTCCCTATTGCCAACATACGGGAAGCGCATCAGCGCCGATTTTTGTGGTCTGGCGCTGCGAATTGTTTTTACTTTAACGGCCCCTAACTTGAAAACTTCTCGGCCGATTTTCATTTTTCTTGCTTTAAACAATGCGCCGGTGATTTCTAAGCAGGTAAGCGAAAAAGTTGATGTATATCGGCCGGTACAATATGAAGTTACGTACGAAAACTCTGAAGGATTGGCGGATTTCGCCATACCCCCTCTAGGGCTTGTGTTAACCTGTTATGAACTTGACCTGACTTGACCTCGGTGACTTGTCATGACTCTGGAACAATGTAGCATGACAATGTACATGAAACAAGTCGCTAGTTTTGCCAAGAACACTTCCTTTTTGCTAATATACGGGAAGCGCATCAGCGCCGATATTTGTGATCTGGCGCTGAGAAAATATTTTTACTTTAGCGACCCCTAACTTGAAAAATTTTCGGTCGAGTTTCATTTTTCTTACTTCAAATAACGCGCCGGTCATTTATTGACAGGTAGACAAACAATGGCGCGGTAGACAAACAATGGTAGACAAACAATTCGATTGAAGACCCCCTCTAAAATCCAGACTATGCATCGCACGACAACGAAAGAGGTGTCATCGTAAAGCGCTCGACGAGTAGGGTCCGGGTCCACCCCCAAATACAAATTTCCCGAAAAGTGACGTCACCAGGCGGCTAGATTTTCACGACTTTTCACGACTTACATTATGTTTTTTACTCTGGGGAGTTCATTTTTGGGGATATATGAAAAACAAAATTTATATGGAATGAGAAAAGGACAGCGAAATCGACCAGGTCTACATTTTTTCCCTCCCCCCCCCAAAAAAAAATATCCTGAAATTTCAAAATTTGGGGTTTTAAAGTTTTCTTTAATTTTCCTTTTGCAATGGGTAGAGCACACCGCGAAACGTTGTTGGAAGTCAACTTTCCCTAATAAAAAATGCTTACTTTATCCAGAATCCTGTGTTTGAACTGCAATATGGCAAATATGCAAAATTAATATGTAGTCAAAAACGAAAAAAAAATGGAAAATTCAACTCGTACGTTTTGTTGCATCCGTAAAGATAAGCGAACGCTGAAAGTTTCATTAAAATATCTGTATCCGTTAAAGCGTGACGACTGGTTGAACTTATTTGGAGGTGACCTCACTTGACCTTGAATAGCTCGTTGACCCTAGATGACATGAAAATTCATGTGGGAAAAGGAATGCGAAATTTTGGCGCGCTACCGCGCGCCGTCCGTCCGCTATCCGCGAAAAACCTGAGGGGGATCGGTTGAAGACCCCCCCCCCCCCGAGACGGGACGGGTTAAAGTTTTCCTAGCATCTAGTGGCCGGTGAAATACCAATTTGCGGTGATTTTTCTGTTGAATACCTGGAATTGTTTCGTAAAGTTTGAATTTCAAACTGACCAACAGACAACCAAGAGTTTAGGATAAAAACGTGCGCGACGTCGAGTGATCTTTCACTACTATATTTCTAACCGGACAAATGTACGTAAAGCAAATGTACGTATGGCAGATGTACGTACGCAAATGTACGTAAGCAAATGTACGTAAGGGCAGATGTACGTATGTCAATTGTACGTAAGCGCAGATGTACGTAAGGCAATTGTACGTAAGCGCAGATGTACGTATGGCTAATGCACGTAAGCGCAAATGTATGTATGGAAAATGTACGTATGCGCAAATGTACGTAAGCGCAAATGGACGTAAGCGCAAATGCACGTAAGCGCTATCTGCGAAAAACCTGACGGGAGGCGGTTGCAGACCCCCCGAGAGGCTTAAGGCATTCACAGCATAGGTTTTGCATGCATTTTAATTCCATAAGGAAAACAGGAGATATGCTTTGTTAGCTTCAGCTTGTCAGTTTTCATTCTGCAAAATTTTGTACATTTTTTCATTTTCATTTTTGTACAACCAATACATTCTTCTGTAAATGCTTAAATTTCAGGGGGCAGGCAATAAAGGTACTTTGAGTTGGGTAACATTCCAAGAATAATTGCATTAGGACTCAAGATTTATAAATTAACCTAACCCAGCTTAAGAAAGCTCAGAAGAAATCTTAAAAGCTAAAGGTCTAAATGGTAGCCAAGGTACTGATTAGGACAATGTGACCAATCATTACCTCTGGCAATAATTACTCATCATTTGACAAGCACAATCATACCAAAAATGTTCTTCATTCAGATAAAATTATGTAAAATGCATGTTAAAATCAGTTATCATAAAATTGCCTGAGAAAACCAAAATAGCATACAATCTAACAAGTCAGTAGGCAATAACAGGTCAAGATGAGCATATCTCGCCGAAAAGAGACTTAAACGAACTTGTGAAGCGGTCCGAAGAATGGCAAATGAAATTTAATTTTGATAAGTGCAAAATCATGCATGTAGGTAAGCAGGATATGAAGGCTCCATACTTGATGGGTGGCCAAGTGCTATCAGTGACTCAACAGGAGAAGGATTTAGGTGTCATTCTAAACACAAAACTGGGGGCATCACAACAGACCAAGGAAGCCAGGAAGAAGGCACTGAGAATGCTCGGGGCAATAAATAGGAATGTATCATACAGAAGTGAGGAAGTGATCAGGAAGCTTTACTGTGCATACGTCAGGCCACATTTGGAATACTGCATCCAAGCTTGGTCTCCTAGCTATGAAAAAGATTGTTGGCTTTTAGAGAGAGTACAAAAGAGGGCTACAAAAATGGTTAATGGCATAAGCAACCTGGCATATGAGGAAAGGTTGAAGAAATTGAATATGTTTTCACTTAGATATAGAAGGCTGAGAGGAGATCTCATCGAGGTCTTTAAATTTGTCCATGGTCTGGAGAGGGGATACCTTGGGGAAATGTTTGAATTGAACAGAAATGATGCAATTAGAGGTCATAAATTCAAAATTAAAGCTAACCACTGCAGAACAAGGTTAAGGCAAATTTTCTTCACCAACAGGGTAGTAGAACCCTGGAACCAGCTGCCAGAAAACATCGTCAGTAGCAGCACATTGAGCATCTTTAAAAACAGCATAGACAATCATTATAAGAATAGAGGGCTTGCTTTTCAGTATTACAGGGAGGGCTGATTGACAGATTTGGTGGGCAACTGGTTCAGTGTACAGAGTGCAACCAAGAAGGGCCCTTGTGGCTCATAGTTGCACTAATCTTTTATGTCTTTATGTCTTTAAGTCTAATTATGTAACCTAAGGTAGCCTATCAACGCCTAATCTTCGTTTAAAATAATGAAGAAAATGAAAAATATTTAACGATTTTTCTTAGCTAACCTAGCGCGAACAGTTTATTAATGAAGAAAGCTCAATTCTTTTTTTTTAATGTTGAAAACATTTAAAGCCCTAAATCCTAAATAATCTAAAAATGTTTTTTTTTTAAATGGTATTGTAGTTTAAGGCAACCAGGACAAGCTTTACACACATTTCACCTTTATGAAGTACAGAAAGGTTAAGCTAAGCAAGGTAGCAAGCAAGCAAGGTATATGCTGGATAAATTTTCAATGTTTTTAACACTTTAAAAATGAGCTTTCTTCTTTAAAAAAAAAACGGTTCAGGCTAGGTTAGATAGGAAAAATGTGAACATTTTTCATTTTCTTTATTTTTTAAGGAAGATTAGGCGTTGATAGGTTACCTTAGGTTACATTATTAGACTTGTTAGATTGTATGCTATTGTGGTTTTCTCAGGCAATTTTATGATATCTCATTTTAACATACATTTTACATTATATTATCTGAATGAAAAACATTTTTGGTACGATTGTGGTTGTCAAATGATGAGTAATTATTGCCAAAGGACATGATTGGTCACATTGTCCTAATCAGTAACATATGAGTGGACTGGGACAATGCAGTTTGACAGACAGGTACATGCAACCATGCGCTCGAACGTAGTTTGTGAAACATGACCATGCGTCAAATATATCTGTTGTGTTCTAAAATTATTTTGTGTTCAGTGGAAATATAAACCTTTCTGTGAAATGTAGTCGAAAACTGAGGCATTTTAGCACATGAAAACAAAAATAAAGAACTCTTCGGTATTCTTTTCTACTTTTGCTTCAGATGCTTCCACCAGGTTTCGACCATTCATCCTCATAAAAATTAAGAGTGCATGCAATGATTTAACTCCATAGCTCATTGGTCCTGCTAATTAATTCACAAGGAATAAATCCTTAAGAATTGCAAGTTACAATGCCTACGGTATCCATATAGTTGTAGAAATGTATTTCCTTTCAGGTAATCTTGTAATTGTTGGTTTTTCCCCACTGTAATATTTGGAAAGATAATTAGCATGATGCAACCAGTCATTTCCTCTGCAATTTCATATTTCTTAGTTGGGAGAAAAAGTAACACCATAAAAAGGAGGTTTGGGTTGGGTCACATAGCATACCAAATAATGTTGGTTAAAAGGAATGATGCAACGTGGTCTAGTCTAGACTAACCTAGACTAACCTGTAATGTAGGATAAAATTTAGGAAGGTGGAGAAAAAATAGAACAATTTTTCTTCTGAAACATCAAAGTAAAAACCTACCCTGAACTAACAGCATCAGTAACTTTTGAACAACAAAAGGAACTTGAGGAACAAAGAGCAATTTTTGCAACTAAAAAATTTACTTAACATAACCTAACCCCATTATTTGCTTACTGCAGGTAACATGTGCCTAAAATCTGTCTTGTGACTATATTAAAGCCCAATACTACTGTGCATACATGTTGTGTTAATAGGATAAAATATTAATGATGTCAAATAACAATGTCGAATATTGTTCCCCTCCGTTTGCCCTTCACCAAATCTGGAATGCCTCGGGCATTGGTGTTGAATGTGAATATCAGTAAATGTATTGTTGAAGGCTGTTGCAGAATATCAAGAAAAGTCAAAACAAACTACGTTTATTACAATAATCATAGCCAAGTGACCGCTCATTTTTCGGTCATGAATCCCATATTTCTAAGTGACAAACCAAAGAATACAGAAGATTCAACTTTGTGTTGCAATATATGCTGAAAATAACATTAAAATGTTAGAAAACCTTATAAAGCTACCCTACTGATCCTGGATCATCTGCTACATGCTGATGCTTGATTCCCTCCACCCTAATAATGTTGGATCCCTTGCTGCATAATCATGATTGATAGTATAAAGTCAACACCATTTCAAAGTTAAGGGTTCTTGAGGGTTCAAATATAACTTCCACCACTTGTGACTCTTAGGGACATCATGCATGGGTGTCGTGACGGACTTTGGATGGGGTAGAGACGACACGAGAGGGATTTTTAAATATATATTCTTGATGCAAAGTAATTCTGGAAAATACCCAATCATTCTCATATTGTTAAATTACATAAAGTTTCGAGCGACCAGGCCCCTAGGGCTCAAATATTCTATGTTAGCTGGGATAGGTAGGCGTGCCCGCTCTAAGTCATTCAACACTCCCACTCTTAGAATTTATATTTGTTCGGAGTATGGGGGTTCTGATGGTAAGCCTGCATACGTCAAAGGACGTGACCACTGAGCGTGTCGTTGCTATTGCTAGAGAGCGTGTCGTTGTTCAATCAGTGGTGAATTACGACTCCCGATCGAGAAGAGTGTGCAGTACTACGTTGGACAGTCAAGTAATTGCATGCGGCGACACTGTGCAGTGCAGTTAGCACTGTGTGAAAGGCGGCGGTGAGCGCGCGGTCTGGGCGCGTCAGCCTTTCGTCGGAGTGTGATAGCGTATGGCTCTGCCGCTAGTGTTTTATTCTGATACCTAACTGAGAATACAGAAGTCGCTTAACAATGCAATGTACGGCCAATTCACAGTACACAAATTACTTAGTGGAAACGGTCAGAGGTGACGTCATTGATGACGTCGTAACTCCGTGACCCAACGTGACCCGGGCCAGATTTTTTTCTCCAAAAGGTCCGCAATGACACCCGTCAGCTAGGGGGAGGGGCAGTCCCCCCTCGTTCGACGAGTGTTAAGTCTGCGTCCCACAGGAGCGCGTGTTCGAAGATTAGCATTAACCCCACCCACCCCGGGAAAAACTCCTGGATCCGCGCCTGGATGCTCCGAGCCGCTCCAGTGTTCGGCGCAGAGCTCCACCGCGACATGATATTCCATTTCCAGGTAGATATTTCAGATGTTTGGAGTAAAAAATAGTTATTTATCGGTTCTGAATTATTTCGCAAGCTGGTTTTGTAGCGGAAGTTTGGCGAAAAATTGGCGTTTTTTCTTCTAAAATTGGCGATGTTTGGCAAAAAAGCATTGCGCGAATTGGCGAATCTCAGAAATTTTCATCTCGCAACCCTGGCCTGAATTGCCTGACCGGCGTCACTGTGAGGAGTGCGTGGCGAGTTTCCCAGCTTCCTCTGGAAGCACCAGGTGGCCTGACCTGCCGCATCGGCGCGCCTTACGCTAGGCGGTGGCGAATTTCCCCGCTACACCTGGCTGTGTGTCACCATTCCGTGACGCAAAGATAGAGCAAAATTATCATTGCATTCTGATTGGATTTCTAGATTGGTTTCGCCTTTTGTGCGTCGTGTAAGCGTCGCATGGCATTGGCTGTTGCCGTTTTCAGCTGGTGGTTGAGTTTGTATAGGAAGCCCGAGGAATGCGATTCGATTCCCCGCGATACCCGCCAGCGCGGCAAACGCCGTGTGGGTTCGGCTGGTGCGCCGTGGAACAACACAGACTGAACCCTCGTAAATAACCATCAAACATGATACATTTCCCTAACACTGCACGCGCAGTTCATCCAAGGGCTGCTGGCCAAAACTAATATCGAAACATTTTGACAGGTCAAGGATAACTAAGATCAAGATAGTTTTGCATGCCACCATTTGAAGCATGCCACCAGACACGGTGGTCAGCAACAGCAAGCGCCATGTGTTCGTGGAACATTGGAGACACCTCTAGTCAGTACGGCTGCCGCTAACTCTCAACGCCGTCACACGCTGAGAACCGCAGCGACAGGTTCGCGCATCGAGTTGGTACGCCCCAGGATGTAGCAGTGGAAGGAACAAGGCCACGGCTGGGGCGAGATCAAAGCTTATGACTATATTTTTGCTTATGAAGATATGGGGGGTGTATGTATTTGAATTTGGCCACCCTGCCACCGCGTGGCGATGTGGGGTGTTTACGTCTTGAAGAGTCGATTGGAGAGTTGATGAGCAGTAGTGGTCCGGACGGTGCCGGATGGTAGTCGAGGGAGGGGTTGGGTCATCGCCGTTTGTTTAACAATGCAAAAACAATTACGTGGTACAGTTTCATATCAATTTTTGTTTCGTTTTGCCATTTTTCTTCCGTCTTACATGATAAGGTTACATGTCATGATCCGATTGGAGAGCGAAGGAGTTGTTTGGACATTGCTTTAGTGTTTTGATTTTGTTCTGGGCACGTGTGCTCGGTTCGGCAGTCTTGGCGCCAGGCTGTTTTCTTGGTTGATTGTTTTGCATGTGCAGTGCATGGGGTGTGGTCCGTGTTGCTGTGTTCGTCGTCTGAGCCGTGATCTCAGCTGCTGCACTCGTATGACATTGGAGGTGATGGTTCTTGCATGTGTGCAGTGTTCTGAATGGCTGTGGTCTGATGATTGCTGGGTCTGTCTGTCTGAACGGAGCGTCCAGTGGGTTTTTTTGGTGCGAGCCGTGCGAGGTGTATGTTTGTGTGGTCGGTTCTTACCGGTCTAGCGATGGGTGGCTGTCGTTGACCCATGCCGATGACCTCGACGGGTCCCAGCCCTCCAAGTGTATAAGGCGGAGAATCTTCTTCCTCCATCGAGGACAGCTCCCGTCCCGGTAGCTGTGGTCTCCGCCGCACCTGACGCATTTCCGCGTGCTGTTACTGCAAGTGCTATCCGTGTGTGGGCCTGAACAGCTGGCACAGACTGGAGATGACCCCCCTACAGCCTCGCCACGAGTGGCTGTATCCCTGACAGTAAGAGTATGGTCGGGGGAGTGGTGCCCGAGGTGTGACCTCGCATGTGGTGTATGCGGCACTGATGTGTGTCTGTTGTTTTGTTTTGTGTTAGATGTCAGTATCAGGATGTGTTATTTTGTGGGAGGGGGCGAGTGGCCTATACACCGCAGTTACTCCCTGTTTGTAGAATCTGGTGGCCAGATAATCCTCCTTCAGTCGGGCTTGTTCACTTGGGTATATTATCCCTGTGATGGGTTGAGATGTGTGGCTGGTGTAATGGTGATGCGTGTGTTCACGATTACGTGGATGCTTGTAAGTGTGTCTGCATCTGTTGTTGCTGGCCTGGATCAGGAGTGCTCCAGTTTTAGTTCGGCGTGCGTGTAAGGGCGCTCCTGTCTGTCAGGTGATTTCCCACTGTACGAACCATGGGTCAAGGGAGCTCATCGACTCCCCATCGTCCCATCGGCAGAGGTAGTAGTCCCGTCGGACCGTTTGTTTTGGTGTTGGTGGTCATTGTCGATTGGTTTGTTCGGCGCGGTTTGTGGGTTTAGTGCCGGGGAATGAGAAGGATGCAGTACACGTAATACAGTATCGGTGGTATGGGGGGGGGGGTAAAGTTGGCAGTGGCACTGCCGGACCAATCTGTAGTTGAAGATATATGATGGCCCAGAATATGTTGCAATGGTGGCAGGCTGACGGTCTTCTGTGAGTTGGCTGAGGAGTTCGGTGTGCGTCTTCGAACAGCTGGCATTGGCGCAGCTTTCTGTGCACTCCTACGGCGCAGCCTGGCTTTTTGTGTTGCACGTTGGCAATTCACCGTTGTGCTGCGCCTGTGGCGTCGGAGTCTTCTTGGTGGGGTTTCGGCTTCGCGTCGTCGTGTGTGGCTAGCTCTTCGTTGTAGCTCGCGCGATTGCGAGAGGGTGAGAGAGCGAAAGAGATTCGGTTCTCGGCTCATTTTGGCTTTTTTATCGATGATCGATGAGCGGAATCGTGAATGGTTTGGGGGAGGTGTGCATTTCAATGTGTTTGCAGCCTGTCGCCGTGTGGTGATGTCGGCTGTTTCCGCGTGGGCGTTTGTGGTGTTTGAGATTTGTGCTGGTTTTTGGTGGGGGTGAACGGGTATATCAACGTTATGAGGAGTATCGTGGTGAGGATAAGAGGGAGCGAAGAAGAATAAAGCTGGCTTGTTGAGGTGAGTCTAGGTAGAGCTGAGTCGTCTTGAGGTTTGAAGCGTAGAGAAGAGTAAAGTTGAGTTCCCTTGTAGACAGATGAGATGGTAATTCTGGTCGAGGCTGAAGCTGGTGGGGAAGAGACGATTCGCCAGTCCGGTTGGTGCCAAGTTGGGGTAGGGGTGTAGTTGAGGGGTTGGGTCCGGTCATCCCATTGTTTTAGACATTGCAAGAAATTTAGTTTCACGTGTGGTTAGTGTTTTCTTCTTTTATTGTTTTATTTTTGCAGCTCTTTGTTGATTTTCTGTTTTTCTTTTTCACATATCTTGATTTTTTCTTTTACATTCTTTCCTTTTCCTCAATACTTTTTATCTTTTTTTCATAGTTCATCGAGTAGGCGTGTTATGTCGAGAAAGTGGAAGAGGTGTTCTTGTAATGTTGGATGGGTGTCGTTGAGGAGAGTAGTGATGCTTAGTGGGATGTTGTTCGTGTTGCAGTAGTCTGTGATAGGTTGTCTTTCGGTGTTGTATTTGGTACAGTAGATGAGTATGTGTTTGATTGTAAGTGTTCGTTGGTATGGTGTGCATTGTGGTCGCGGGCGTGGTTATATGAAGTAGGAGTGCGTAAGGGCAGTGTGTCCGAGGCGTAATCGTGTTTGGGGTGTATTTCGTGTAGTTGTGTAATTTTTGCATCCCATGTTTGTTGATTGTCTGATCTATTGTGCGGTAGTAGTCGGATTGTGAAAGTAGGCATGGTGTGGTTTGTTGCAGTACTGTGGCTATGTTGGCTTCGGTGTCTGCGTGTTCGTTGCCTTGAATGTTTGTGTGGCTTGGAATCCATAGAAGTTGGCGTTATCTGGCGTTGAGTTGTTTGTGAACGTACATTATTTTGTGGATGAGTTGGTGTTTGTTTTTCGTGAAGGGTGTTATGCTTTCTAGTGCTGATTTTACGTCAGTGGCTATGATGTTGTGTTCGATTTGTGTGTTGTAAATGGTGGGGTATGCTGAGAAAATTGCGAAGAATGCTGATGCAATTTTCAAAATATTGCAATTTTGGCCGGAAGGTTGTCGGTAATGACTGAATTTATACCTAAAGTAAAGAGAAGGGGGCTGAGGACAGAACCTTGCATTAAGCCGGTTGCGGGGAATTCAGTGTCTGAAATATGGGGTCCAATTTGAACTTGAAATGAGCGGTTTACGAGATAAAAATGAAGCTAGTGTAGTAGTCTGCCCTGTATGTCTGTTGTATAGGTGTTGTAGTAGTGCTGTTACGTTGATGGTGTCGTATGCTTGTTTAAGATCCAGGAAGACGGACACTTGGTCGTTTCCTTGCCACCGCATCCTGGATGTGTGTGGTGAGATAGGTGATTGTCAAGACAGGATCTGTTAGGGAGAAAGTATGATTGTGTAGGAGAGATAAGTTTCTGAGTTTAGATAAGGTATAGCGTTTCTTAACAAGGCTTTCGAAAAGTGTGTGCATACAGCTGGTTAGTGTGATAGGACGGTAAGAGTCGCATATGGTTGCACCTGTGCTTGGTTTAGGGATAGGTATTAGTGGATCATGTAACCAAGATTGTGGGTATGTGTGTGTTGTCCAGGCGTTGTTGTAGGTGTCGCGTAGTGCGTGTAATGCTTGTGTTTGGCGGTGTTTGAAGGATGAATTTTGTATGAGAAAATGATGCTCATATTCGTGGACAAAATTCTTCACACTTTCAAATGAATCAGATTTTGTCCAATTTTGATGGTATTTAAGATCGGAAATGTGTGGAAAACACGTAAGTTTGGCTGAAGCGCATACGGAACTGAGCAATTGTCCAGCCCATGTGACGTCACCGGTTACCAAACGATATTGGAGGGCCACGCTCTACCTCTCTACTGTGACGGTAGAGCTTATCCGCACCAGGGACGGCCGCACGCGTGATTTTTTCCCCAATACGCGGAAGCTACAGAGCGCATTTGATTGGTTGATGGGATGGGCCTGCGGCGTGCTCTGGTACCCAGAGTGCATAATCTGTTAGCTCCATTCGTCGCGTCGGCGGAAATCTGAATTCGTCTCGTTTAGCAACGGATGCGTACGGTCCCAGTTCCCCTGAAGCTGTAAGAGACTGAATTGTGAGAGGAGACTTGGAAGAAGCCAGGGTAATTGTTCAAGCAACCCTAACCTGAACCGGCGATCTTTTACTTTTGCACGTGGGTACACCGCGTGAGGTAGACACAGATGATGTAAATACTTATAATGTTTTTGTTTCCAAAGGATAGAAATTCCGAGGCGCTAAAATCAAACAGTCCTGGAACGAAGTATTCCATTTTATGCGAGATAGGTATACTTTTTGTTCATATCTGCTTCACCAGCTCTTGTAGGCCTTCGGTTAGCAAGCCTCGGGTATTTTATCCTTTGAAGAAAAAAAAAGCACTAATCCCTACATAATATTTCACTTATGTACCATAACCAAACCAAACCTAACCATGCCTACACACCTGAGCTCTAAATATATTTGCATCTCTACATGTGTACCGTGATGATTGCTAAAAATTTGCGCCTCTATATCGCTGCGTTCCGATTGATGACGTCACGCCGCATGCCCATCAACCAATAAAATGCGCCCTGTAGCTTCCGCGAATTGGGAAAAAATTCACGCCGGCCGCACGCAGACTTTCGGCGGTCGGTGAGAATTTGGGTAGATGAATCCTCCAATATTGGTGTGTGGGTTGAAGTGATAATAGTTCGCCTGCGTATTATCACTTCAACCCCGTAACTTGTACAGGTTATACCATGTAAGAATTTTAACTCCCACCATCCACGTCTCATTAGCAGTGCTTACTTGAGGGCATCCCAATGCATTGTGGTACCAATGTTAGGCACAACACACCGCCGGCCGGGGCCGCCTACACAGCGCGGCACTCGCCTGCAATTTGCATCACTGATATCACTGCTAGCTGATCTCTCCCGCGCTGTGACCTTACCCCTTCCATCACCACCTACTGGGGCGTACCTGCTTCCATAATGTGCGACCGACTTGACGCAGCGAACCTGTCGCTGCGGTTCTAAGCGTGTGACCTCGTGGCGGCCGCTGTACTGGCCAGAGGTGGTACATAAAAAAATTGGACTCATGACCGGAACCGGCCCGTGCGATGGGACCAAGCCCATCTGAGGTTCGGTGAAGTTAACTGAAGCCTGGTAAAAAAGAAGCTATTGAAGCATAGCTATTCATTTTCTCAACATGAAATATTGTTCTTTCAATTAGTCATATAGACAATACATATTATTCATGAAAGGCTGGTTCAACTGCAGCGTGGATTGAATACCAGTCCCGCTCGCTAGGGGCTGATCCAACCGGCTAATTTGTAGGTATATTATAGGATTTATAGGTTTAGCAAGTAAACGACATCAGGGTTGTGCAAAAACTATGCTTGATAAGTGATGAATACCTAAGCAGCGTTTGACATCATAAGTTGTTTGCAAAGTCTCAAGACAAACTGATATCCGCCAGGTTTTTTAATGTGGTAATCCCTCCCCAAAAGACTCGCCCTTCTTCAACCGAATGTAGTTCGCTTTATCTGCTACATTACAACCCAAAGCTATGACATTACACTTTTTACAAAATTGAGGTGTAAAGATTATGTTGGAGAGGAGAGGCATTTTCCAAACAAACAAGACAATTTCCCCATGTGTCCTCCCTTCTGGCTTTTCTCTTCCTCCCGTCTTAGACACAAGTCCTCTTGCAAATAAACGTGTGACCATAACCTTCAGACATGAATCATGAGGAGAAAGCTCATTTTACAATGCATTATGCACGTTATGGGTGCCCGAAGTGATAATTTTTGGCTTAATTTACTTTCGTCGGGATTTCACCCATGGCCCACATCAGATGAGCGTCCATGGTCCCTGAAGTGGCTTTACCAACCCTCTAGATCTGAGGGAACCTCTAGATCTGGTAACAGTGAGTTCGAGAAGGTAAATATATTTTGATCTTGAAAACATCTTGGTAATCTTGGTAAATATCTCTTGACCTCTTGAAATCATTGAACAGTGACTTCCACACTGCAACTGACCAGTATATATCTGCCGCTCTACCCATTGCAACATCATGTAGTTCCATAATATCTATACCACAGAGGCCACTTCAAAAGCCATGGTTAACAAGTGAGCTCAAACGTATTAGAAAACGAGACAGACTTTTCCGGCATGCGAGGAAAAGCAGCAGCGATAGCGACTGGGACCTCTGGAGATATCAACGGAATACAATGACTAGCATTAATAGACAATTAAAAAACATACATCGATAAGTGCAAAAGCTCATAGATCACAAGTATGACCCATCCAAGCATTACCAAACACTGCATACCTTAGCAAACCGAGTCAGAGAAGATATGATACCACCGCTCAAAGGACCTGACGGAAATGTACTGACACACGATTTTAACAAAGCTATGCTACTAAATAATTATTTTGCTCCACAGTCTACTCTGAACATAACTGATGCACATCAAGTCCCAGCCCATGATGCTCGACTACAGTTCCTACTCTGGGAAGTATTCAACTTGACGAAGAAAGGCCAATTTCATTAAAATCACAAATGGTATATTTGTAAAGATGGCATTTCACTAGCATCACGAACTAACACAACTACAAAATGCAAAGTACATTGTTTGCTAGTCACACACTACAGATAAATGTGTATTATTACATCGTCTGAAATTCACCAAGGTTGTCGGGTGTCCACAATCTTGGCAAATGCACCGCTTGTGATAACAAACGTTGTGTGAATTTTGGTGGAAATCAGTGGCAGTAAAGAAACATGGATTCTGCATGGGGCAAATACACTGCTTACGTACATTTGCGCTTACGTATTTTTTGCGCATACGTACCTTTGTGCTTACGTACAATTATGCATACGTACATTTGCGCATACGTACATTTGCCGTACATACATTTGCGCTGCTTACGAGCATTAGCTATTCGTATATCTGCGCTTAAGTACAATTTCCATACGTACATTTACGCTTGCTACATTTGCTTACGTACATTTGCTCACGTACATCTGTTATACGTGCATTTGTCCTAGAATCCTCCTGACCATCATCCTGTGTGGTTTCAGTGTGTGTTTAATTGTGCACCACTTGTGCACCATGCACGGGGACATTGGCGCCTAGCTGGAAGAAGGCGGAGACGTGTTGCAGGCCATCCAGAAGCCAGCGACCATCGAACCCCCGGAAGTCGCAGTGCCAGCCCATGGATGTGCTGCCGAGGCCGCACAACTCAGGGCCGGGGAACGCCGGCGGCAACAAATCATCCGTAACTTTGCCGACCAGCAGTAGTCGGTTGTTTTTAGGTGGTCTTTGGTTGTTTTGGTTTGTTGGTTCGGCAGTGTTGGTTCTTTAAATGAAGTTTGTACCATTGAACACGCCGATAAATATGACGTGGCATAAAACCTGCCCTGGTTCAAGGCAAGCGTGCACACAAATCATCAACAATGAAACAAGAATATTTACTATATGAAAATGTATAACACACTTCCAGAAACATACATCTACAAATAACATCTAATAAAGAAAACAGACTCATACAACAAATGCATCATACCCTCGGTTAATGCTGACATTTATCCCAGCCACCACAGCCTCCGCCAGCCAACCATAGTGAAAAAAGTATATGTGATTGTCATTTATTCCCCATGGGACATATGGGATCCCATATGTCCCATGGAGGAAAACTTGCATTGTCCCATGATCAAAACCAAGTCCCGTTGACGTATACATAATCCCATGGAAAAACCAGAGCAGTCCTATCGCAGAAATGGGGCAGTTCTGTACAGCGTACCGGAACCCCGTCATGACTTTTAGGTGTCCGATCCTCAGGCATCCACGAGGCTTCCCCTTCTTTCGCAACCGTACCTAACATGCAAATTGATATGTTAGGTATAGCGACCTGCACCAGGACCAGCTAATAATGAATTATGAGCTTAATCACTCATGCAGACATCCAGTATGTCAGGGAAAATATGTGGTTCTGAAACGGCCAGAACAGTGGCTCGAACGACATTGACAATCTTCTTCCCTCAGATTCAACACGTTGGCTGACCTTGCAAAAACGCTTGATAAATATACGCCAAAGATCGTTTGTTTGTCTTTCAAAGTCTGCGTGTCGTATATCGTTTCATCCCGTTTGTACGAACATCCTATGGGAAGACCATGAGGTTTATGCTGGTTCATAAATCCCGTCAGGATCTGGGCTTCCCCACTGAGATTCCTCAGTGGAAATCCCTGGAGAATTCACACTGGCAATATCATAAACCCCTCGGAGACTGTAAGAATCCAATGGTGGATTCCCATAGGGAACCGCATGATATTCCCACACGATTGTCACATGGGTAATGTTGCATATCCTCTTTTCGTCGGCGGACGCATATCCTCGTTGGAGGACCTACTGTGGCCGAGGCAGGCTCTTTCTGCACCGGCTGCCTTAGCAGTGGCGACGGTGGCGGCAGTGCCGTAGATGCTATCGTCGGTGTCGATCCCGCGGGTGTTGTCGCTGATGTCAGAGCCATGAGCCCTGTTGCTGGTGCTACCAGTGCCGCAAGTGGCGGAGCCCGTGCCGCCG
The DNA here is from genome assembly GCA_034440575.1 of Imbricaverruca yamaguchii. Taxonomy (NCBI): domain Eukaryota; kingdom Metazoa; phylum Arthropoda; class Thecostraca; family Neoverrucidae; genus Imbricaverruca; species Imbricaverruca yamaguchii. Next base: position 117,736 of record JAOTOL010001215.1, read on the forward strand.
CAGCTAGTGCTGGTGCCGTTACCCACGGCGCCGGAGTCATCACAGCAAATCAGTTCCTCGGCCTCCGGTACGAAGAGTTGCCAAGTTGCCAGCATTCTTTATTCGCGGGACATGACAAAATCTGCAAACTCCGTCTTGCGCCGGGAATATTGGCTGCTTCCAACAACACTTTTCTATGAGAGAGAATGTCATTAAAGTCCAAATCATAAGAAACAAAATATTCATCTGATACTGCCACGGGGAAAATACTGTTTTCCACCATGCTTGCGAGTGGAATACCTCCAGAATCGCTGAAGATGGAGAAAAGTTATGTAGGTATCTTCCCATACGTGAAATGTTAGGATTGTGTCCAAAACCTGTTTGCAGTCTGCCTCTGTACTGGAGCGAAGGCGGGTCGAAGTCGGATTACGACGTCGTCTCATTGCGGTTCTTTGGTGCGCATTGAAACATTTCGCATTAAGAAACCATGCAGGATACAGTCATAAGTTGAATATGAGTGTATAGGATCATTTGGTATTTTCTGTAGGTAGGACATGGGCGGCTCCAGATGCCTAGTTGGAGAGGAAGAACTTCCATCCCCCCTCAAATAGTATGCGATTGCGAAAATCTTATATTTGACAAGCCAGCATTCTTCCGGTCTGTTGAAGACCACATTCAACAATTAAGTGATGTTCTTCGATAATTGGAGAACACGTCATTTTAGTAGAAAAATGTCTTTATACAGGGCATAGCCCTTTGGCCCCTTGGATCCATCCCCGATTACCGATTACGTCACGTATGGGGTTGTCAACCTCATTCAAAGTCGCCTCCGCACCTAGGCAGGTATCTCTCAGCTTCCCTGCAAAATCGTACACGATGTTCCCAATTTTTGGCTGCCCGCGGCCTCTGCCATGAACTGCATCAGACATGAGTGGGGCAGTCGCGGACCGAACAAGCTGACCTGACTTCATTTGGGGATGGGGTGGGAAGAATGACCATCATTCGAATGAAGGCCAATTTTACTTTAAAGAAAACTATCTGAGGGAATGGAGTCCAACTAGGGGAAACTAGGGGGAAGACATGACCTCCCTGATCCCACTTGATACGCAATTGTTTGGAGGTTTGAATTCGCTGACAGTTTGAAGGGGTAATCTCGGGCATCCCCTCTCACACCCGTTCTCCAGATGACCTGATTTGCAGCGGGAATTGCCTTTATTTACGAGTTGGGCAAAAAGTATTACACAACTGGGAATGGCCGAGATACTTCCCTTGATCCGCCTGTGACAGTGGGGGGCAATTGTTCCCCGTTTCCCACTGAATCAATGGTACTGTACATTGGACAGGGGCGTTACCTGGATTTTCGTCAGCAAGCCACGTTTGCCTGATGACGTCAGTGTAATTGGCACGTTTTCTGGCCAATTCGCATCACGGCACACACCACACGTGTAGCCTAGCTGACCCTAGGCTACTCAGCCCACGTGCCGAGCACAACACAACACCAAACAGGAAGGCGTCCTCGTGCAGACCGTGGTCGTGTGCCGGTCTGCTGCTGTCGTACACTTTTGTCGAGGAAGTGGTAGTGTCGTTTAGGTAATTTAGGAACCTCCGCCATAATTACGGGGTGGCAGATGCGAGCAAAAACATAAATAGATCCAGCAAGTAACAGGAAGGAAAGCGGCAGATACTTAGTACTGTTGCAGGTGGTAACCTATTGCATTGCCAGTGCATGCAGGTAGATCCATCATTCCAATGTTACCAGTTAGGCGGGATGCCTGCCATAGTACAAACAGCGATGGAGGGACGTTTCTGACGTTTAATATCCATAGGTAAACTAGATGAAAAGAGGTAGTATTAGAAACATGTGTTGAGTCAAATCCATTGGGTTCGCCTTTCCAATGACCTAGGTCGGTACGACAATGATCAGACATGTGACCAAAGGAATACAACCATTATTTACTTAGGGTTGCTCTTCTCGCATTTTGCCACCAGATGTTTTTTTTCGTGCTTTGGTGTATGCACTTGCCATGATTATGCCAAGGCTCTTTGCAAGCTCTGTCGCCTCAGCGCACTTCATCGTTCGAGTGGAGTGAAAGCCTCCCGATGGCATCCTACGAAACAATATCTGATAGTACATCTACTTTTACGATTGTTTCGAAATGTCATGCATAAATGTATTAGTCGTGTCCAACAGGGGCCGGTAGCATGATTTGCCAGATGGCCAGACCAGGGCGTCGTCCAGCAAGGATTGATTTGAGGTGAGGGCGGGTCCAGTTGACCGGATAAGCCCGTTTGAGGAAGCCAGAGTAGTAGAATCAATGCCAGTGTCAAAACTCAGGACTTCGATATCAGAGAACCTGAGTTCATTGGCAGATTCAGGGGGATGGGGAAACCTGGTAGCAGGCGCATGCGCCTCCATATAAAGATTACGGTCCTCGTACCGGGAAATTGAGAGTTTCTGGGATGGATCAAGTGTAACTACTTCCTCCCAGTCGCCCCCTTCAGGGGGGCGAGTGAATGTGTTTGGGTAGGTCTCCCTCCCCCGTATCACTCCACGATTTTGTTCTCCAACCGAAGTCCCTACCCCCTCCAGGAACTTCCGCAGTGGTGCCCTTTGGTTCACGAGTATGGCTGCCGCCAATGATCCTGGGTCTGGCCCTGTCTGAGCTTAAACTTAAAACAGTACAATATTTGTGAAGTCGGATGCTCCTGCTTTTTCGAAAATCCTCAATAGCCAAATTTTGCGAAAAAAAATGTTGCTGTCTGAGGGTGGCACACTTCCCCTTGTACACTCACCTGGATCAGTCGCTGGAGGGTGGAGGGGGGCTATCATTGACATCAATAGTGCTAAATACAGCCTTTCGAGTTCAGCCCTACACCTCGCCTCCATTAATGTAAAAGCTGAATGGATCAAAGAAGTGCGCTATTTCCTGTCGTTTTTCCAGGCTATTTTTGCTTTTAGGCCTGACTTTCTTACTATTTCACTTTTTTCTTCACTTTTTCACTATTTCGCTTTCACTAAGCCTAGGTGCCTAGGACAGCGCTGCCACACCTGTAGGTCAGGTTTCAACGGAAACTTCACCCGAAAAACGTGGCATACAAAATATGTGGCAAGCTGTATCGGACTACATACCTAGGGGAAACAAAACGCCTAGTCCGACTCAGATTCAAGGAACACATTCAGGATATGCTAAATCAAACAGCCAACATATCCAAGCAACCGACACAAATTAAATAACTACCCAACTATTATCCACTCTAAATGGCTGCCTCCTATACTGTCAGATGATGATCTAAGTACCTGAATAATACCAACACACTAAGCACAAACTAATTTGTGTTTATTTGTGTTATAAGTAGACAACTAGATGAATATCACTTGTGATCACTTATGGCTAGACAGGAAAATGAACAGAAGTCAGACAGAACAACTCTATCTCAAACTTAAACGCCAAAGAGATTCTGCACCACAAAGCTAAATAAAGTATGTTAAGAAAGTATCAGTATTCTCTAATCTACTTTACAATATCCACACACTTATACTATCTCTAAGTTAACAAAACTAAATACCAAAATACTAAAAAAAAGAAACATATACCTCGGCAATTACACTGGTATATGGAGATATACCTTGCGTAATTGAAGATAACTATTTAAATCCTAAACTCTGTCTTCAACTTTAACACCAAAAAGACTAAAACGTATTCCTCTACACTACAGAAATATAAGCCACGAGGCCGAGCCTAAAGACAAGATAGCGCTGGGCAGCGTCGCTAGTTTGAAGTAGTACAATTTGGGTGTTACAAATATACTTATCAGATAAAAACTAAGTAAATATATTCACAGAAGTAATTGCTAAATACATATTCACAGCTTAGCCTAGTGTACTGCCCTGTTCTGCAATGACTTATCTGGTAAGATGGAGCTCCCCACCGACGTGCTTCCACCGTGACACCTGGCGGCAAACTGATACTCATTAAGGAACACAAACCTGACCTAAACTCAAACACAACTTCTTGGCCGATATTATATCATTATTGGTTAGACATGCATCTAAAGTGTGCATCATGTGCATGTGAAGTATACTATGGCGTCTCCGGAATCCAAAGCCATTGCGTAGCAAGTTACATCGACATGAATAATACATTATGGCAGTGAGAATTCCACAGTTAGTTGGACTTGCTTTTTTTTGTGGTTTGACGAAGGGTTGTACTCTAATATATACCAAGAACAAGTAACTTTGGACTGTTTGTATTTTCTTCCAGGAAAGGTCATCATAGGATACTTATTAAAAAATATGTTCCACTCCAGAACGCTGAATGATTTATATGACGTCTCTACATCGGATAAATGGTGCAGGTATCATCGCGGCCATGCCGCAGAAAAGCAGCTACTGTACCGGACGCACAAACTGCAAAATCGCTGGACTCGGTACATGACTACTGCCATATATCTTTATTTTTATCGCTATTCTGATAAGATCTAGCGCAAGGGGTTCCTCCTTCAATTCAAAAATGAATTGCGACTTACCGACTCACTCCATGACTGGCTACAATCATATCTACTAAACAGAAGGGGAGCACGGATCGGTGATGCTTTTTCAACGGCGCAAATTATAAATGCAGGATGTCCACGAGGTTCTGTCCTAGGACCTTTATTATGACTAATGTATCTTGACGAACTTTCAAAACGTACAACTCATGACATCCTCTTATTCGCTGTATTGTATGTTTTTCGTTCGCTGTACTGTATTTAGCTGATTGTATGCCTCTCACATGACTGCCAACATTGACGCTGTGCAACGGATACTTCAAGGTGACAGACGAAATACTCGTACATAAACATGGCCAAGAATAGGCGATCACCTGGAAAAATGCAGCAACAACGCCGACTACCCGGCGCCGTCCCTAGCTCAGCACTGGCTACCACCCGGCGCTGCCCCGCAGTCCAGTGCGGGGCACCCGGCGGGTGGTACCACCCGGCGCTGCCTCGCAGTTCAGCGCTGACTACTCCGTTCTGCCCCACAGTTCAGCGTTGACTACCCGGCGCCGCCCCGCAGTTTAGTGCCGGCTACCCGGCGCTGCACCGCAGTTCAGTGCCGACTACCCAGCGCTGCCCCGCAGCTCAGCGGTGACTACCCGGCGCTGCCCCGCAGCTCAGTGCCGGCTACCCGGCACCCCCGCAGTGTGTCGACTACCCGGTGCTCGTTCGCACAGCTGTTTTACCGCTTGTACGCAGGCCGGACTCACCGCATGTCCAGATGCTGCACGTTTGCCGACAGAGCGGACTGAAACTGAAGTCAGGAGTGCTTGCAGGACGTAGCGAAACCGCTTGGTGAGCCCAGTTTGCGCGCCATGCTGCCGGAGACCGTCGAGCTAGTGAAGCTGATTCCTGCCGCACCGGCCACCACGTGCACGGCGGAGCGGTCCTTCAGCTTTCTGAGGCACCTCAAGTCGTCGCTGCGGAGCTTACTCGGCCAGAAGCATGTGTCCGTGCTGGCACCCCACCCAGGCATGCTGCTCGGCGTGGTCATTACGGCCAAGCTACGTCTCCCCATTGCAAACACGTCTCACCGGGTTGCGGTTCAGCAGCTGGAGACAGGTTCTGTGGACAGTGCGTTAGAACTTCCCGTGCTCCTGCTGTATCGGCGTGAGAGCGATTGCATAAATAGCGTTCTTGTTGCGATAATCCTTTACATTTTAGGGAGATTCTTTCTGCTTGCCATTTTATTGAGCTAAAACACGTTGGCAGTGTTAACTAACACCGTGCATGCTTTGATTAAGCACACACTTTAGCTTTTAGTTCGTCCCTTTCATAGCACCGAGCACCTCAATGCATCGCATTCCCGTAAAATGTATCTTGTCGGCAGTCATCCGAAGTCCAGATGCATCAACAGAAGCCGGGGCCGTTGGCCGGTTCCACCGGGTAGCCACGGCTCAGCAAGCGGCATCTGAAGCGGTCGCAGGGCTTAGCATGAGAAACTTGAAGCAATCGCCTTACCAGCCAACGGCACTGTAAAAATCGCATGGCCAGCAAACAGCATCATGCTACAATAGTCGCACAGCCAAGAAACATCACCCTGCTGTAATAGTCACATCGTGTTATTCAATTCGAGATTTTACATTCAAGTGCGTGTATGGACAAAATTGCGCGTCAAATCAAGGAAGCTATGCAATGCTGAGAACACTGCGCTGAAGTTCCAGGCTGAACGTTACTTTATATTTTCACAACAGTGCACTGCCACTTAGTCTGTGTCAGAATCGTCCTTGACGGATAGGTAAGACGTTCGGCCACAATAACCTGGTTCATGGTTTTGCTGAATGTTTTATGCACAGCCACTCTAGTAGTATACCGGTGTGAGAAGCCTATAGGGGCGATGGCAAGTGTTGAAAGCGCAGCGTGGCCTTATCTCGTGTATGGTAGTAGAATGCACATATGGGGGTACTGGGCGAACCAGAGCAAGTGCTCAATGTGTGGATGACGGCAGACATCCGTGCATGTAAGTCGTAACATAAGACCAATGTGTTGAGTGTTTATTCAGTTCGCAAACCAAGTTCAGATGCGCTCCATTCATCAAATCGCATTACTAAGAGGTGATCTGGGACATGATATATATGTAGATATGTACGGATATATATATATATATATATCATCTAGCAATATAATACTAATTGTAAATCTTACTGACTGCCATAATCTGTTGTATGTTCCGTTGTGATCTACTATAATCTTTGAACAGTTTGTTCACACGGTCGCAGAAGACGAACACCAGCTGCAATGACTTACAAACTGAATAAAATTACAAACAGAAATACCCCGAGCTCAGAAGTACCAATTTCGTGGCATGACAGCTAGCTTCGCGATAGCCTAATTACGACTGACGTGAACTATTTACGCCGGGCAGACCGCGCACAACTGCTGAATGTTTGTGCCCAATTGGCACACCGTGTTTGTAATTGGGTTGATACCGTTAGCGAACAATAACGAGATGTATGTGACATCAAACAATGTTTATGTGGTGTGGTGTAGCACAAATTGCAAAATACATCCACGGTGGTTTTCGATGGTATAAACGGAAGTTGACTTATGAAAATTATTGTCGGAGGGGTGTGTTGCTACAGTACATGAAGGGAAGCGAGAGCCAAATAGGTTTGGGGGCACGCTCCATAGGGTCCCATGTTGGCAGTCGAAATTATTGCGGAGGGGGAGGCTAAAAGTCCAAACGTCAAATTAAAATCTACAATATCACACACAGGACTGAAAGGCGTGTTGCTCACCTGTGCTCCTCCATCCGGCCTCTGGCCTCTTCCGTCGAGTTGACAAGTTTCGACGACCAGAGCCGTTCAGCAACGGCCGCGGCACGCGGCCACGTGCGTGGCACTACGTTTGTGTCGTCCACATACTCGCCCCACATGCACGCTTCGCCTCCCACCACCAGTTTCTTCTGCGCCACTGTTCCATCGAAGCTTTCCGGCTCGATCTCGTAGAACGTTGGCCAGTCGATGCCATAGCTGATGACGTTGAGGTACCAAGGTGTGGAGAGGATGGTGCGGTGGCCCAGTCCGGTCACCATGGCAAGCTCTTCCTCCCAGCCGTCTTTCCACACCTGGACAATGGCATCCGCCTGGACCACGATGCTGTTGTCCACCACTTCCTGCCAGATTATGTATCCGGGCTTCGTTGGCAGGTCGGCGACGAGCTGCAGTAAACGCTGGATGTACATATTTTCTATCTCGGTCGGAGTAGACACGTTCATTTGCAGCATCCACGCCTGCACATTGGGGTTGGAGAGCCAGCAGGAGAAGCCGAAGGAGACCTCGTCGCCGCCCAAGTGTACGTACTTATCGGGAAAGCGTGTGGTCACCTCGAAGACCAGCTGCTGGATAAAATCGTATGTGCTCTCCTTACTGGGATCGAGTGGGCCGGTGGTGCCGTCTGGCAGACCAGTGCTGTTGTAACAGATGGTGAGCAGCTCCGGTCTGCCTTGACCCCACGACCTGACGTGGCCCGGCGTGTCCAGCTCGGGAATAACTCGGATTCCGCGTTTCCTGGCGTACTCGATAACGTCTGCCACTTCGTCTGCTCCGTACACCATGCGCTGGCTGAATGCGCCGTGTTCGCTCAGCTCTGGGAACGTCTGACTGACAAAAGGGAAGGATGGATCGTCAACTATATGCCAGTGGAAAACATTCAGCTTGTTGAAAGTCATCAGATCGAGAGTCGCCTTCAGCGTGTCCACACTCAGGAAGTGGCGCGACGTGTCCAACAGGAGGCTGCGGTAAGCGTAGCGAGGATAGTCACGCACCATGCCCTGTCGCAAGTGGAACTGATTGTGCTTCTCCGAGAAGTAGATAAGGTGTGTGAAGGTCTCAAGGCCTCGGTACATACCCCACAGGCTATTGGAGACTATTTGCGCTCGGCCTTCGGCGTCCGAAGTGTTCACCTTGATGAGGTACTGCTCTTGCATGTCTGCGCTAGGAAGGGGGTTGCCGGTGCAATTGGCGTCCAGGTACACCTCCACCTCCTGGAGGAACGGCGGCTGCCCTGTCTTGAAGTACACACCTAACGAGGCGGAGGACTTCGTGCGACTGCTCCGCCTCGATTCTGACATAGCTTTCAGGATGTCGTCATATCTGACGAGAGCATCCTTTAGGTCTGCGCAAGTGCTGTGCGTGATCTTGAAGCTGATCTGGCTGGGATCGATCCAGTAGTATGCGTCATACATATCAGCCTGCTGTGGTGCAGGCCACGGCTCTCCCTGGGTCGGGGTCACTGCAGGGAAGCCGGCGTCCACCGCACGAAGCTGGAGCAGGGTCAACGCTGCACAGAGAAAGAAAGTCAATGCTGCATAGAGTAAATGCATTGCCCTCCTGTCGGGAGAGCACTCTGCACAATTCCTGTCTTAGCACATACTCATGTAACATACTTATTTTTTTAAATCTCACTTCAAAATCAGCTATTTAAACACCCTGTTGATAAATTGCACATCTGCGTCATTCAAGACTGCTTTTGAACATCGACGCCTGACATTTTTATTGCATGCTTCCAACGGCTATTAGCTGACGCCTAACAATTATGTACCATACTCGATAGTTGTCGGAATTGGCGAATGGTTGACATGGATCTTATAATAATAGTTACAAAGCTGGTCAGCAACATGCGAAGGTATTGTTCAAATTGGTGATCGAAAAGACCGAAAGAGCAATGAAAAGCTTCCTGCTGCAAGCCATCTTCCTATCTACTAGTTCTGTCGTGGGTCTTTCCTGCTGCCGTGATCCATGTTTTCTACGTTAGTATTTTTCAATGAAAGTACGTTCAATGAAACTATGTGATATGGATGCAGTAGTCTCCTACATGGTGACAGGTGGCCGATTGAACGTGACATGCTCTGCTTACGGTGGGGCCTGGCTCTGTTCCATCTCCAGGCCAGGCTGCAAAATACGACACATCCAGTGATAACTGGTTGGTCGGAGAGAGCGGCCACAGATGTGACTGGTTAGGGCGCGGCGAGGAGGCAGGTAGCGAGTGGCACTGGTGACTCGCACATGATGTGCAGGGAAACATTGCGAGTAGTTCTACCCGGGGCCCTCCAATATCGCTTGGCAACCGGTAACGTCACGTGGGCTGGACAGTTGCTCAGTCCCGCAGGCGCTCCAGCCAAACTTACTTGCTTTCCACATAATATTTCCGATCTTAAATACTATCAAAAGTAGACAAAATCGGGTTCATTTGAAAGCTTGAATAATTATTTCCACAAATATGAGCCTAATTTTCCCCTAACACTAGGACATTTTGCTTGAACCCACGCTGACTACATTCATGTTGAGCGTCGCAGGAATTTCGCGGTACCACGGGTAGTAGCATTATGATGAGACAGGCCAACTGAAGATCACGGTTGGGAAGGAGGGATAGGAGCAAGTAAGAGACAGCTGCTGCAACATAATTCTTCCCCATTCGGTACAGGGGCGTAAGCAAGAATGGGGGTACTGGGGGCATGTTCCTCCCATGGGAAGGTGGAAGCACTCCGACCTGGAAAATGCGCCAACATTTTATTTAGGCTACCGGTGGAAGTATCGATACTTATTGGAATATCACGCCATTATCACACATGTGCAGATACGGAACCTGCAGCTGGTTTCCAGGATTTCTTTCCATCTTTCATTCATATGCGTCTATACCAGGGATGTTCTTTGATATATTTTTGAGGGGCAAGTGCCCCGTCAATGTTGGCTCTGTCCCCTAATAAATTAGACTTTTAATTAGCATGGGGTATGACGGAGCATGTGACCTATTGATAGGGAGCTTCCCATTAACTGCATAAATTTTGCACCCAAATAATACATGGTGGTATAATAATATATACATACATATGCTAGCGGAATATCACGCCATGCCAGCATATATGCCGGCATATACATATATATATATATATATATATATATATATATATATATATATATATATATATATATATATATATATATATATATATATGCCGGCTATTTTATATACGAAAACTTCCCGGTACTTTGGGAAGTATTTGAACAGGAGAGAGAGGGTTGAAATCCACTGACTTCGGAACGATGGTGATGGGGTTGGCGTCTTGCAGCGCCAAATTAATTGTTCCTCGTCATCTCGGCATAAGATAATAATGGGTACTTATGAAATATACTGGTCGAAATCCGGCGACTATTTGCATGAGTGTTGCTTGAGCCACCCCGAAATCCGTTTGCCCCCGCATGTTAATACTAGATACTCCACCGTCCACACTACTCTATCTGGGATGTGTCAATTTCTGGTCTTAATCACTGAAAGGGGCTGACTTAGACCTCCAATGTAAAATCCAGCCCATGAAATATAGGTGTTTCTGTGGGTGGAGAAGGGAAGGTAGTGCAGACAATAGGAGCAGTTCCTCCTACAACCTCAAAGCACTGCAGCTTAACATTGTTGTTTCCTTGGTTTTCCAAGCAAACATTTGGAGACATCTGGATAAAAAGTTTGGCTTTGCCCCTGCATCAGCCTTGAAGGTCTGTCGATAGCACCGACCATTACCATTTTTTGACTTTTTCGAGTGAGGTAACACCAACCAAGGCCATGATGCCTTTGCATGGGAACATTCAAAATCCAAAGTTTTAGATGTTTGTATTAATATTTGGTCGATTGCGCCAAGGTTTTGTTTTAACATATTTGGCCGTATTTAAAACATAGGGTTTGCACTATTGGAGGGCGTGCGCTCTCGGAGTCTGGATTTGGTCACATTAACACTTCATAACCCTCCAGAAGTGGTGTCTTCTGAGTTTGAGTGGGGTTGGGAGCGTCAGACACCGGTTAGGGGGTGGGGGTGGGGGTGATACTCCTTGGCTCCCCAATCTCAGCAACATCAGCCTTCTTTTACATATTCTGTTCAAGCAGCGATAGACAAAATGGTGTAACATTAATATTATGTTTGAAGAACTTATCTGTGTCAACTTAAATAATTTTTGCAACTACAACTGCAAATGTATCCAGGCAAACAATGCACGTGATTATTGAACCAACTTTCACGTGCGCTCGCAGGTATTGGGCTATATCTGGGGTTTGGGCAAGACGAGATCTTTGGCCACACCCCCGTTCAGTATAACGCTGTGCTTTGTCATGGAATCTGCAGAAGGTGAAGGCACGAGGAAAAAGAGGGGGAGGTGTCAGGGCAGAGGTAGGAGCGAAGGGGAGATTCTGAAGGAGGATGCAACCTCTCCGGTGGCTGCCAAGCACCGCGCATCTGATGCAATGACATCCTCCTGTACCCGAAGATTTAGATGTCAAAGTTTTTCGAAGCCGCAACTGTCCCACGCCAAGACGTCCATGGAGCTACTTCCAGCAGGCCTTCTTATTACATCATCGGAAGAGAGCCTCCTCTCTAGGCTATTCTAAAATACCCAAATCTGGAACAGTACTTGGCAGGTTTCTACACCTTCTGGAGAACCACACCTTCGCTGAGTCTGGTGAGCTGGTAATATATTAGGTCAAAGACGTCTGGATGCACCATTTTGGACCGAGACTCATCATGAGGAAGGTGTACGACGAATGAGAAAGAAGATGCAATGGATGAGAAACCGAAAATCGTCAAGAGCGATTATCATGTGTGTGGGAAAATTGTGGCTATCTACAACCAGTTGAGAAACTTAGAACATCGATCAGAAGGCCTGGCGGGGTTTTCAAGCCCGCCTTCCTTGCGACGCGAGAGAAGCTTAATCTATATCTGTATATGCCTTTTGACATCAGCAGGAGGAACGCAGATACAGTCATCAAGAGCTCGGGTTTTATTGACTGGATGGAGGAGGCGGAGTACCTCAGAAACCAGATGAAGAGAGAACACCCGGGATAGCTGGGGTCCTTTGACGAAAGACAACAGAAACGCGACGAGCGACTTTTGCTCGTGGAGAAGAGGTAAGAAGTCCGAGCCAAGAATGAAATCAGCGAAGAGTCGAAACAGGTGAAACGAAAAGATGAGATAAATGATCAACAGGAGCATGAGAACTAACAATTTGATGAGAGCGAAGATGAAGAAGGCTTTGCTGGAGAACCCCCGAAAAATTTTGATATTATGCTCTTGCCTGCGACGTTCGCAACATCTCCATCAGAGACCGCACTGTGGTGGCAGCTTCAGTTGTGAATGCTCTCGGTATTATAAGTGATGTCAACACAAGCAAAACAGCGTGCTGAAGGTTGGGAAAACCGAACAGGGAGCAGAAGGCGAAAGAAGTCGTGGGCACTTTTTAATGTTCAGACGAGGTGGTCGTGCATTGGAACGGAAAGACGCTTGTCTTACGAGGTCGCATTGAGTCAAAGAGAGTGTTTCCCTACCCGGTCTAGATGCAGAAAAGACCAGGAAGTTATTGGACATCCCTACAACCTCTGGCAAATGTGTGAACGAGTATGAGGTCGTCAAGGCGCATCTGGTCAAGTGGGGCGTGAAAGAGCAGGTTATAGGCATGATCCCAGACACCACTGCATCGAGCAGTGGGGAACATTCAGGTGCCTGCAGGTACCTAGAGGCCTGGGTAAACTCTCCAGTCCTATGGCTGGCCTGCCGCAAACATATAACTGAACTGCACATCAGACCAGCAGTTAAGCATGTTATGGGGACACTAAGGAGCCAGAGATCGCTCTGCTCCGACGGCTAAGGGGCCAGTGGAGGCAGCTTGAAATAAACTACAGTGATCTGGTGCCGACAGATTTCACAGCTGCGTCACCAACGATTCAAAAGTGGGCAGATGGGATGCTGGCATGGGCCAAGGCAGAACTGGCAAGGAAGACCTTCCCCAGGAACGATTACCGGGAGTTCCTTGAGCTTGCTATCATCAGCCTGATAGGTGGGCGGATAATTTCACTTCAAACTTCCAGGCCCGGATCACCATACCAGATGGATGTGTAAGTGCTTGTATTTCCTTAAACTGAAGCTGCTCAGCAAGGTCTTCATCATTACAGATGAAGAGCAGGCCAATACTAACCTCATCACGGAGTTCGTGCTGCTGTTCTACGACAAGTTATTGCTCACCACTCCGTTGGCCAGCTCTGCCGCCAGACGTGACCTCGACTTCATGTGCAACATGCTGGAGTACCGGAGCGTCACCCCACACCTGTCTGACAAGGTTCTCAAGTCCATCTTTCGCCATCTCTGGTACCTAACCCCGCAGCTGATCACCTTAGCTCTGATGGACACTGGCCTGGACGATAACATCAGGGAGGAGATGGCGAGAGTGCTGCACAGCCTGGGTAGAACGAAGATCAAGACTGGAAGGCCCACATTCCCGGTGTCTCAATATGACGCAATGATCACAAAACCAGAAATGTCCCCTATAGTTGGCATTGAGTCCTGGCTGGTATTTGACCTCCTCCAGCTGTCTGGACCTCAGGACTGGCTGCTCCCACCTGCCTCCACTTAGCCACTCTCCGCCAACTTCAGCAAGCTGCAGGAGTTCGCCAGCAAACTTGTCGTCAACGATCTGGCGGAGAGGGGGATACACCTCGCGTCTGATTTCATCAGGAGAGTTGAATCGGATGACCAGCGCGAGGCACAGTTCCAAGTGGTGGAGGACTTCCGGAGCAGGGTGAAAGACAGAAATAAAGCTAGTCTGAAGTTATGCTGAGTCGTCCAAGTTGTTGTGTGGAAGTTCTTGCCAAGACGCGCAATATGTGCTTCACGTTTATGATGTTTCACACGACGAAATAATATTGCCAGTGCATAGTATGGAAGTTAATTTATGTTGTATGGTGACAGAATACAAAGAGTACCGATTATTTGGTCCGATTTGAAAATTTGCACGCTTACTCATGATATCTGCATTCAGTTTTGTCACCGCAGTCTCGTCGTTGGCATGTGTTGATTGGTTGCGCCGCCGTTTTAGGTAACCAGCAGGAATACAAAGAATATGTGCGCATATTTGGATATTTGAACGTGCTAAGGCGCAAAACATATGCTTTAATGGCTGACAACTATGTTACCCCTCACCCCCTAACCGGTGTACGACGCTACCACCCCCACTTAAACTCAGAAGACACCGCTTCTGGAGGGTTATAACGTGTTCATGTGACCGAAATCCAGACTCAAAGAGCACACGACCTCTAATAGTGCAAAATCTATGTTTTTCATGCGGCCAAATATGTTAAAACAAAACCTTCGTGCAATCGACCAAATATTAATATAAAATATAAAACTTTGGATTCTGAATGTTCTCATGCAAAGGCATTGGTGTTGCCTAACTTGAAAAAGTCCCAAAAATGGTACACCATTTACTGACCATGCGTATATCTCAGAGTAAGGCCACAGGGTGACCAACTCCCTCCCTGAAGTAATGCAAGTTCAATTGGAATTGAGCTAAAACTGAATACTTAGTGTACTACAGCTTACAATATTGGTATGAATGTACACAGACATGTTTCAACCCATTTTTCCCCACACCAATTTCGAATAAGGGAAAACCACACATGATTAATGCTCCAACATTACTACCAGGTATTTTAACCAAATTTTCCACTCAATTTTGGAATAAGGAAAACGACACATATGATTAATGCTCCCGCATTACAACCCGGTATTTGTATCAAATGCTGAAATTATTTTCTGTCGGGAAAAAAATGCACCGCACCAGTCGGAAAAAGCTGTGGCTTAGTGCTTTATTCATTTTTTTAGGCATGCATGGCCGCAAATCCTCTTCTTAATAGCATCCTTTGCACTGCAGTTGGTCCAATTTTTTCCAAGGTGCTTTCAGTGTGGCTCTTCCTTTAGGGGTTATGTGCCTTTGTGAACCAGCTGATGCACACAATGCACCTCAAGTTGCTAAGATGTATAGTCCAGGACGTGAACATGCAGAAAGAATGCTCCAATGCATATGCACTCCAGTAGGAAAATTGCATTAATTATGCATGGTAAATCATAAGCAAATATAGTTGACAAAAGCATCATAGATGGAAAGGAGGATATTTCAATCAAAATGCACTTTAATGCTGCCCTTAAAGCTCTGGAGCAGTTCCAACATGCATATACGGGTACACAGATATAGTTTTCAAATTGATTCTGATAACCTACATCTCAGGTACTTCCCACTTAATCTACAAAATACTTTACCTGATTACTTAACTCAGGGCTAGAGAGCAGATACTGAGGCACAAGTCATGTCAAATATACTTACTTTTTAGTGTCATTGAATGGTTTCCATATACTGGGCAGTGGGTATTGAACTATGGTTATATCCGGCATAACATTTATGTTGCTTTCAGCTGGTGTGCACTGTACATTGAAGATTATTATGTTCCAAGACATAAGTAGTGAAGCTTTTTCTCCAAAGGGATGTCGGGGTAGGTCGGATTTAGTTATGCTGCATTTTTTCTACACTTCATTTTATATTCTGCTACCTAAACACGTCCTTATTTGTCATTTTGCATGCAACATGAAAAGTAAGCATGTGCACAGAAGATAAGTGATTACACATCATATTCACATTCATAAACATCGCATTAGAATGATAAATTCCAAGGATTCATAAAACGAATTAAAGCATGCATATACCGGGAAGCCTAGGTTCGTATTTGGTAAATCCAGTTATGGTTTCAAATTCATTTCGTGAAACTTTAAGCGTTACGAAGGATAACAGGTTGAAGGTTGTTCTATTCCATGAACTGAAGAAATTCTCCACCAAACTTAAGAGCATGATCGACACCCTAGGAACCCGAACAATACTCCTCAGCCTCATATTCCCACGCCAACAATCAGACACACCGTATGCCAAACCACAACACTCTCATGTCTTCACTGCGCCACCGCTGAATCTTAGCCAATTTTTAAACGTATTTGGGATGTTTACGTGACGTCACCATATATACCAAAATTATAGGAGATTATACTAGAAATCCAGTATATTTCTGCTGACGTGACTTGGGCTGGAACTAGAAAACCTACTAGATTTGTAGTGAAGGTCCTTCTAGGCTTGTGAACAGTCTAGGGTCTTGACCAGCGCGCCGCAATAACTTCGAAGGCAAAAATGATGAGTATTCTGCATGGTATATGGTGCAATAGGTATGGCGAATATATGGTGACGATTGATTTCAATTGTAAATTTGGAGGCCGAAATACAGTTGCTAATTTACGCACGCGACCGACAGCGACAGGTCCGCGCGGCTCGACAGTCCAGACACGTCTCCCAGCGGGGGTCTGGCCACCGCCCTGGCTCGACCACGACCGGAAGCCTGGGTACACGTCGCAGTTGCCGAGCGTTGTCCTGAAGAACGCTGACTCGGTTCCGACGAGGGCCGGTGACCGCGTTGCCGGCGCCGGACGGAAAAGTAAGGGCGTGACATATGCGGGGCATGGTATGTCGGCTGATTTACGGGGTCACAACGCCCACCGTTAGATATTATACGATTAAAACAGTACGTGTCTAGCAACACTGTTACAGATTCAGTTGTACCTATTAGTTTTAGTACCTAGGTCCTACCATTAAAAGATTCATTTTCATTAAATAATATAGTTGCATTCATTCTCGTTCGGACATAGGAAACCAAGGAAAAAATAATTTAGACACACTTTTCCGAACATGATCAAGGTGAAGTGATGATCGATATGAAGAAAATTACAGAGTTGAGTTGAGTTAACAATTGATGCTGAAAAATTAAGTTCGCAATCAAGATAGGACCAATTAGATGGAGTGCTCAGCTACGTCATATATAGTTTAAGAACATTCATTCATGTCGGAAATGTGACCATTTATTTTTTTGAATCATTGGCTGGTGTAAACTCAAAATTATGCATTTTATGCAGGACTGGATGGCCTCATTCTCTTACCTGTGCTTTGACATCTGGTGCAATAATATTTTGCTTTTACATTCCGCATTAAGTCCTAAAGTTAAAATGCCCAGGTTTTGTGAACTTTTCTTCCTATTGCCTACCACCTGTTTAGTGCCACACTTCAATTTTAAAGACATTTGCTGCCCGTTGAGATATTCACCAGGCAAGGTTTTTTTTTTTGTATTTGCGAGATTTAACAAACCGATTCCATAAAATGGATTAATATTTGGTTTGTGTCAGAATACAGATACATTTCACATACATTTCAGATACATTTCACAAACATGAACAAAAAATGAAAGCGGCAAGACAACAGTATACAGGTGAAAACCGAACACGTGAAGTCAATTTATCAGACGTTGTTCAGCATCGCGACGAACTCGCCCCGTGTCCGAGAAGCGGTAGTGGCCGGCGGCAGTAGGTTCCAGGCCGAGGCTGCCCGGAAGGAGAAGGTTCTACGTGACATGCTGAGGCGGAAAGGCGGTGGCTCCAGTGCCCCAGCCACCGTCGCACGAGTGGAGCGCCGGGAGACATCCGACCGCCGGCGGAACAGAGAGCGGATCGCCTCGGGGGCTCGCGGATCATTCAGGGCTCTGAACACGGCGATGTTGTCGCGGTGGGTAATGAGGTGACGGACACTGCGCCAGCCCAGCGTTGCCACTGTCGGCGAGATATGATCACGACGACGAGCCCCTACGACGATCCTAGCCCCGAAATTGATCGCCTTCTGCACTCGTCCAAGGTGACATTGGGCAGCCCCGCCCCATACAGTGAGGCAGTATAGGATGTATGGAAAGACGTGAGACTGAATTAGGAGTTTGCGTGCTTCGGGCGTGAGATGGTGACGGATATTGTGGAGACAGAACAAGGTGGAGTTGCACTTTTTGACAACGTGGGATATGTGCTCCTCCCAGGATAGGGTGCGGTCAATGATGACTCCCAGCATCTTCACGAATGGCGAGGGGGTTAGGACGTGACTGCCAATGTTGAGTTGGTAGGATGTGGCTTTTTTTAGGGATTGGTACGTGCCGACAAGCAGTAGGGTAGTTTTAGTGGGGTTCATCTTCAAGGAGTTGGATGTGAAGTAAGACTGAATAGCAAGGATGGTGCTCTCCTGCCGGGATTTAAGAACGGGTAATTCATCAGGATGTGCAGAGTCTAGCAGCTGGGTGTCGTCGGCATATGATACCAGGCGTCCGTATGGAAGGTATGCTGGCAGGTCATTCATGAAGATGCTGAACAGCAAGGGACCAACCAGGGATCCCTGAGGAACACCATGGGATAACGGAAGGGATAGATAACGGAAGAACAACCGAAGCTCCGCAACACCTGTCGCCGGTCAGTAAGGTAGCTGTCAAACCACCTCGGGTCGACGCCGTACCACTGCAGCTTCCGCAGGAGGATATCATGGTCGACGCTGTCGAATGCTTTGCTTAGGTCGATTGAGATGACTGAAGCGATGTGACCAGTGTCGACACGACGTGATCCACTCGACAGCGTCGACCAGGGCGTCCTCCGTCGAATGGCATGGCCTGTATGCATACTGGGAGGAGGAAAGAATGTGATTAGTGACTAGATAAGAGGACAGCTGGATACATACTACTTTTTTCACATAACTTGGATAAGACTGGCAAAATAGAGATAGGACGAAAGTTACAGGCGACATCGCGAGGCCCAGATTTGTGAAGTGGAACAACCGAAGCAGTTTTCCACGAGGTAGGGAACACGCAGGAGACGACAGAAGTGTTAATGATGTGAAGTAGGTGAGGCCCGAGAACCGGAAAACAGTTGCGGAGAGCGTGCAGTGGTACGCCATCGACGCCAACCGCTTTCGACGAAGACATCTCACATATGGCTCTGAATAGTTCGGGCAGAGTCACCGGGTGTAGCCGGAGGCCGGTGGTAGTCACACAAGGTGGTCGCGGAGGGATGAGTGGAACGCCGCGGTTGCCAGCAACGAGATCAGCGGCAATGCGTGGGCCAACGGAAGCAAAGTGACGATTAAATTCGTCCGCCACCGTCGCTGCCAGGCCCCTCACGGCCCCCTCCCCTCCCCCGGCCGGACGGAGCGCAAAGTCCCGGATGTGGCGCCAGAAATTGGCACGGTCTGTCAGCATTTGCGCACACACAAAGTCACGCCTGGCTTTTGCAAACGCACATTTCACACGGTTTCGCAGCCTCCGATAAGCGACCAAGTAATAATCCGTGCGATAGCTCCGCCAAGACTGAAAAGCCTGGTCACGGTCACGCATGAGCTGCAGCAGGTACGGACTGTCACCTACCCACGGGCAACATGCCCGGCGGGGGGTGGACGGTCTTGAGTGGACAATACACGTTCACCGCCACATGCCACAAGTGCATGAACTCCTTTAGTTTCGCGTCCACCCCCGCTGCCCGGTACATACTGCTCCAGTCCGCCTGCAAGAAATGAAGGCACAAGGCGTCCCAGTTAATCTTCCGCCAGGGGCGATAGGTGAAGGACGCCCGGCGACACCGCAGCCCGCGGTAGGGCACGCGCACAATTATTGTCAGATGGTCAGCAATCGGTACGGGCGGCAGCTGAATGGCCGACTCAATATCCGGGACATTGGTGATGATATGGTCCAGCAGTGTTGCCGTCGGCCACAGATGGGTCGGCTGCCGGACAAGCTGAGAGAGGCCGAGATCCTGCAGCACCTGTCCGTAGCGACGAACACCGGGGCAGTCGGAACGAAGAAGGTTGATGTTCACATCGCCCAGGCAAAAGGTTGGCTTGCCGAGACTGATGGCGGCACGCAGCTGGTCTTGTAGCTCGTCCAGACCGTCAGATACGGGCTCCGATGGCGGGCGGTAAACCACCCCCAAAGTGACAGCACGGCGTCCCCCGCCACTCACAGACACCCACAGCGTCTCGCAGGGCGAACCAGTACTTGATATAGGCAGCAGCTTCATATTGAACTTTTCCTTACATAGGATGGCGACGCCACCGCCTCGGGCTGCAGCAGCTGGACGGCCGCGG
This sequence comes from Imbricaverruca yamaguchii, assembly GCA_034440575.1. Lineage (NCBI taxonomy): Eukaryota > Metazoa > Arthropoda > Thecostraca > Neoverrucidae > Imbricaverruca > Imbricaverruca yamaguchii. The sequence goes on from JAOTOL010001215.1 coordinate 138,033, forward strand.
CCCGACTGGGCCGGACGGTCACGACGCACTAGTTTATAGCCTGGAAATACTATAATTCTGTCGGACACGGCGGAAGAGAGCCAAGTTTCGGATAAGCACATAAGGTCTAGTTTGTGTTCTTGCAGAGTGCGAAGAACACAGTTCATTTTCGGCACTAATGACTGGACGTTAGCATGTCCAATCGCCAGGGTGCGCACCGGCTCAGGGCAGGTGGCAGCACGCAGCGTATGCTGAGTCTGACCGATGGTGAGGCGAGACGGAATGACGAAAGAAGAAGGGAGCCTGTCGCGGAAACGCTGTTGATCCGTGACCCGGTTCATGCGATGTCGCCGCTGCTGAACACGACATCCGGCGCGGATTTCTTGGCCGGCAGTCTCCTGTACTACCACCGGTCCCGTGGACGGAGAGTGGAACGAGCAAGATGGGCGACACTCTACACGACGGGGGCTTCCCCAGTGCCGGGAGTGGTATGCAGAGCAGCACTCCTTTGAGATGATAGTAATGCTCGTTGCAGGGCTCTCACACATCACACAAGTTTCACACACATCTACATGAAGCAAGCAAAGCGGTTAGGCTTGGTTAGGTTTTCCATTTTTGTAAACTTCCTCTTTACTTCCCCTTTCAGAAAACATTTTTTTTGTCCTCAAAAACAGATTGAACAGACATTTCTCCTATGAGTAATGTTGAGGGAAGCATGTTATAAAGAAAATAGGAAAGCAGGTATTGTCAATTTTTTAAATATAATTATTTCTGATATGGGTGAACTAGGTTAGGTCATCTTCTTTTTTAGCATTATTTTTCAACCTATATTCTCCGACTCGAAGCCCTTTTTGGTGTTATTTTGCCTGCCAACGGAAAAGTGAGCATTTGCAGAGAACATGAGTGCTCAAATCATGTTAACCACACCGATAAACATTGCGTTGGGAAAAGAAAGTACAACAGTTCAACAATTGCTTTACAGCACAAATGAAGTGCTAGCGGTGGACCAATTAATTGCTGCCTGGCCCAAGTCTTATATTGCATTAAAGTACGCATACCTAAGCCGAATTGAGGGAACAGTTGCAACTATGGTCTCCGTCGACTGCCGCGAGTTAGGGAAGAAAATGAAGCGCCCGATTCTGAACAAAACTCTTCCAATATGATTACTTTATTCGGCAGCATTGACATTTGCCGAAGCTGGCCCGCGTACTGAATGATTTTAGCATTTTCATAAGGCCTCTAAAAAAATTGCCGAAGAATGAGTGAAGTGTCTACAGGAATACTCTTCACTTTACGAATATTGTCTTGATTTATACTTGGAGCATGCTTACGGTTGAGAAATCTTTCGTATTCGACTCCATGGAATACTTATGATCTATATGCAACGCATCAAACAACAATAATACTACAACTGTTCAGAATAGTCAGCGAATTATTGGAGAGGTATTGAACTAATTTTAAGAAAGCAATACTTTTTCTCAGTGCAGTGTCTCGCCTGATAACGTTTATTCAAAATTGCACTCATTGCTCCCTTCAGTTTTGGTGTATGGTGAACCCAAAGTGGTTAGTTGAATAACCACGCCCGCACAAGTTTTTGTTGTTGTCATTTTGTAAGCACGACCGCAAGGAGTGCATTTCAAGTAAGGGGAGAGATATGAAGCGAACTAAGTTTAGCGTGGTGGGGACCACAAACTGAGCATTATCTTGGTCAGGTGGTGGTGGTTGTTGGCTTTACGACACGTCGACTGTTCAGTCATGTAGCGTCGTAAACTTCTCACAATTGGTCGCGGGCGAAGAGTAGCGACAGGCGAGTCTCGAACTCACTATCTTTCGATAGTGAGAGATGTAACTTACCCCCATACTACTCGTCCCCCATTATCTTGGTCAGAAGTTCATTTTACGTGATGAAGAAGTGCGACTGTGCCTATGCAGATTGCACCAACACACATTAATGGCTTCATACATCCATTCGGTGGTTCATGGTTCATTGTATAATATAATAATCGTGTTCACACCCAATTTGGGTGTAATTATTTTATCCGTGTATGGTGTTAGACGGAAAATAATGCAAAAAATGAAGTGCGAGTTCACCTCAAATAAAAATATAAACTAAGAAAGCGAACTTTTTTCCTGGTTTGTCCACCATGTTCACGTATATTTTCCTTATATTTCCTTATGTTCACCACTATATTTTCCTCCGCCTATACACATATGCGTGCTTTCGACATTGTTAGTCTTGTAACTATAATTGTCAAAAGACTCGGCATCGTTTACCAGCTCCCGAACCCCGCATACATCCACTAGTCTCTGGATTCGACTAGAGGGTTTGAAGCGATAAATCGGAGAACAGCATAAACACGCTGGCATGTGCGTTTGTACATACCATGGACATGAAATCAACACGAAAATTATAGTAGAAACATTGCGATCACACATAACGCTCACGAAACAAAACTGCACTTATGATTAAAGCAGCAAAACATGCGTAGCTGCTCTCCCTAGTATATGATTTTCAGGTTATGAGCCCTTCAGAAAATCCCTGTTTTTCCACAGGGCACACACCACTTACCTGCAGCATACAGCAGCGCAACAAACCCGGCGGAGCCCACCATTGCGTCACCGTGAGCCTGCTGGCCAAGAGTGTACTGGCGGTCCACCGGCCTGGACACACTCGGATCAACTGCGGCTGTTCGGCTCCGCTCCACTGTGTTCGGCACACTGGCGATAGCCATGTAATCGATACCCAACAGAGGGGCCGGGAGCGGGGAGGTTGATTACCAGCACCATGACATCAGCAAGTCTCCGCTATCGCAGTTAGCAACAGGTGAAAACGAGAGCACGAATGCATCGCGACGCTGACACGACGCACAGAAGGCGAAGGAGACCAATGTAGAAATCCAAAGTCAGGATATGGTGGGAATTTTGCTCCCTATCTGCGCCACAGAATGGCGACACACAGCCAGGGGTAGCGGGGAAATTCGCCACCTCCTAGCGTGCAGGCGCGCCAGTCCGGCAGGTCAGGCCGGGCCCCCACAAAGTTGGTTTGGTAGCGGTCTTGGAGGCTTCCCTTCACCATTAGATTACATGCAATTTAATCGATATTCTCTACGCTATCCTGCACGCCTTATGATAATATAGAGCACTTTGACGTATACCAATTGAAAGACCAATTCTTCAGCTTCAGCAAAATATATCCCAAATGACCAAATGGCCCAGTAGAAATCTTCCCGCCTAACAATGTGCCGTTCCCACCAGGCTGACCATCAAGCGCCTCCAATACAAAGGGATTTTTTACGATATTGGTAGGTTCTCTACCGTCCATTTTTACCCCGCCAAGTTGTCACCCTCGTTCGAAAGCGGAAGAAAGGGAAGTTCGGGGGCGGGTGGCTAAGTGCGCCATAGTTTCTTCCCCTCAATGGCAGGAGAGTGTCTGAAAGATAACCGAAGAGGACCATTTGAAATGATTTAACCACGCCCGTAGACCGCAACAGGAGGCACACTGTCGTTATAAGAGGTCCCATAGCCGCCACGGAGAACCCATAGCTGCCACAGAAGGCAGGGGCGGATTCGGGAATAGCCATCCTGGGGAGGGGTCACGTATCTTGATCGGCGCCACCGCGAAATTTTCTTCACAGGTGCTTTTCCTGTCCAGAGGCGCCTCTGGCTGGAAAATTCGATGATGAGTTGCCCTCGAGACTTCGCGGAGGGACTCATTTTCCTGGTTGAAGGGACACTACCTTCAACGTGGGGAGGGGAGGGGCATTCCCCAACTTCCCTCCTTGGACTCGCCACCGACAGGAGAGCTCATATAGCGGGAGCAAGAGGCTCCATACTCTGTTGCAGGCCCCTTCGGATGGAGGGCCCTCAGACATCCGACGTAACATATATTTGTGTATTTGTGTGGATATACAGATATATATATATATATATATATATATATATATATATATATATATATATATATATATATATATATATATATATATATATATATATATACATATATGTATATATACACACACATATATCTTTATATATATATATATATATATATATATATATATATATATATATATATATATATATATATATATATCTTGTGCATTAAGGGTACAAAGCAATCTGCACCAGTGGGCCGCAAAAGGCACTGCAAGTGCGCGGCCCTTTACAACTTGTATATTTCTTTGTCAAATATCTGCTTCCTGGTCCATAAGTATGGAACCATATGGACTAGGGTTAACCATAAGCCTACACATGAATGGATGTGCACGTTTGGTTTGTGCGTGCATATGCAGTCTGCACATATTGGTGGATAATTGTGGAAATGATTGGTGTGGCAGGGGCTGTTTGTCCATGCCCGCTGCTGGAATCTGTTCGCTATGTCTGTATGCAGGAAGCTTGCTGCAAATGTCCTTGTGAATACAGGTCACAAATTGGGAAATTGCATAAAAGCAGTACCTTCAACCCAACTGCAGATGTAGCGTCCTTCTTGTGTGCTTCATAAAACTCCCCGAATACGAATATATCACGCACGCATATATTCGTAGTACAACTTTCACGTGTATTTGCGCATACGTATTTCAAGTACGAATGCAACGCAAACTGATAACATGAGTAAGCAAAGGCGGCAGCAGCACACTTACCTGCGTGGCCGGCCGATGGCCGCGCAGTGGCGCCAATAACTACTAACAACTGCCGACTACTTACTCCCAGCTACAGGTACAAAAAGTACCGGGCAACTCACGCCGGTCCAGTGACTAACAATATAAGAATCTTCCACTTGTGGCTTCACCTGCGTTCATTGATCATTCCTAATCCTAAGTGTCTTAAGTTGGTCATATTTGACAATGAGCTGCTGTGATCAAGTAAATATACTCAAAATTCACAGGAATGGTGCGAACCGAGTTATGATGCATCATACTTGAAGTAAGACACCATCCATACTGGATGACCACAAAATAGTTCAGGATCCCAATGAATAGGTCCAACATTGCTCATGCATGACAAAAAATGCCAGGGCAAATGTTCACTGGAAAGAACAGAAGAAGATAATAACTCACCGATGATGATGATAAGTGGATTATAATAGTCTGCCGCCGATAGGTGATATCGGCCGTTTACGTCGTTGAAATCGGATGGAGGTGGTGGTCCGGACTCACCTGATTAGCGAAAGACATATTTACTTCCTCAAAATAAAAGTAACGATTGCGCGTGATTTGCGAAAAATCTGCAACCAGATTACTACCATATTAAAAACCTTCGGATGACGTAGTTGCGTGGTTGAAGAAAAAGTTCGATCTACCTTCTAGTAAAGATATATTTGGTTAGGCCGCCTGGTGCTCCCAGAGGAAGCTGGGAAACTCGACACGCACTCCTCACAGTGACGCCGGGCCGGCAGTTCGGGCTGCCTGATGCTCCCTGAAGCGGGGAAACTTGATACCGGCCCCTGTCAATGTTCATTGGCAGCCGGCGACGTCATCTGGGCGCTGATTTGGGTTCAGCAGATTAACACGACAGCAAGAAATGGTACTTTTCCGCGTACGTTCCTGGTTAACAAGTATACGTGAGTGGTGCAAATTATACGCCATCTGGAAGCTTGTTTAATGGTATTTCGATAATCATGGGAGACTTTCACACGAATGTGTTAGTTATTGTGTAAAATGGTGTTATTTAGACCCATGTCATATCCATCGACACTATTTAAGTTAAGCGGGCCGAGCGACTCGGTGTTGGTAGCGCAGTTGGTAGCGCGTCGGTTTGCCGACTCGGAGGTAGCCGGTTCGAGCCTGGAGGCCGGCAGATTTCTGTGGGCGTCGTGGGAAGTTCTTATAATAAGCGACAGTGAATTAAGACTGTTCACATGGGACGATCTTTTTCATAACGAGAAGGGAAATATTCTCCAATATTCAATATTCAGATATTCTGCAAGGCTGGGGTTCTGCCACCTTAAATTTATGGTTGGGCACTTCTTCTAATCAGCCAGGCATAGGAAATACGGAACACGTCACCGCTTATGGCAGTGCCCAGGCCCACAGTCCCTTCCTGACACGGGCAGCGGACCATCGGCGGTGGGACAGGAGACAGGATCCCTGAATTTAATCATTTGTGGCACTACGGCAGTGCATTGCAAATATTGAGCTAGAAACTAACGGTTGCCATTTCCCCTCCCACCAGTACACCCCGACCAACATTAGTCCCTGCTCCTCGAGGTGTGCATATAATAACAGTACATGATTATCAAGGTGACAAAACCAACAATTGTGCATGCTGCCGAACAGTCAAATGATTGGACCCGAGCTGGAGTCAGAGCGATGCCAGTTCTAAGCTCGGCTCCACGCCTTTTACAATACACGGCGAACACACGCCACCAGGATTGCGACAAGCATTGCTTTGACAGGAGCAGACGTTTGCTAAATATTTCGGTGACAATCCTGAACTTTCTGGAGTGCCGGCGCAAAATATAAAATCACGCTTTTCGTACCATGAATGCTCGATTTAGATTCGGCAACAACTTTGTGGAACCCGTAAGCGCTAAGACGGATTTTAGATGCCCGCATGAGGATTTCGGTTCGATTATTATGCATTGTCAAGGGCTTAACGCGGAACTTGGCAAGATTGGGGAAGCATCCCCGTTCATTCCCCACCGTGACTTTGCCTATGTTCGCACACCGTTATTCGTCATTTTCAGTCGAAATGAATTGGCTGCGTCGCTGACGCAATGTGAATCAAACTTCTGTCATGCATGCAATATTGCAGGGGTAACAGCAATTTCTATGCCAGACCAGCTCGGAAGCAACTTTAATAACAGTTTAATTTGTGGTTGGAATGGAAAATTACCATGTAATACCATACATCTTTTTAAATAAGTGTGTTCTATTATTAACTAAAGAAAATATTTTCCTTTCAAAATATGATTTCTTTATTCGCGTCGTGCAACGTCGTGGTAGCTCAGTTGGTTCGGGCGCTGGCCTGTGCTGGTCTCCCCTGTCCTGGCAACCCAGGGTTCGAGTCGCTTCGCGCGCTCGCGTTTAGCCCCCGGCCGGGAGTGTGAGTTGGCAACTGGCCCGATAAGGCCGGGGACAAGCTACCGGGCGGCCGTGTCGGTGTTTTGACGGCACGTTAAACTTTCGATCAAAATTATCCGGTTGAAAAGGAATTCGTGGATCGGGTGGTGGGGCGAGGGTTCACGCAACAAGCTCTGCTTAGCAATAGAACCCTGGTTCCTAAAGCCACCCCAGCAACAACTGGGACTAAATTTTAAATAAAATAAAAAATCACGCATTTTGCAGTACAGCACGACATAAATACGGCAACAAAAGTTGTTTATCATCTGGAGAAGACGAGACTGCCAAGATTGAAGAAGGCCCTCACTCCCACTGCCCATTTCTCGGTTGTGTACTCTGTGGTGGAAGTGAATGTGCATTTTGGGCGCATGGACTGCGTTCGTCATTTTGCGCACATGAATATATATAGTCCGGCGCCCAACAGAGTGCGTATTAAAACGATATATTGAGGAAGCACAACGCAAGACTTATATTGGGAGAAGAAAACACATGAAGCAGAAAAAGAACCTTGGGTTCCTTTACGACGCAATTAACTGCTAGGCCATATAGCATCGCCAACTTCTCAAACCGATTGGTCGCGGGTGGACTCGGTAATTCCGCTGGTTGCGGGACTCGAACCCATAATCTTGCGGTCAAGAGCCCAACACCCTACGGACTAAGCTACCGCGGCTCCACCAAACGCGTGACATAAGAGGTTATCGGTAGCAAGTGCAGATATGCCACGGTACTTAATGAGATTGCATTGCGGCAATACATTACAATACCTACGTACATTACGTAGATTGCCAGATCTGCCAGATTGCCAGGAGATTGCCAGATATGTACGTACATTACAGTACGTACATATCTGGCACCTTATAAAATCGGACCAACTGGCAAGAATAGATGGAACATCCTCATCGTGACATCTGTGGCTGAGAACAACTCGACATGCATACATACACAGACTACTCACGAGCACCGTAGTGGGACGATGAGTACGTGTAAACCTACAGGCTACGCTCTACCGACTTCACAAACACAGGCACATATCAGTTGTTGAGCTTGACATTCACTCGGTGCGACTGCAACACGCACGTTTAGTCTCGTGTAATATTTGTTTTTTGAATTATTTGAATTATTTGAAACTTTCAATGACCTTTGGATGTCTGCTGAGATCGTTGGGTTCTTGGGCATGGTGAACACAAAACGCTGCATCCATCTCTCTGAATGTGTGGAATAATTCCTCTGTGGGAACCGTCATGCCGCTAATGCTTAGAAGGCGAGTCCAGAACGCTTCTCGTGGTTCATCTTCGGGATACGCAAATGGGTGCTCAGCGATCGGTCCGCTGGTTTCTTTCTGGCCATGGACCAGGCCATACATAATCCCCCCCCCCACCGCCACGCTTAGCATTTAACATTCCTTCAATTCACATCATTATCTGATGTGATTTGAAGGAAGATGATATTCATTTCTATGGGAAATGAAATCTCAGCAAATCGGCAGTTCAAGTTCATGTGCTGATGTAGAAAAAAAGTAATTTCACTAAAAAAATAATATTAATATCATTCAACTAAGATTTTTCAAACACTAGGAAAAACACTAATGTTGACAATTACAGTACATGCTATCCCCCACGCCATAAGATATAAGAGGTTATGTAAAGTGTGGGGAGAATATGGAATAATATGGAAAATATGGAAAGTGTGTGGAAATGGGATTTTTGGTGACTAACAAAGAACACTGATGTCAAACTACAAAAATATCCTAACTGAATCTAACCTAAACAACTGATGTTGGACCTTCTAAAACATACTCATGTTCGGTCATCTACAACCTACTGATATTGTATGCTGGATGTTGAACGTGATTCACGAAGGAAATGGTAGATCCATTGTACCTTAATTACACACTCGCATCAATTGTGCACCGTAGTATATTAATTAGCCTCGTGACATAGAAACTCAGTTAATGGAAGCATACATTTGTATCCTAGGCCGAATCTGTTATCATTACTCCATGTAGAAAAGGCTGGCCATTATTCTGCTGGAATATCATGATAAAAATGTTAGAAATAGCCACATGCAAATATATGTATTCATTTTTTTTTGTTGTTGTATAATTAAACCTGGTTTTGGCTTTCCGTGCATGACTGCCTATCCTGTCTTCTTCTGATCTTTCACTACTCCCAAGTAGCCTTGTTCTTCATTCAACACAGTTTATGGAAAATTATTTTCAGGAAACTGGGAAGAAGTTGCTAGTAAGCTTCAAGAGGTTCAGTCCATACATCTGTCTAAAAAGTTGTCTTCATTGGGGCTTCTTATATATAAATACCAAGGTTTTTGGAATTTGGAGGATAGAATAGAAACAACAGTGTTTTTCCTGAAAAAGAGGTAGGTTATGGTTGGACTGGGGAAGGATTGTGGTGATAACTCAACCAGCATTGTTGCATATGTGATATCAAAGATATTCAATGGATGACATTGGTTTGGATGCACTGTTTATACATTTAACATTATCCTTCATTACCAATTACCCCACTCAAAGCAACACATTTTGCATTACTTCACTTACGAACTGAAATGCATGCATTTGCGCTGGAATACAATGGTCATATCATCTTAATGACTTTCAGAAACATGCATTTACAATTTTTTCTTGAAATGCCACCTCAACTAAAATGCAAATCTTCTTCTGCAGGTGCAATTGTAAAAACCTCACACAGCTCCAGCCTTGCCTTTTTTCAGAAGAGAACATAAATTAGCTTCCAATAAAAAAACATTCATGAACAATTCGATTTGAAAATTGAGGAAGCTAAAGAAATGCCTAACTTATCCCAACCTCATTTTAGCTTTGCCTAAGAAAATATGTGCAAAACGTCACTTGTAAACACTCAAAACTGCAATAATGAACCCTTAAATCACATCTCACACAGTACAGGTGAGGGTGGTCACATTTTAACCACATCAATCAACTTTGCATTGGAAAGGCATATCAAGAATTCAAATATTAACTAAAAAGTACATATTTCCCTGAAAATTTATTTTAAGGTCTGATATCTTTGTTTGCAATTACACCAGTATTTTTAGTGGCTACTAATAATTGGTACCACAAAAGCTACAGTGAAGTAATCCTGCACCACCACTTTCATGTTCAGAATATGGCACAACACTACAAAACAATTATATGTTTTAAAGTAGCTCTATGTGAGTGGTTAGATGACTTAGATAGAGAGAATCATCTGAATATGGATACCATCTTCATTTTTTGAAATTCAGTAAACAGTACAATTACTGGTTTGGCCACACAAAAGCAGCAATACAGCAATTTGTTCCATGCATTAAGTGTTTGGAAACTCCCTCTTACCCTACTACCACTACTGCCTAGCCATGATACAATGGGCAAGCAATTACCAAATTGTCCACAAGTTGGTGAATGGCACAGTATTGCATGATTACATACAGCACACAGAAACAATATGATAACTGACAGGGGGCCAACGCACATGCTAACATTAATCACCAGATTGCATCAATGACATGCTGACCAACTTGACATTGTGGGTATAAGACCTTAATTCGCATAAATTGTTTGAGGTGTGTTCTCCATATCAACCACACCATGGATAAATTAATAATGGGTATGGTGCCTTTCGGTTCAAAGCCACCAGCACGCTAGCAGAATAAGAAAAAATATTAAAGCTTCAATGAATGACTAATATGCTTTACAACCAACGGGGAAACTAATCGTGAGAAAAGCGCCATAATTGTGCTAAAATGAAAGCACCATATTTAGTAGATTTATTAGTATAGTCCAAAACTAGAACATAATTCAGCAGTATTCTGGTATAAAAAAGCGCTTCTGGAATATGACGTCAGTTGGCGTAGGTTTTGTCTAGTTTCAACTAACTATACTAGAACAGCCAACTTTGGAGTACCTGTTGTCTCTAGTTATCTTGCTTGATACTTCCTGGCGTTCAGGCGCGAGCTGCTGCAGCCGGGTAGCCTCTCCGGGAGCAATAGCGTCGTGCAAGGCTGTGGAAGGATGGGTCGTGCGACTTTGCTGTGTATGTGGCGAGCGTGGTGCACGAAGTCGGTCTGTGCCGCATGTGGACCGTATTGTGACCGGCCGTCGAGTTAAAACATGACCACAGGGCAATTTCGCCGCTACCTGTTGCTGTGGAGGTGGTGAAGCGAACAGCGCGGCAGCAATTCTGGTCTCACTGCAATGACCATCAGCGATTTTTCAGACGCTCGGCGCGGCTATCAGCGACAATGTTCCACACAGACGAGGAGCTTGCTGTTGTTAGCCGCCGTGCGTGGCATGCTGCGACCTGGTGGAAATGTGGAATTTTAGTACCCATTCACCTGTAAAAATGTTCCGATATTGGCTTTGGCTAGTAGATATTGGGTGAGCTGCACGTGCATAATGCTAAGGAAATGTATGACCTTTGATGACTCGGCGAGGATTTGGTACGTGTGGTTTCACGACACACCAGCGGAAGCTACATGGTGCCGTCTTCCGCGCCTGGCGGGTATCTCGAGGAATTGAGCCTCACACCTCGGGTTTCCTATACCACCAGATCAACCACTGAGCTACCGACATCCCTACGGCTTATAAGTCCCAGCGCAGGTAAAACCGGTGCAGCTGCAGGACTGTGACGCGAGCGCCCGTCTCTCTCCTCGCTGATGCCGTTCTGGTCTATGGTTTTCAGGTTAGTTTGCTCAATGGCTTGTTGCACGCGATCTTTTTTTTACCGCCGTGCCTGGTAGGGAAGCCTGCAGTCACCAGGCGTGACTCGCACAATTTGCCGACGGTACAGATGCCGGCGTGTGGTGGACTGTCTGAGAATAATGCCATGCTAGATCTGGTTGACCGTGCATTGTACGGGCCCCATAACATCCCCTGGATCCAGATATCGTACGGGACGCCTCCCATCACAATTGTTTTTGGGTGGGACCTTCCCCCACATTCTAAGAAGATTTGGGATTCTCAGACGTGAAATGGTCCCTATCCAAGCGACACTAGCCCTCTTGCATAAAAAGATCCCCGTGGCGCTTTGCGGCTCCCTGCCCATCTTAAGTTTTAGACCATAGAGGTGAGAAAAAAAACCCTGATACTTTGCCACAAGCGTGGGTGACAGATGTTTGAAAAATATATCAAGTTCTGGTGACAACTTACGGTTTTGTATTATCATTGAGTATGGGTTGTATTTATAATCAGACAGTCTTGTTTCTGAACAAACCCAGTCAATTTGTATTTCCTGCCCATCCAGACACATACACTCATCTTGTTTCAGTGCATGTATCAGAAGCATACCGAAGCAACTTAGAACTATGTAAGATCGAAGGGGCCCGATTTTAACATTGCCGTGGTAAGCCCTGTCACCCACGATTTGTCCCGTCACCGTCCATAGATTGAACCAGACCCAACGGTTCCGTTTTTTTGCGCAGTTTGTGCGCGTGGCACGGCCCACATCACAGGTAAAGGACTGTTCACACCTAGCGTAATCTCGACGCACTGGCGGAATCGGCGCAAAGCTAGCATGGGGCCCAATGAGTCTGCCGATTCTGCCATTCCGCCGGCATTACGTTAGCTGTCTGCCGAGTCCTACAAAACGCTAGCGATTTCCGAGCGGACAAAGTTGGGTTTTCTCAACTTTTCCGCTCGGCGCACCAGCGTCCTTGACGCAAAGTCGCCATATTGCTGATCTTCGGACCACATGCAATGGCAAAACTCAGTCTGCCACATTTTAACTCGATCTAAACAGCTGATTCTGTTGTCAAACAGCTGATTCTGTTGCCCAACAGCTGATATGTCAGCTGATCGCTGGCGTACTCACGTCCAGGCGATGTCGCTGAACTGGTTTGCCAACGCGTCGAAATTACGCCCAGTGCGCCGGGATTACGCCTAGTCCGTCATTGCGCTGACTTTTTTTGCGTCGAGATTACGCTAGGTGTGAACAGTCCTTAACGATATATGGTTGACATCACGTGAAAGCCCCACTCGTTGGCTATCCGTCGGACACAATTTCGTTGCGATCGGGTCAACGTACTCCGCGTGCGCGACACGGGGTTCCCGAGAGAACGGGTTTATGGTGAATCACCGGCCGTCGATAGCAATAGCATGTAAAACGGATCTTTCGTTTGAAAAATCACCAATTCTAGTCCTCCCCATCGACCCATTTCAGACCATCATATCTGGACAACCAATGGACCGATGAAAACCAAACCAACACCTCAGTGTTGCCACAATTGTCAAATATCGGCGTGGCAACCGCTTCCGAGTCACGCGCCGTACGCCCGCGAGGGGGTGTGGAAAGTGGAAGCGACGTCTTTGAGCGTTTTTTTTTTCACGATTATAACTGGTTTTCGGAAACGGTTAAACTTGGCGACTTACATGGCCCCACGTGCCGGCTACAGTTGTCCAATTGACGGTAAGTGGCTGCAGTGTGCACGAGCGCCGTCATCGTGACACGGGCTACGCGTGTTTCGGTCCGTGAAAAGGATCCGCTTTCCGCTGTCTCCACACCACTGTCGAATGACGTTTCGCGAAGAGTGGCATATGCGGATAGCTCCAATTTTTTTATGCTCACAGTTCCTTTGGATTTTATCGGTCGGAAATACTTTGGTTACAATCGTCGATGCTCGGAACCGTTGCCACACTTCACTTTCGGCAATCTCGAACGGCAGACCGGGACGGGACAGTTGTCTTGTCACCGTCCAAAGATTGAATCTGACGCAACAGTGTCTTTCCGGCGGTTTGTTTCTAACGTTGGTTTTAGTGTGTATGCATCTACCCAATAAGTATCAAGGCGCTGTTCGAGCTGAACATGTCAAAAGGTGGACGCAGCGCTGAATTTTGGTACTTGTGCCCGCGCCCCTGCGCTGGCGGCGATGCCCATCTGCTCTCGCGCCGCTGCGCCGCTATTTTTGGCCGCTGCAGTTGTGCCCCGCGCCGCTGCGCCGCGCGCCGCTATTAATTAAGTATGCCTATACAAAAACTATGTGCATTTCCACCGTTTCTACCCATTTAGCCCCCCCCCCACAAAAAAAAGTGTTAGACTACAAAAGTCATTTTTATTCAAAATACACCTTACAATTGGCATCACAGTGACCTATGTTCAAATTCAAGATTAAACTATGGCACGTGCCTACATAAACTTATATTGCTCGGCCGGCGGTAAATTCAGCTAGGTTGGCCCCGCCCACTGAGTCTGAGTTTCTGTATCCCCTCATCCTTCTACTCAATGTCCTCCTTGTCCTCCATGTTGGGCTCCAAGAACTCGTACCCCAAAGCTTTAGGTTGCTGCGGAGGAAGACCAGCTTCTCAAAGTTGCAGGCCGTCTGGGAGGCACTTTTTGGCCTCAAGTTGTCCCCGGCGACGCTGGGCAGCCTCTCCACTGCAGCAGAGCTGGGGAGGGCGGTGTTGTATTCAATGAACATGTTCACCCAGGCCTCACTATGCTCCACGGGGAACATCTTGATGGTCAGGGGGGCCTTCACTGTGGGCCCGCTTCCAGGACCGCATGGCGTTGTTAAGGACCTCATCCAGGTTCTTCCTTCCCTCCTCAGGAGCGTCCTCATCGTCCATGAGTAATGTCGTGGCGTCTGGGCTGTGAGGGGCCAGCCTCTTACGCTGCCAGCTGAGTAGAAAATAAAGGAATAATAAATATCAAATTTATTAAATTACTGAGGGGCCAGCCACTTCCTCTGCCACCTGAGTAGAAAATAAAGGAATACTAAATATTAAATTTACCAAATTAAACTATAATTTTATTTAAATTGTCCTGCACCAAGTTACTACGTTAGATATCAAATAAACTGCCGACCTGTTACTTAATGAGTGTTTAGAGCTCCATGATGATCCTAGTTGACGGCCGGAACGTTGTCAGGAGTTACTTGTCTCAGGATGGCAGGGGTGTAGTGGGGGTGGAGGGCAGTGGCCAGGACGATGTTCATTTCGTCGTACAGGTGCCCAAACCTTTTTTCAAAGCCCCTGAGCAAGCCCTCCACCAGGGAGTTGGCATGCTGGAGGTTGCCGCTGTCCCTCTGCGCAAATCTACCCTGGATTACAAATGTCATACGCTCTGAGAACCCTAGTGCGCCATTAAGAGGAATTTCTTCAATTTATTTCTGAAGGATTGCAATGAACAAAACTGAAGTGTATGTGTGTTGTTGCCTTTACAATGGCACCCCAATTACTCTTTTATTACATTTTTATATATAACAAAAATGCAATGTCTGAGTCTGTCTCAGTCTGAGACCTTTCAGATTACCCTATAAAGTCAAAACTCTACCATAAGCTTTTAAGGGTTACTAAAAGTTTTAGTAATGCATATAGGACTTTACAGGTAGTTACTCTTACTAATGTATATGGTTAGTATAATTACTTATAATACTACACGTAACAGGTAGACAGGTACATATGTGTTTCCGCGTCGGATTTTTAGGTCGTCTTTTATCGCTCGCTAAAGATGGGCAGCGGCACGGACTTTTTACTTGCGCCGATGCCGCTGCGCCGCCGGTTTATAAGGTGCGCCACCAGCGCAGCGGCGCAATTTGCGTGCGCCGTGCTCACATTTGAACTTGTCTATGCTTGTGCAAGTGGTGTTTCGTCTCTAAGAGTCAGAAGTATTATAAATATGACCCTTTCTTTGATGTTGGCCGCCCAAAATAGTTTTATCTCGGAAAGTTATTCACTCCTTTTTTCCAAAAGATGAATCGATTCTGACAATGACTGTGACCTCCTTGCTGTTGGTCATGATCGTGGGAACAAGGAAACACGGAACATGACCGTGAAAAGTACAATTAAAAAAAAAATATAATGACAGAAACAAATCACATCATTCTCCAACTTAGAATGCTACAGTTTTCCTCTCATAATCCAGGATTCAAATTAAAAGAAAAGTTTTCAAAGACATTGCTCCATACCAACCTGTAAATCCACATAATTGTCCTCTCCAGTTCCAGAATTCCGAGACAAATCAAACACTGGTCATATCTAACTGAAGTCTTAGTGGAGTCCCCCAGGGGTCAGTACTGCGGCCACTACTGTTCATTATATTTGTAAATAACATTGAAAGTGGCCTAAGCAGTACAGATTTTAAATTTGCGGATGATTTGAAGGTCTTTAGGGCAATAACAGCTCAAAATGAGCATATCTCGCTGCAAAAAGACTTAGACGAACTTGTGAAGTGGTCCAAAGAATGGCAAATGAAATTTAATTTTGATAAGTGCAAAATCATGCATGTAGGTAAGCAGGATATGAAGGCTCCATACTTGATGGGTGGCCAAGTGCTATCAGTGACTCAACAGAAGGATTTAGGTGTTATTCTAAACACAAAATTGGGGGCATCAGAACAGACCAAGGAAGCCAGGAAGAAGGCACTGAGAATGCTGCGGGCAATAAATATGAATGTATCATACAGAAGTGAGGAAGTCATCAGGAAGCTTTACTTTGCATATGTCAGGCCACCCTTGGAATACTGCATTCGAGCTTGGTCTCCTAGCTATGAAAAAGATTGTTGGCTTTTAGAGAGAGTACAAAAGAGGGCTACAAAAATGGTTAATGGTATAAGCAACCTGGCATATGAGGAAAGATTGAAGAAATTGAATATGTTTTCACTTTGGTATAGAAGGCTGAGAGGAGATCTCATCGAGGTCTTTCAATTTTCTATGGTCTGGAGAGGGGATATCTTGGGGAAATGTTTGAATTTAACAGAAACGATGCAATTAGAGGTCATGAATTCAAAATTAAAGTTAACCACAGCAGAACAAGGTTAAGGCAGACTTTCTTCACCAACAGGGTAGTACAACACTGGAACCAGCTGCCAGAAAACATTGTCAGTAGAAGCACATTGAACATCTTTAAAAACAGCATAGACAGTCATTATAAGAATAGAGGGCTTGCTTTTCAGTATTTCAGGGAGGGCTGATTGACATATTTGGTGGGCAACTGGTTCAGTGTACAGAGTGCAACCAAGAAGGGCCCTTGTGGCTCATAGTTGCAGTGACCTTTTATGTCTTTATGTCTTTATGACACTTGGAAGAAATATCAGTGCAATACGTGCCAAAGGTATAAGTGCAACTATGACACCACCATCATGAGAAAAGGTGTGTTGTGGGTATGCCGGCTGCGAATTTAATGGCCAGTCAAAATCGTTAAAAAGGCACATGAAGACAAAGCATCCCGGATTACATGTACGGCTGAAAAGCACTACCTTTGGGAAAGGAGGCCGGTGGCAATCATGACACATTGCTGCAGGAACTGCAGGTAAGACTGAATCCATTTCTACTAACCAACATCATGTTTGCAAAGCATGGAAATTTTGAGTGTTTTGTTCATGTGCAAGCAAAAATACTGACACCTTGTGTAATCTTTGGTGCTAATTTTCTCTTCTCTGGTGGGGTAGGGGTAGGGGTCAAGCCATGTAAAGCTGTTTGGCGCAGTATTTTATGCACAATATTTATCGATCTAACATATCATTTCAGCCATTTTGCCTGGAGACTTGTAGAATCCTTATGAAAAAAGAATGTTTTGGTTTTTCCAATATGAGCCTTTGCTATTTGAATAATTTAATCTGGTCACTTTCATGGGTTTGACTTATTTGGGTCATGGCCCATGTTTTGTCAGAAGCAAAACTTTTTGCATTGATCAAAAGTGTTATATATTACTTGAAACCAATGCAAAGTATGACCCGTGACACTCTGTCCTCGATATCGATTGCATAGTACAACGGAATTCGATTTGTATTGGTACATTTCATTTTCAGTCATTGGATTTGTAGAACAGTATGCTTCACTACCATGTTTAGCAGCATGATTAAGGTGATGTGAGCACCGATCCCCATCAGAAATGCTTATTTTTTTAGTTGGAAAGTAAAATAATGTACTGCTGTTATTTTTTTTAATAACAGCAGTACCTTGGTTTACCCTGCCTCCTTTTAAATTATCCTCCAACATATGCAAAATTTGTGTTCAATAGTAAAAAAATGTGAAGAAACCTAATCTGGCCTTACCTTCTTCAGAGAAAAGTCCCAGTTTTGTCTTAAATAAAATGAGCACTTTTCACAAAAAGCTAGCCTGACCTGTTGTTTTGCTTTGCTATGTAAAATTGGTGAAAAACATTTTGTGAGCTCATTAGACCGCAATTATACCATTACATTTATGGATACACCCAATAGAAGCAAGGTTAGCTTATGCGGTGTGTTGTAATTTGGGCATTCTTCTTTGATCCATTTCAGCATATCGTCCGTATTTCGCGCTCGCATATATGCGTACGGATCTTGCTGTGAGGCATCAACATGTGACAGCCTGGTGGTGTTCGATATTCTGTGACAGGCTGGATACTTTTTCACCTCTGTTTAGATGGCCCCTCTATGTATGGCTCTATTCTCATCACTTTTGCCAAATCTGGAGGCTTCCCTCTAAGTATAGTGTTGGTAAGGCCATTTCAGGACCATAGCGGACTATCATCTGGCGTGGGCCTGGAGGGAAATATAGATGGCTTAAATTAAGCCTACAATATCACTGGCCACAATAATATACAAATAGCAGTATTAAATTTGATTTCTCATCGGAATTCATGACTGAGGGTCGTACTCGCCTCACATCTCCCATTTTTATGGGACTCGTGTTTCTAAGACAGATGGAAGATAAAAGCTAGAAGGAAGGACACTACGTCTATATTCCGGTATTTTTGTCTTAAAGGGTGTTTTTTTTAAAGGAACACGATGTTTATGAACGTGATTCGCAAGATGCGACCACTCGTTTTTTCCGGAAATGTTTACCTCTCGGCTGATCATAGCGATAATCTCTATAGTGGCCATCTATGCCACACTGCTATTCTTTGGTCTATACTTTATCATCCTTCACCTGGCGCTTCTGAAACGTGATTAAAGTTACATCCAACAGTCCAGAGTAGATTAAACACTTCTTCACGACGAAAATGCTTAATTTCCGCATATCCGCCACATAGATCACACGCCACCATCACCCCACAGAACGCCGAAGGGTCTTGAGGAAAGACTGGACGCAGCGAAGCCGAGTCTCAATACCACTCCGGGTTGTTCACCAGTGGAAAATGGTTTCGGTGTGCGCGGGTTGTAACCCAGTCCATATGACATAACGAAACTTTCTTATCAGAACAACGAGGCGGGTTTGGGCTTTTTAGACGTCACGGAGTTCTTCCGGCCTGAATCACCGTCCGAATGTGTCAGGCCTGTAGGTAGTAGATATCGGTGGGAGTTTACACCGAGACATTTCGTGTCACCAGGAGAAACGAGAGGAACAGATGTGGGCTCGTGACAAGCGAATAGAAAGGAACATTGCTGGGCGGAATCCGCCTTGTACCATGGAAGTTTCGTGCTTCATCAATATATGCTTAGATACAGATTGGAGCCATAGGTTGCGTTCCGCAACCTGAAAACCGGATCTCATGCGAGTGCTGATTGGAGAAGCTATTGGAGTGAGGTCACAGAAGAGTGGCTCAACAACCAGGAGCCAATTGGTAGACAAGGGGTAGAGGTCGAAATTGACGAGACACTTCTTGTGCGACAAAGTACAACGTAGGGCGCATCACTGACCAAATTTGGCTATTCGGCGGGATCGAGCGTATCTAAAAGCGATTCATTGAGCCGCTGGTGGATCCCGAGGGAGCGGGAGTGAGCGAAACCGAGCAACATTGCTACCGATAATTCAGCGGTACATTCGCCCCTGTTCAATCATCTACAATGACTATTGGGCCGCCTGTAGTACCCTTTTCAGGATGGCTACAAACACCATGCAATTAACCCACCGAACATTTTGTGAACCCTCTGACATCGCCATCACACGCAAACATTCGCGACTCTGACGAGATGTGAAGGAATGGGTGAAGCGGCCAGGCATGCAGTCCAGGCACCTGAGGGTACCTGGGACGGTACTCTTCCTTCGGAAGAGGTAACGTCCCAAGGATTTGGGTCGTGCAATCCACATGAACATGTCAATGTCAAACCACACGATCGAAGTTTAGCATAAATTGCTCGAAGTCCTCGTGCCTTATCGCTGTGTTCACTTTGTAGCCCGCGGGTTTCCATTCGATGTGCCGTGAGGTACTCCAGCAAACCATTCAGAAGTCACAATAATTTGCAAAGTCAAAGGTCGAACTCATTTCTTCGGCCGCCCCGCGCTTCTTCGTTTTCTCACGAAGCTACTCATGCTTGGCGTCAAGAGGTAGCCCGTGGCTAACCCTCGAGTAGCATTTCAACCCGGTAAATATCAGCCCAAGCCTCAAGATCAAGGGTTAGCATTAATTCTTCAAAGTCCTTACGTGTCATCGCTATGGCTTCAATTCGCATTATCCGGGTATCATTCGACGTGGCTTGCCGTACGGTATCAGAGTGTTGAGATATCTAAATAATTTCTAACGCGTCGAAGGTGTGTGTGTGTGTGTACAATGATTGAGTGCAATAGGAATAGGAGGATCAAATATCTTTGTTTCCAGCCATTGTTATAGCAGATACTCATATCCTATATGACTAAGAGCTCCACCAAAAAATCCGTCATAAGTTACTCGGACGGTGCTCTCATCGCTGGTTTTAAATTTACACTACCACATTGATGTTTCGGACATGTGAAATATAGACCTTTTCCAAATTGTCAGCTTTCCTCTTAACACGCGCCCTGGAGGGCGGGGGGGGGGGAGAAATCCGCCCACCCCTCCTGTTTTTCGTAGATAACTCCAGATTTTACCGGCCGATATACGTCATTGTTTGTGTACCTGTTTAGAAATGAACGGCACGCTGTTTAAAGTAAAACAAAATAAAATTGACCGAAAATTCTTCGAGTTAGGGGTCGGTAAACTAAAAAAAAAATCATCAGCGCCAGACCACAAATATCGGAGCTGATGCGCTTCTCGCATATCGGCAAAAAGGAAGTGTTCTTGGCAACATTAGCGACTTGTTTGATGTATATTGTTATGCTACATTGTTCCAAAGTCATGTCAGGTCACCGGGGTCAAGTCAGGTCAAGTTTATGACAGGTTAACATACGCCCTGGTGGGGTGGATGGCGAAATCTGCCCACCCCTCCGATTTTTCGTACACAACTCCATATTGTATTGGCCGATATGCGCCTTTTTTCCGTACCTGCTTAGAAATGATCGGGGCATTGTTTACATCAAGACAAATTAAAATCGGCCGAAAAGGTTTTTAAGTTATGGGCCGCTAAAGTGTTTTTTTTTTTAATCGCAGAGGCAGACCACAAAAATCTGTGCTGATGCGCTTCCCGTATATTGGCAAAAGGGAAGTGTTCTTGACAAGACAAGCGGCTTGTTTGATGCATATTGTTATGCTATATCACTTAAAATTCATGTTAGGTCGCCGAGGTCATCATGACTGGCTAATGGAACCAAGCATGGTCAACTGGAATGTTGTCATAAATGGAGATGACTGTCATGCGATTGACGTCACTTTGCATGTTACTCCCTACACATCCTACTGTTTGTCATTGTGTGCTTAAGTGTTTCTATACTTTATTCATGTATTTCACTCCTTTCTTTACGAAGCCGATTGTGCCGAGCCGCCCAATGGAGCAGTCAGGTGGGCAGCCAGGTTCCGGTAACTGGATCAGGTAATGACCTGATAAAGTGTTTCTATATGGGTGACCTGAGGTCAAATGGCGGATCTGGCACATGTATTGCATCATTAGTAATGTCCAAAACATCATTAATGCCAATTTTGGAACATTTAAACACAGCCACAGCGATCTATAACAATGACAAGCCAAGCCACGCAAAACCAGAAAATGTTGCTATTTTGACCTCATTTGACCTTGAAGATATTGACCTAAGGTCACGAAATTTGCACACAATAGAGTTTGCTGTCGTACCCATCGACCCTGTGAATTTCGTTGCACTAGCCTTAATGGGAGCCGAGATCTTAGGGGGGGGGAGCATCCGCGCCCCTCCAGTGCGCGTAATTTTCAGAGGCCCTCCAGGGCGCATGTTAATGGTTCAACGGAAGTTTTGAAATTTGCACGAGAAACCACACGTGAATGCGGAAGATATTTTGACCAGCCAGATTTCATACCGTGATAGAGCAATGTTGTAATCAGGAGTGGATCCATGAATTGTCATGGGGGCACTTGTCTGGAGAGGCGCCATTTCTTTGAAGCGGCGTTGCTGCGAAAGCATCTCGTGGGGCACCCGTGGCTGAAGGATTCCAGGGGCAGGCTGCACTCGATCCTTATCGAAGGGGAGCCTTTCCTTCCAGAGGTGCCTTTCTTTTTCATATTGGCGCCTTTGGCTGACAAAATTGGAGCGTGTGCACTGGAACCTTTTCAAAGGGGTGCTTTTTCTCGGCCGGAAGGGCGCGACTTGCCATGTGGGTGGCACACGTTCTCAATGTCATTTCCCCATGTCCCCTTTATCCACCCTGGTTGTTGGTTGGTTATTGGTTTTACGACACATCGACCGTTGAGTCATGTAGCGTCGCCAATCTCTCACACCGATTGGTCGCGGGCGAAGAGTAAGGACAGGTGAGACTCGAAGCCACAGCCTTTTGATTGTGAGACGAGCAACCTACCCCTAGACTACTTGTCCCCCACCCCGGTTGTTATTGCATCGACATGTTTCCCCATGAAACAGGAAAGGATGGGAAAGCTTATTGTATGTCGATATCTACTGTAATAAAACAATGCTCCGATAATTTTTTCCCTGCTACAAAAGGGCACCGTTTAACGTACTACGGCATCCTCTGAGTTGGTTATGTAATCGGGACCAGCACGTACGACATACAGCTGTGATATTAGTGAAGCGACGTTCAAAGGAAGTGATAATGAGTGAAACTTGCTAATTTTGGTGCAACTTTTTCCCCCCAAAATACGATTTCTAGCAATGGTGAATCTAATAACAAGACGACGTTGAAAATGAAGTGGTTGAAATCCAATGAATTTTTGTTTGTGTGTGTGGGGGAGGGGGGTAAGGCGGGACTACCGCCTTACCACCGTGTTCACCACCGCCAAGTTCGTGGTTGGTAGTGTTTGGCTCCAAATTAGTAGAGTGACTGGGCGGGCCCGAACTGGCAAGTGTCCCCAACTAAGTACGTTCATACGCCAAATTAGGCGGCCCCTCTCGGACTTCACACCGCCCTCATGATTTCAGTTGCAACGATCCCGGTGCCCCTCGGAATTCCATGGGCCTCTCGATGAATTAACACATCCTCTCTTCGACTACGTCTCCACCGAGCACAGTCCTCGGCCGCAGTAGCTCTCGTTGACTTCAGGCAGCCTCTCGACAGATTAAAGTGCGGCCGCACCGACTCTGTATCGCCTCCGAAGCGCGGTCTGAGCGACAACTGCGCCACACTGGTGGAAGGGGCCAATCATCGCGCATGAGAGATAGAGACAGTGTCCTTGGATGAATGTCGGACCGCAAAGGCCATGAAGGTCCAGCCACTCGCTCGCACCGGAGGATGGGAGGGGTAGCATAATCTGTCCACGCCTATTTATCGATATTTCATAAGTATGGAAGGGCATTCCCATGAAATACACTAACTGTGATTGCAAACCGTGATTTGCGGGTGCTTCTCATGCAACAATAATGTTTGAACTCCTCTGGTAAACATGGAGCTGCGAGGATACAAATTCGGCCAACCGGCCTCCAGGCAACCAACACATCACTTCAGCATTACTTTTCGCGGGCGACATAGCATTTCCGCAACAGAGAAATGCTTCCTAAAAGGATAGAACATAATTCAAACCGACCTAGACCACACAACAAATTGGTGTAAAACTTAGGGCTTCACCGTGTCCGCAGAAATATCGGCAAGCCACGTGGTTGCCTCCGCTCCACGCCCACAACTTTCCTTCACATCAACAGCAAAGTCATTAAACAGGTGGAAAGCTTCAAGCTCTCTAGGAATAAACATGGCCCGCAACCTTAGCTTCAACACACATTTCACTGTCCTCTCCAACATACGCAAAGCGAGTTAACCTACTTCGAGCCAGCAGGAGAAGCCGAAGGAGACCTCGTCGACGCCGTGCATTTGCAGGCACATACCATAGATCAGACAGGAAAACAATACTGGGACTCTACAGGTTAATCATACGACCAATCCTAGAATACAACAGCAGCATCTTTGGTACAATTTGAGCAAGACTGAATAAAAAGTTAGAACTGTTTCAAAACAATTGCATCAAAGTAGCCCCAGGAGCCCTCATCGCCACACCGATAGCCAGTTTTCTAGTAGGCTCAGACACGCCTTCCTCCACTCCAGGACACAACAGCTGCGCAGTAGGGTGTCCCAGATTACATGAAGGTGTTCAAAATCACGAGGTCACCTCTCCATCCAGAAACTTGGTCAACTTTAAGCTTGCCGACAAGTTTTCAGAATTAACTACCGGTAATTATGCTTTGTTTTTACAATTTGAAGTTCTTGTTATTTCTTGGCCCAATTTAGTGTTATGTGCGACGTTGGCGTTGCAGTCTCCCGGGCAAAAGTCGTCGTTCTGGACTGCATTTGCTATATTAAAAATAACTTAGACGTCGAAATAACGTCAAGAATAAGCATTTAACATAATTTGAAAATACTTTACAATTAGAGGTGCAAATTTGTGACCTAGATAACCCAATTTTGTAACCAAAGTCATGCTGGGATATTTCAAGGAGATGAAAGCACATTTTTTTCTGTGATTTTTAATAGTGCTACAAATGTGTTGTATTTTAGCGTACTCAAAGTTCTGTAGGGTTGGCCTGTCATTTCGTTGATAGGCGTTCGGAGGCCTGGACGATGTGGGCGAATTTTCCGTGCCCGTCTATGAGTGGACACAGCGGCCGACTCCTGCCCACACCCAGATGGAGTGCGGGTCTGCAGAATATTGCCCCTCCGGACAGGATTTTCACTTTTGGCGCATTTTTATTAATGCACTTTGATGTAAAGAAATAGGTCAAAACGCGCCTGTGCACTATGCAGAGTTTCGGCAGACTTAAAGTTGGGATGTGTTGTTGAGTTCACATGGGATAATTTGCATCTCAAATGCGTTATTTTACTTCCAAAATGTATTCCACAAATTATCATTCGCTTTATTTACAGCACCATTTGAGAAATAACCAAAAACACGGCACTTTCATGTACATGGAAGATACTGTCATAACTGGTAGCAAAATTGGGTTATCTAGGTGACAAATTTGCACCTCTAATTGTTGGGTATTTTCAAATTATGTTAAATGCTTATTCTTGACGTTATTTCGATGTCTAAGTGATTTTGAATATAGCAAATGCAGTAATCCCTGTCCAGAACGTCGACTTTTACCTGCGAGACTGCAACGCCAACGTCGCACATAACATCAAATCGGGCCCAAAAAAAATAGCAAAAACTTCAAATCGTAAAAACAAAGAATAATTACCGGTATTTAATTCTGGAAAATTGTTAGAAAGCTTAAAATTGACCATGGTTCGGGATGGAGGGGTGACCTCGTGAACTTGAACACCTTCGTGTAATCTAGGTCAACAGTCAGGTCACTGGGTCATCATAGGTCAAATTCGACCAGATCAGGTGTGACTCAGATATTGACACATATCTCAGGACCTGTAACAAATAGAAACAAACGGCGAACGCTATTCGACAGTCCTTGAAATGTGGTGCCGACAATATGCGGTGCAATTTAAGGTCAGGTCAACCGAAACTCAGGTCAAGGTCATGAAGTCATGACCTCAGGTCAAGGCCTATGGAGGTCATGTAATATATCAAAATCGACACGTCTTGACGATACAAGTGCAATGGCGGTAATTTCAGCCTTCTATATCTATGCAGTGCGATGTAATGCGCATAAATGTGTAATGATCTCAGGTGACCTCAGAGACCTTGATGAGGTCACTGAGCAAAAAATGTCAGCGGTAACATTGAGCATAGCTTCCATCTACATGCCACAACCGTTGTGAAATCATTCCGAGCGCAAATATGTAACCAGGAAACATTTGTATATTTTACCATGGCCCTATAATGGGGAAGCCATGGCAGCGACCTGACCTAAGGTCAACGCTCCGAAAAGACTCCGATATACATGTTATGGTCCTTGATGAGATCATGACATGCTATAAGTTTGAAATCAATCGCCCAATTATTGTGGAAGTTATGCCACCTAGAACTCCGAATGTAGTTGGGTCACTTCGCCTGACCTGGTGATCTGACCTGAGATGACCCAGGATTAAAAATGTATGAGTATCTGCGAAAAAGACCATTGAACAGCTATGCGAGGTTTTGCCTTGCTAACCCTATTAGTTTGGCGGCAAATGAGAAAAAACCAGAGGGGGCAGATATCTGCCCCCCGGACGTGCGTGGGTTATAAGCAAATCACCCGTCACCCGGGTGTCGGGTTAGGAAAAGCCACCGAATTTCACGCTTCTATCGCGAAGTGTTCGGAAACGGCAGGCCAAAGGCCGCAGACGAGGAGGTAGAGGTGATATCCCCCTACCGGGAGAGGCTTCAGGTATGCCGCGAGCCTATTTTGATCCCCTGTTCCCTTTTATTTGTGCTTGTCTTAGTGAAGTGTTTAGTTGTGTAAGCATTGTTTGGTGGATCACATTTTCTTTCTATTATATACTATATACTATATAACCAGTAACTACTTAGTATATACTATATACTAAGTAACCAGTAATAACTTACACTTTATAACCAGTCCAGAAACATTTTCTTTATTATTACCAGTGTTTTTCTGTCTGGCTTTGGAGGCTGCAGTCGATTCATCATAGGCAACCTCTTCGGGTAGACCATTTTCCAGATGCGTGCCACCATGATCGCGAAGTGATTCTTCCTCTTGTATCGAGTGCTAGCCTCAACAGCTTCATACGGTGTGTCCTCACTGGATAATTTCCCAATGTGTGATGAAATAGGCACCAATGTTGGGATCTTTTGATCGGGGTCACAATCGTAGGACTGCTGTCTTCTGATGTTGGTGAAACACCTCTTTATCTTTGTTTTCGTGAAAGAACATGCTAACCCAGCTTTCCGGGTAGGTAAGGCTGTGCACTAAGCTTCTCATTACTTTCAGACACAATGCGTCGATTGTTCAATATAGTACATTAGACGCACGTCCATAGCGTCAACAGCGTATTCTAGAGCACAGGGGCATAGGAACCAGGGGGTGGAGGGATTTTGGGGTGTCCTGTCCCGGACATCGGAGCAGCGTACTCTGGAGCACATGAGCGTAGGAACATGAGGGGCATTCATTTGCTGTTTGCGCTGTGTCAGGAGACATCCATTTGCTGCCGTGGTTATGGAGTTTTGTATATCCAGTACTTTTGTGTGTCTCGCGCTGATTGAGGTGCGTCAAGGAAGGCTTGATATGTACCATTAACAAACAAGACGAAGAAGCAACAAAGAAAAGTGACAGAATGTTAAACAATTTCGGGTTTTGTTGTGCAAGGAACAGCGTGGTCTCTACGAACCCCATGAATGACACCCCGCATGAAACTGCGCCCAAATAAAAAGCTGCGCCCCTGTGCTGATAGGGTGAAAGCAAAGTCACAGCACTTGGACGCAAATCCCGTCCTCGCCACAAGTTCAGGAGTTATGGGTACCAAATACCAAGATACGCAGCTCCGCTCGGGTCAGAGGGGAGAGGACAGGCGCCGGTGTGGGGCAGCCGGCAGGTCAGATCAGGTCATTTCCGTGGAGACATTTCCCAAACTGAGCAGCAACACAGGACCGACTTCGACAAGAGAGTTATTCAGAGCACCAGGCGACGTCATAGGCGACGTCACCACGCCTATGTCAACTCCTCCTCCCACGACACTCGAAAATTATTCCAGACCGATTCCCTCTTCAGGGCGTCGCTGGATGTCGTTACAATTCTGGCCGCACCGCGCCCTCTGTGTGTCGGGTACTGGCAGATCCGTGCCGAGACCGGCCAGGGCCTCGCGGCGGTGGACCATTACACTGTTAGTTTGCCCAGTCACCGCGGGCGCGCTGGGGTTCTGAACCCACATGCATCTAAGTGGTGTATAATGGTCAAGTATGAAAGAGAACATTGGAAGAAGGCGGCTGCATTTCCGTGGCGTGGGATCAAAATGGAACACTCTACATCGGTTGGCACAGATCAGATCCCTGCGGTGTGTTCAATTTCCAAATAATGAGTGGAAAATGATGCGCAACGTCGAAAGACTGAAAGCATTTACGTTCTTAATATGACAATATATATTTCAATATGCATCCCTTACCGTAACCAGCATACTCAATACCATTTACTCATAACGAAAGGCAAAAAATGGAGACTCCCGATGCATATATTTTCCTTCGTGGAAGCTACCATCAGCTTGTCTATTCTCATGCGACATTTATAGTTACAGCTTTGGGACGCACTATCAGACAAGTTTAGTTGCATCTGACGCCTAGTTAGAAATTGATTTGGACACACTGGATCCAGATACATCGAGGGCAGATCAATTCGGCGCAAATATCTGGTTCACATTGTCGTGCCTCGCGGCCGATATATCGGCTCATCACATTTTTCCGCACGGGAACCTTTTTGAAACGTAATCCCAAGAGCCCCCTAACCGAACTACAGTTGCATCCCATGCTCCCATGGCTACAAGAATAGGCCAGCAGTATCCACACAGGCCAGCATATTGTGGGAGGAACCAACTTAGGAAAAAGTTTCAACGCTCACACTCCCAGCAGCTCGGTGTATCTGAACAGCGAACAAAGGACACACTGACACAAAAGGGGAGCACCAAGCAGAGGAGGTAGGGCAGCCCGTGGGGACAGGGGTCGCCAGCGAGACGACACCGTCTGCACCTGGCCGTCACCGTATATGGGGCGTAGTCGGGACCGTTGGAGCGGGAAGATGCGGAAACATGCTGGGATGCTGTGGCGCAGTGCCATGATTTTAATTACTCTGGTGTTAACTCAGTGCCGGCAGAACGAACAAGCAGAAGCCCCACTCATTCCCCTAGAAATGAATGGTGCCAAGACAGTAGGACAGACAGGGTCGCTTCGGCAGACAGGAGCACAGGGCTAAAAAATCGTATCGTTCTGTCGTCGTGGACGACAACCACGAACGGGGACTTTTGGCGACCACATTTCCATATCATTATAAATATTATATGTGAAATCATATAAATGGTACCTACTATACATAAAATTGACTACGTCACGATGTCAGTGTCAAGGTACGCAGGATTGAAACGAATCGGGTTGGACCGGGACTGGAAATGTCACTCCGTGCAGACCTCTAGAAATGTTCACCGTGCAGACCTCTACCACCCACCGCCACGCTACCATTTCTTCATTCCTATCGTACGCTTTTGGGTTTCTAGTATCTAGTATCTAGTACGCTCAGCGGCAAAAAAAAAAGACTCAACGGCAACAAAGTATCGTCCAGACAACCATTCCATCGTTCAGACGACCGCCGACGATAAAATTGTCTCCCGTTTAGCACAGAGCCAATGGCATGCCTTCTGGTCGCCGGTGGTTGTCTTCGTCCCAGTACCACTCGATGGCAGCGTTACGAAAGTACCCAACTATGGTACATTCAGCGGCTTTGGAGGCAAGCGACTAGACTACGGGTACTAAAACAACACTACACCTAAGTTAAGTAATTAATAATTTATAACATTAGCTGATTTTTAAAAACAATTTCAATTTTGATCCTTTTTTCATATGGGATGTACGATAATATTTTTAATTTCATTAACATCGTTGGAAAGAATCTGGAAGAATATCATTATTTTACGCGCATTCCCTCGCTTTCAAATCCGTCCATTTCCCTTTTAAACGCGACGATGTGCGTGGAAGAGTGAAATAGGGAATTGATCACTGTTCTTTATAATTGAGTGGTGAATGAATGCGGCAAGATAAAACTACCAAGTTCGAATTATCTGGAGTGTTAATCAAACGATTTTTTTCTTCATTTTCTGACTTATATGAGGCCAAATGAAGTGGTTCGGTCTTAAACAGACTCCAGAAACAAACTATTCAGGGCCAGGGCGTAAGGGTGACAAAGATAGTAAGGTCATCCTGTAGATGTGGACATTGCGATTGGAAAGGTAATGCACAGAGCATTTACAAACATTCAAAAGTAAAGCACCTTGGTCTACCAGTGTTAAGAGTACTGCAAGATAGCCATTTTGGCCCTGGCAGGCGATTTGACTGGACTTGCAAGCCAGCACTGGATCATCAACCATCAAGCTCAGGTGAAAATATTGGTATATGAATTACATTTGAGTAAAATATAGCTACCTAAATGTAATTAGAAGATATATTTTGGTGTGTAGGTACCTACTCAGCTGCCATTGCACTGCAGTTGGTGGCAATGCATACAATATAGGGATGGCAAATTTTAGCCACCTGGTGGTTTAAACCATGGTTTAAACTGGCTGGCATAAATTAATTTAAGCCACTCTGGCTTAAATTATATTTATGGTATGGCTGGAGGGCAGTGATGGACATTAGTTAGGGAAGCATCAATTATATTTCCAAAATGTGCTACACTCCATTTAATTTGCAAAAAAAACACTCCCTAGAATTCCCCAAAACTCTGTCTGGGTTCTGGGTATGCACTCCACAAGCCAGATGTTTACCCATTAGGTACAGTTGGTCTAACATGTAGCCCCCTGGATGCTGGTAGTTAGAAATGGTATTTGTAAATGCCAGGATTTTGACATCCAACTACTGGCATTGAGGGAGATAAGACATAAAGACATAAAAGATCAGTGCAACTATGAACCACAAGGGCCCTTCTTGGTTGCACTCTGTACACTGAACCAGTTATCCACCAAATGTCTTGATCAACTCTCCCTGGAATACAGAAAAAACAAGCCCACTATTCTTGTAATGATTGTCTATGCTGTTCTTCAAGATGTTCAGTGTGTTGCTACTGACAATGGTTTTTGGCAGCTGGTTCCAGTGTTCTACTACCCTGTTGGTGAAGAAGGACAGTCTTAACCTTGTCCTGCTGTGATTAACTTTAATTTTGAATTGATGACCTCTAATTCCATCATTTCTGTTAAATTCAAACAGTTCCCTAAGATAACCCTGTTCCTGACCATGTACAAATTGAAAGACCTGGATGAGATCTCTCAGCCTTCTATATCTAAGTGAAAACATATTCAATTTCATCAATCTTTCCTCATATGCCAGGTTGCCCATACCATTCACCATTTTTATTGCCCTCTTTTGTACTCTCTCTAAAAGCCAACAATCGTTTTCATAACTAGGGGACCAAGCTTGGACACAATATTCCAGATGTGGCCTGACATATGCACAATAAAGCTTCCTGATGACTTCCTCACTTTTGTATGATTCATTCCTATTTATTGCCCCAAGCATTCTTAGTGCCTTCCTTATGCCCCCAATTTTGTGTTCAAAATAACACCTAAGTCCTGCTGAGTCAGGCTTAGATAGTACTTAGATAGTACAGATAGTACTTGCCCACCCATCAAGTATGGAGCCTTGATATGCTACCTACCTACATGCATGATTTTGCACTTGTCAAAATTAAATTTCATTTGCCATTTTTCGGACCACTTCACAAGCTCGTCTAAGTCTTTCTGCAGCAAGATTCTGCAGATAATATTTAGCCCAAAGTATGGACACTAGGTTGATTCACCTATCATCTAATGCTTTGAAGCTCATCTAATGCTCATCTAATGGATCTAATGCTCCACTTCCACAAGTGTTAGTGCTAACAGGAAATAATGTGCTACCATCCAATGTCATGAAAGGTGTGCAATAGTTGACAATGTGTGCAAAATGTGCAATAGGTGGACAGATTGCTGACTGTAGCAAACAATAAGCACACGGATTGCTTACTGTTATCTATTAATATGGGTAGGTAGATACCTACCTACATATACTATTATCAGTAAGACAATGGGAAAGCTATGTCAAAAACATCACAAATTGGTCTGGCTCATATAGTTACTTTTAAGCTAACATAAAATAAGTACCTAGCTATACAATGGCTAGGTACCCAATGGGTAAAAATCTGACTTGTGGAGTGCATACATAGAACCCAGCCAGAGTTTTGGGAAATTCTAGGGAGTGTTTGTTTATAAATAAAATGGAGTGTAGCACATTTTGGAATAATTGATGCTTCCCTAACTTTTGTTTGTCACTGCACTCCAGCCATATCCCAAACATAATTTTAGCCACGGTGGCTTAAATTAATTTATGCCGGATGGTTTAAACTGGTTTAAACCACCAGGTGGCTTAAATTTGCCATCCCTATATGTAGGTAGGTACCTACCTACCTATATTTATGGATGGAAAAAAAGCTGGCTTCAATTGAACTTATGCCAGCCAGTGGCTTTTATTAATTTAAGCCAGTTTAAACTGGCTTTTATTATTTAAGCCGGCTTAAATTCACGACACTTATAAGCCCTTGCATTATTAAGGCTCACAAACCATGGGTGCATTGACGACGCGGAATTTCCGAAAAGGAAATTGGCGGCAAGATATTCTGTATAAAGGTAATCGACGCAATTTGTTATAGGTCCTGGAAATCACAACCTTTTCAAGCTATCATTACCCCGTTTGGGTTAGGCCAACCTCGTGATTACCCCGTATCAAATTGAGAATGCCTCATGACCAAAGTTAATTTTCAAGGTTGAGAACATGTAGTATTTCCTGCCGATATATGTGCACAGGTTTTTGGCAAATGTACACAGTACTCTCCATACTCGAGGTTTGACGAAACCCCGTTATAACCCCACCCCCCACCCCTCCACAAGCCAGCGCATTACCCCAAGGTGGGAACCCCTGTTCCGGGCCATGTAGCATAATGTTATCGTTTGCACAAAAGGTGACAACCATCAAGCTTATTCCAGATTTGGACGACAACCACGAAACCATTTTTTTTAGCCTTGCAGGAGCAGTGACTTCCGCCAGCGATGCTACACAGCACAACACCTTATCAACACGTGCATATGAATAGCGGAAGAGCGAGTCTTCCAGCCACAATTCTCGCCGCAATAAAATGAGTTGGCAAGGCACTGTGGGTACCCATACTAATCGCACCCGTCCGGCCGCGGATGATCACGGGATGGTTGACGTTGACAGTGTATATACTGATAATTGATAGCATGCGGTCGATTTATTTGGAGACGTCGGGAACTTTTTCACACTAATCCTCTGTGGGTGACTCCTACCTGGATATTTCGTACAATGCTTTAATTTTGATTTAATTAATTTTAATGAATTTTGATTCAATCTATCTACCACAGCGAGCTGAGCTGATCTCGGAGACGCAGATAGCTCCAAATCGATACAACAGGGACAAAAACGAAAAGCAGCACGCATAAGTTGATATGCTGCTAAATTTAGCATACAATGCACCATATAGCCAACACTCCTACTGAATGAAGATCCTGCTTTTGCGCTTTCACGTAAAATCAAGCGTTACTTTATTCAACGTAATAATGAACAAAGTATGATGGATGCATTGGTGAGGGTTATAATACAATTTGGCAGCTATTTGCACTGCGTACAAATAGCTGCCAAACTGGCCAAGGAATACCAGCAGGTATCGAAACACCCGAACCCCACTAAGACACTAGATACCAGAACCAGCACAATCAAGTTCACCCTCTGCAAGAAATTATCAAAAGATGTACAATCGTTGATCCTGCACTTACAGCTGAACACGCAGCTGACAGCTGAGTCGTATAGCCGAATAATACGGCCTCCAAAGAAAAACTACCAACCCAATACACCATTGCGTCCCATAGCATCAGTATTTTGGCAGCATAACATACACTTTGGATGTGACAAATCTTAACGGAAGTATTCCAATACAGGAATGTATTAGTGCGGTCCTAAAACTACTGGAACAAAATCTGAACAACATTGGTCTGTTCGGCATGTGAAGTCCTTCTGAACGATATTTACCAAAGTAATATTCTTAGATTAGGCCATTCAGTTTTCAAGCAAACTAAGGGAGTTGCCATGGGAAACCGCTGAGCCCTTCCCCTTGTTATAGCCATACACTGGTTTGAAACAAAATCTTTGGTGCAGACAACTTTAAAGCCGCTCATCTACCTATGGTAAATCGACGATGCACTTGGAATTCGGACCCATGGAATTTGCACATTGGGCATGGAATTTTGAACACTGGCATTTGAACACATTGATTAACACGTGCCCTGGATGGGGTGGGGCGAAATCCGCCCACCCATCCGGTTTTTCGTAGATAACTCCAGATTTTACCGGCAGATAGTCGCCATTGTTTGTGTACCTGCTTAAAAATGCCGGCGCGTTGTTCAAAGTACGAAAAACGAAAATCGACCGAAATTTTGTCGAGTTAGGGGTCGTTAAAGTAAAACATAATTTAAGCGCCAGACCACAAATATTGGCACTGATGCGCTTCACGTATATCGGCAAAAAGAAGTGTTCTTGGCAACACTGGTGACTTGTTTGATGGGAAGTGTTATGTTATATTGTTTCAAAGTCATCTCAGGTCACCGAGGTCAAGTCAGGTCAAGTTCATGGCAGGTTAACACCAGCCCTGGAATGGCGAGGGCGAAATCCGCCCACCCCTCCGAATTTTCGTACCTAACTCCATATTGTACCGGCCGATATACGCCATTTTTGCGTATCTGCTTAGAAATGACAGGCACATTATTTAAAGCAAGAACAATGAAAATCGGCTGATTTTTTTTTCAAGTTAGGGACCGTTAAATTAAAAAAAAATTAACAGCGCCAGACCACAAAAATCGGCGATGATGCGCTTCCCGTATATTGGCAAAATGGAAGTGTTCTTGAAACTAGCGAGTCGTTTGGTGCATACTGTTATGCTATATAATTTAAATGTAGCGTTAGGTCGTTGAGGTCAAGTCAGGTCAAGTTCCTGACAGGCTAATGGAACCAAACTTGGTCAACTGGAATGTTGTCATAAATACAAATGACTGTCATGCGATTGATGTCACTTTCCATGTTACTCCCTACACATGCGGAAATCTACTTTTTGTCATTGTGTGCCTAAGCGTTTCCATACTTCATTCATGTATTTCACTCCTTTATTTGCAAAGCCGATTGTGCGCGGCCGCCCGACGGAGAAGTCGGGTGGGCAGCCCGGTTCCGGTAACTGGAGCAGGTAATGACCTGATAAAGTGCTCTTACATGGGTGACCTGAGGTCAAATGGCGGATCTGACATTTGTGTTGCATCATTAGTAATGTCCAAAACATCACTAATGCCAATTTTGGAGTATTTAAACACAACCACGGCGATCCATAACAATGGCAAGCGAAGCCACGCAAAACCATATTTCTTCCTTCTATTTTGACCTCATTTTACCTTGAAGGTATTGACCTAGGGCCATGCAATTCGCGCACATTAGAGATCACTGCAGTACCCACTCGCCCTGTAAATTTAGTTGCTCTAGCCTTAATAGGAGCCGAGATCTTAGGGGGCGGAGTCCGCCCCGCTCCAGTGCGAGCAATTTTCAGAGGCCCTGCAGGGTGCGTGTTAAACCATTGATGCACAAACATAATCATGAAGCATCCAGAAATATTATTAACCTTGGATCACTTATTAGACAAGGACTTCATCGCATTTCTGAATGCACGGTTCACAGATCATATTAATGGTTCATTGTCAAGCCCATGACCGCCCCAGTAGTTTTGCACTATTATTCAGCCCATCCCACAAGCACTAAGTCGGCAGTACTTTCATCCCAGATGTTAGGAGCCGCAAAGATATCGTCGAATGCAAAAGAAAACCAAAATCAGCTCAACGATCATCCGAGAACGAAGAAGCTCTAACCCCCTCTTAATCGAGAAACAGAAACCCAAGATAAGCCAGCTAGTCATTACAACACAACGAAGCCACCCTCGATGCCTCGACGCCACAGGTGCAACAACCCACATCTAATTTCCCAACGTGCTATTGTCGCACTGCAGCAACCCAAAAAGCCGGTGGTGCGCCGAAGGCGTGCTATAGAAGCGGCGCCAACACCAGCTGGCCAATTCAAAGGACACCCTAAGGACACCGAGAAGACGCAACGACGCTATTTTCGCCAAGTCAAGCCACCATCTTGAAGCCACACTTTCAGGTCCAACGGGCCGAAGAACGCTACCAGGCTACCGCCAGTACAGTGCTACGATTCCGACCATCTGCTCAACCATCTTTATTTTTCGGCTACAGGTTGGTCAGGCGGTGCCGCTGCCCCTCCCACCCCGCCGTCGATATTTGCAATAAGCGTATACTCCTCCAACTCCAACGCGAAACCCACGACCCGCCACGAACACCCACCATGAACACAGACACAACGCCAAATACCCCGACGGGTGACTTCTTCCTCAGCGGCCGGGATGACGGTGAGCCCATGGGCCCCCTTGACACCTGGACGGTGGAGATCACCCGTCGGACACGACAGCCCTTACACGCACGCCAAATTCGACAAACCTTTCACTCAATCATATAACTCCTACGACGTAGACATACTGACACGCATCGGACATCACTGACACACCAATCACCGTGACACCAGCCGCACACCTCAACACGTCACAAGGCATGATACACTCTCGGCAGGTGGCCTGGGTGACTGACGAGGAACTGGCTCTCAGGTTTAAAACACGTTAAAGCCGGCTAAATTAGGAACAGGGTCACGTCACGCATCCCTTTCTCGGAGCTTCAACTCCCTTCACCTTTTGTCTCCTTACTCTGCCCATGATGAGTAAAAGATATTAAAAAATGGAAAACAAAGGCGAGACAAGAACAAAATGCAAGGTCAAAACCAGTGAAAATTTGTAACAAAGAAGGCTCAAGGCAGCGTTCTTATGTGTAAGCAAGCGTAAGCAACGTTCTTGCAATCTTCAAAAACGGAGATGACTCGACTATACTTCTCACTCTACACACCCTACAGCACCGTCCGGACCACTTCTAACAACTTATCTCAACTACGTAAACAGCCGATATCACCTTCCGGTGGCAGGCTGGGGCTCTGATCTGATTTCAGAAAATGGCAAAATAGCAGGCACAAACGTTATATTCTTCGATATTCTTCGACTGTGGAGAAGACTCCACCCAAAAAGGATTGTGTGGGGAGGCGTCCCGTACTCCCCGTACGATGGCGGATGCAGAGGATGCAATGGGGTCGGTACAATTCAGTCAGCTCCATCTGACATTGCACTCGGACATTGCACAACTACACGCCAGTATCTGTATACTCAGCGAATTGCGCGACAGTCACGCCTGGTAAGTGCAAGCTTCCCTACCAGGGACGGCGGTAGAAAGACCGCGTGCGACAAGCCAATCGATGCGATCCCTATTCAAAAAGAGTCCTCAACGAGTCAGTTAAAAGGGCATGGTCGGATCGCCGGCAAAAACCACCGACAACTAAACAACTAAACAAGACGTGCACGTGGTTAAGCGGCGCAAATGTCGGCTTGTTCACGGTCAAGTTATCTTGTTTGTATGTACCAGTGCTCGTGCGCGAGTATGGTACTTCGTGCCAGGCCTGCCTCCATCAAGTGACCATCTCCGCCGCTTCCAATGACGAAGTTCCGATGAGAAGTGGTGCAGACACACTCCGCAGCATAGTTCACGTTTACGATGTATTGCAATACAAAATATGACATAGCACGCTCAGCATATGAGTATAGTGCACTTCTGGAAGATGCGGGCGGAATACGTATCACTCCGGAGATGTACGGCGCTTCTTCGCTGGTAACGGACTCTGAATTTGAACTGTTTAACGCGGACAAGCAATCTGTTCCATGCAGGCCATTACAAAGTTACGCGTGATACATTGCCGCAAATACGTGTCAAGACGCATTCTGAAGACGCACTTAGCACGCTGAAGCATTGGTGTTATTTCACACGAAGCGAGAAAATGGCGACACAGTTTGCCATGCAAATGCAGCTCGATGCATCGAGACGGGCATCTTACACCTCACTGAACTGTTCGGTTCCCACCGGATGTCACACGGGCGACGAAACAAGTGACCACAGGAAGTCGGCACTAATACACAACGCACACATGTGCGAATACACCTTATGCGTCCAGGGTATCAATAATTTTGCAAAATATTCCGGTTGGCTACTTGGTCTAACATTGTTCTTGTTTCACGTATTTTAGATCGCGTCTACTCGTAATCTATATATATATGTGTCTATGCAAATATTTTAGACAGGCTATGCTAGCAGGTCAGCACAACCAGGTACCTTGACCGGCATATTTGACAATTGAGCACGAAATCCTGCGAGGAATGCAGCAAAGTAACACAGCTGGAGGGAAGGGCGGAAGCTGCCCAACTGCCCGTTTTTTAAATCATTTGCGAACGAACTACACTCAAAATATGCGGTTTCTGATGCCTACGGATGAGCGTCGAGAACACATCGATATTTGCTATTTGAGAGTGGACTGGTACGTCTGACCTTGATGGTCCGTCATTGTCGGAGTTTATTATTTGAGAGTGGACTGGCACGTCTGACCTTGATGGTCCGTCATTGTCGGAGTTTATTATTTGAGAGTGGACTGGTACGTCTGACCTTGATGGTTCGTCATTGTCGGAGTTTATTATTTGAGAGTGGACTGGCACGTCTGACCTTGATGGTTCGTCATTGTCGGAAGGATTGCGCAGCCGCCATGCCATTTCCCACGCCAACATTGAGAATGTGATATCTAGATGAATGCATCAGATACATAGCAAGCTTTCTGTGTCTTCGGTCTGAAGAAAAGGGTATGTCAAAGAGCCTAATCGCGGGCAATTCATCTCAGTAGGTATAGACCAACGTTACATGTTGGGACGTTGACACATAGACGATAGATTGGACGATGTTAGATGCGATATATGAAGCACATATGCTAGCCCACAATTGGAACAATCGAAAGTACGTGTTTTCAGTTCTGTGGGCACGTGTTACCCTCGAATCAGTTCAAATAGTTCAAGCCGAGGCATCTCCCTCGAGGTGTGTAAGTTAATTAGCTGGGAAATTTCCTGTCATTGCTTTTGCCAGATCAGCCATGTGGTTTCGGAGATGAATGTCCACAGCTTCTAATCATAAAAAGAGGTATATGCCCATTAGTACAACCAGGCTGATGCCGATTCTGTCCACGTCGCTTTCTTTCCCTTTAGAGCCTGACATTTTATTACACCGGCCAGCATTTTGTTGATCGGCACATTCGATCTGGAGGTTGATGAGGAACGTGTTTCCGGCAGGACGCGCACCAAGTCCCACCAGCGCGCGTGCCGATCGCGAGCGAATGACTATCTCCGCCCACAGTCCAGCACCGCTCACGTTGTCACACCAGAAAGCGGCACCGGTGCCCGCGAAGGAGTGGGCACAGACTCAGCCAAATCCCCCGCCAAGACGAAGACGCCTGCGGCCACGCACGCACACCCGACCCTCAGTAGTCTTAGCCGTCGGGGGCGGTGCCACCGGCAAGTCGACCTCTCGCGAATGACGTCATCGCACGCCAGTCGCCCAGTGGATGGGCGTAAACGACACGCGCGCATCGCAATCTTACTAGGAGACGCGGCGCCTTGAAGAGCTGGAGCGGCGCGCGACAACAGCGATCAGGTGAGCTCCACGCGCCAATATCAGCACAATCATTTGGCACGGTAGAGGCACTCACACGAACGGAGCCGGCGAGCTAAACCGGCACGCACAACTAACTACACACAGTCAGCGAACACTAAAACAGCGCGGATGACTAGTAGGACCAAGGGCTGATGTGGGACAACCCGCTCGGATACAGCAGCGACGTATCGGCGATTGTGTTCGAGCATCACGACGGAATCGACGCAGGAACGACTCCACATGTTAGCTAGACAGCCTCTAGACGAGTTACGGTCAACTCTACTCTCTCGATGAGGAACATCGTTATTTGTTCAACAAAATTACCCGCTATCGTTTAGGGGTATAAAGAGAGAGAAATACCCTATCGTCATCCGGGCCTGCCAAATTTGGTCTGAATTCCATTGAATATATTTCAATTGAGCCATTGTGTGTATGGTTCGAATACAACATTGATAACATATCGAATTCGTATGATTTTCATGAATGCAAGGAGATGCAAGGACGTTGCATCTCGTTCAGCTAGGAGAAACCCTTACCTTTGTTCGCATATGACAAACAGACACCAGGAAGCTTTATCGTGCGTATCGGACTCGACGCTTTCCCAGCGCCGTCTTCCCCACCAGTGGTCGCCAGGCAAACTGCCACACAGCAACTGAAATGCGCCGGGCATGAACGGAACGGAGGTACGGATGCAACGAGCATCGTGTCATAATTACAGGCGACACCCTTACACTATCAGAAGCCCTGTATTCACACTATATGCTATATTTTCTTTAACAATGTATTCTTGCTAGACGCGAAGTGGATTCTATCACGCTGTTAGACACTGCAGTAACTGTTTGGTGTTGTTGGATTTCTTTTCTTTTGCTCTTTAGTATTTCATTTGGTACAGCACTTTGGACACTATCAACTTCCCTGAATTTTTAGTAGCGACGAACAAGGGACATGCTACCAAAACCAGACAATTTGGTTGAGCGACATTGCTGAATAAAACATGGAGACAGGTATTCGTCAGTGTCTGGTGAGATACAACGAAGGTGAGCTGCTACGGTCAAGGGTGTCGCTTTGTGGATGCTAAGGAGGGGGGCTGCTGGCTCCCTCAACCATTGATCTGCCCTCCCCGATCAAACTGAAACTTGACCAGTGGGACCCTCTGCGCACACTAGGCAATAATTGTTTTTAGAACAGCTTTGGCCATTAAAAATGCCGTTTGGCCAGTTAGGTTTCCAAACTACAGCCCAAACGCGGGAAAATACGTGTGGGGCCTTGTGAATTATATTGGGTAGCTGGTTTCGTATGCGACTGAACTCACGTACAGCGAGATCGGAGCTTGCTCTTTCATGGTCACGGCCAATGCATTTACATACAGTTCATAAATTTAACTTACCATCCCCAGATTTCCTCCCTGGAACCGCCATTGATAGCAACTATGCACCGTAGCTTCAGATTACTATTTGGATGTCACGCATGTTCGATTAGTCGGGTGAATGTAGGCAGGAACGTCGACCACAGGAGCAGCCATGTTGAGACGATCACCTCAGGGATACATGTCCTCCTAGGCGTCACTATCAGAAGGAACGAATAAATTCAAACTAAATGTATCCAGATCCTGGAAGATATATATATATATATATATATATATATATATATATATATATATATATATATATATATATATATAACATCCTTATTTCGATTGATGCACCCTTAATATGCTCACCATCTTTGTTTCCCGGATACACAAATAATTAATGGATCAATATCAAGTACTTTGTGTCCAAGAACTAAGCAAGCAGCCTGCATAAAAATTCCGTCCAGCATGATGTTGAATATGTCCATTCGCCATCTGGTGCGGTCTATTTATTTATTTATTTATTTAACAATACATGCCCTCCACTTGGGGTTTTGGGTGGGGATTTTAAAAAAAAAAGAAAATTTTGGTGTGTAGTGGGGGGAGAAGCCCACCCACAATCATACACCAACAAAAAACAAAACCCCCATTCCCCCCCCCCCCCAACAAACCCTTTTTTATTATTATTTATATATTTTTTTTTTTTGTAATAAAAAAAAAATTTTTTTCCCCCCCCCCCCCCCCCCCCCCCCCCCCTCTTTTTTTTTTGGGTGTTTTTTTTGGGGGGGGGGGGGCGCGCCCCCCCCCCCCCTTTTTTTTGGGGGGGGGGGTGGGGGGGGGGGGGGGGGTTGGGGTGTGTGGGGGGGGGGGGGGCCCCCCCCCCCGGGGGGGTTGGGGGGGGGGTTGGGTTTTGGGGGGGGTTTTTTTTTTGTGGGGGGGAAAAGGAAAATTGAAAAAAAAAAAAGGGAGAGGAGGAGTTTTTTTTTTTAAAAATACAACCAACCCCCCCCCCCCCCACCAAAATTTTTTTCTTTCCCCCCCCCCCCAGGAAGAAGGGGGGAAAGTTTTAAGGGAAGGGAGAAAAAAAAAAGAAAGGTACTTCCCCCCCCCCCCCCCCCCCCCCCCCCCCCCCCCTTTTTAATAAATAAAAAAAAAAAAAAAAAAAAAAAACCACTCCCCTCCCCCCCCCCCCTTTAAC
This sequence comes from Imbricaverruca yamaguchii, assembly GCA_034440575.1. Taxonomy (NCBI): domain Eukaryota; kingdom Metazoa; phylum Arthropoda; class Thecostraca; family Neoverrucidae; genus Imbricaverruca; species Imbricaverruca yamaguchii. The sequence continues at coordinate 180,113 of JAOTOL010001215.1, forward strand.
TTTTATTTTATTTTTTTTTTTTTTTTTTTTTTTTTTTTCTTTTTTTTTTTTTCTTTTTTCCTTTTCTTTCCCCCCTTCCCTCCCCCCCCCCTTTTTTTTTTCTTCCCTTTCCTTCCAATACAAAAAAAAAAAAGAGGGAAAAGAAAAAGGGGGGGCGGGGCCCCCCCCCCCCCCCCCCCCCCCCCCCCGGTCTACCAATACGCGTCACACCCCCATCCCCCCACACCGACCCATCCAGGATTTCTTCATAAATTGGTGGACGGGGTAATTGAGCGCCCCGAATCCAATGGTGACACTCCGATTTCGATCTGACCAACCGCATGTGCGTTATAGCCTCAGGCATTTTTTGATGGTCACGATGCGAGGTTAATTTTAAATGGCCATCACTTCTGCTGTAATCAACATAATTGCATAAACAAAGATATCGCTGGATTCATAATAGACCAAAGATCACGTTCCAGTGCTTTATTTTTAAATTTGACAATTTCTTTCTTTTGGTCACGTGACGTTTTGGTCACGTGACACATATATCGCGCGCATGTAAAATATCAAGTTTTTACATTTTTATATTGTTGTGTAGTATGTTGTCGTTCACTACAAATAAAATTGGAGATGTTTTTTTCTAGATTTTGTATTAAAAATCAGAGTATGGAGCGATGACGTCATCAATGGCACAGGGGTCATTTAAGCAAAAACCTGACCTTTAACATTTATTGACGGGAGAAGGAAGATTATAGTTTTTTGGATGCTGAATTCGAATTAAGTGGCATATTCAATCGTTTGAGCAACGCTAATAGTCAAGTCCAATAAACGTCCGCATTCCAGATATTTAGTCATTAGTAACAGATCGTTATGGCTGGAAGGACAACGGTAGATCTCGCCCATATTTTTGTGGTGGTCATGTATGTGGGTATACAGGAAAACATATACTGGTCTGTATACAGACAGGTTTAGTGACAGGTGCAATGTATTGTTCATTTTGCACACTTCATCCGCGACATTGTGTGTTAGCTGGAGGTAGCGGCACGCACAGCGTGTGTGTGTGTGTGTGTGTACCACGAGAATGTCAAGCTAATGGTATATTCGTACGGAATTCCGGGTCTCACATACCGCGATCTAATCGACCACGCCGTATGTGACAGCAGTGATTCCGACTGTATGATACACTGGTGTAACGACTGTCCGGGGGAAGAGGGTGTGTTGGGACTTTTGAGACTCGTACAGGATGACGGTCACAAAAACAACCGCGATGACGGAGTCGACATTGACAACGATGACGACGGCGGCTACGGTGATGGTATTGACGTAGATGATGATTCAGGGGATGATGATGCGGACAGTGATGAAGAACATCGGTTTAAGCAATGGGTCAACACGGATCGGTGCAATCTAATTGACGGTGTTCAGACTCGAAGTGAATTTCTAGAGTTTAAGCAGTGCGGTCGTAAAACTGACCAAACATCATTACGTGTCGGCTAACCGGAGCAAAACACCTGCATACCTCAAGGAATCACTTCCTCCTGGGGTAGCAGTGGTTGTAAGCAGGGATGCGGAGGCGGAGGCGGAGCCGGAGCCGGAACATTTTGCCCGGAGCCGGAGCCGGAGCCGGAGCCGGAGCCGCCGGGAAATTTTACTCGGAGCCCGAGTCGGAGCCGGAGCCGTCAAAAGCAGGGCGGCTCCGACTCCGAAAAAGATGCAAATTAAACAAAATTAGCGAACGTGAAAGGAACACATTATGCCTAATATGGTATGGCATGGTATGAAAACGCATTTTTTAAAGCCAAAATGTTTAAATACGAGTAACATGTAAAAATATCATCAACAATGGTGTTCTTTGAACCGGTCACGGGATGAGAAGTGTTGTTGATTCGAGTTTCCTCTCTTCTGATTGCCCCAATACGGCACGAAGCTTGCATCAGTTTACGAGGGCCAGTTTCCGATTCGCGGCGACAGCATTACCGTCGTCTCCTTTGTTCTTTGTCAGTTCTCTCTGAAGTGCGTTTGCCTGAGGAGTGATTATGACGTCAACGAAGGGTAGTGCATATGAACATTTCGTGCTGGATGATACCGGGTCGTTTAAGTGTGGTGACACTGATGATGTTGGCAAATCATGTGGAAAGGTCGTCAGCCGGAAGAAGGATGGAAGTGGAAGCACTCCTGCCTACAACATGAAACGTCACCTGAAGCGTTATCATGCAGCAGTGTACCGACGTGTCATGGACGCCGACGCACCGCCACTGAAGAGCGCACGCACCGACCAAGCTACTGCATCCGGGGAAAGAGTCAACAGTCTCTGCACAGGTCAGTTTTATCGTGCTTCATTTATGAAATGAAAAAAAAAACTACAAATGAAATCCCCGCATGAAATGAAATGACATCCTCGCATATGACGAACAGTTCAAAAAGCTACTGTCCCATTGGTAGGCACAGCTACGGGTAAAACATATAGAACCCTTCATGTATTGACGGGTCACCACTGGCAGTTTAGACTGCACCGCTCTACACTAACACCACCAGCGTCACCACCAGCACCAGCACAACAAACACCAACACCAGGATTGAGCTGTGCAGTCTACCCTGCTAATGATGATCGGTGAACGCCTGAAAGGGGTTCTTTATTTATTGCGCTCACCTGTCCATCCAACATTGCGCGCTTAAAAGGAGAAACCAGGGAATTTTACCTCATCCCGGTCCGGGAAGTGGGCCAGTGCCGCCCCCACCCCCTGAAGCTTTCCGCGCACTACACTCGCTTTAGTAAATCAAAGACTACCAAAGTGAGTTACCGTTCCTGATTTATTTTTGTTGTGCATTTCATTGTTTGTTTTTTAGTAGAAATGCACCAAAGGCGGCTCCAGGAACGTTTTTTGCATGTTCGCATTTTTGGTTTCATACCTTCGTAGTTAATAGTACAGAGTTTAAAAAGTGTAGAAAGTCGTGTTTTAAAGGAAGAGACAACTGTGATAGGAACGTGTAGATTTGCTTTATTTTTAGAAATTTTCTGAGAAATCCCACACCTTTTGAAAGCCATTCATAGTTACTATTTGAATACTTTCAAAGTTTGGCATAATCCACGTGCTTTTTTAATGCCTGTGCTTCTCCATTTAGGCGTGCAATGCTGTAGTTATGTATGTGAAAAATATGTTGCTTCCATTTCCAACTGAAGTTGTCCCGCCCTCGGTTCAATCTTTCTATTACGTGAAAATTGTTTTAGACTTTTAATGTGATATGATTTAAACCAGTCTGATTTTCTTCAGTTTTCTCATGGCAGGATAAACCTATGAATAGCAATGCAAGTGCAGACAGGAAGAAACCAAACGCATGACAATTTTTTGCTGAAGGCACTAGGTGTTTGAACGTGCATTGGTGTTCAAAGGTTGTTCCTAACGTCGGGAGACGGAAAAATCTGGCTATAGCATGCATGGGAAATATTTTCCCTGCCTAGACGTGACAATGTGTCTGTCACCTTATTGTGCCTTCCGTGAAAAACACAGAAGGCCACAAACAACTTGGTGAAATCATTCAATGTCCCAGCTACGAGCAGGAACACCCATTATGACAATCATTCCGGTGTAAATGTTGTGACTAATTATCAGTTTTTGTCAATGCACAACATTATTTTGCAGTATCCTCACCGTTTTTCACTGATAAATATCCGTTCTAACATATTTTTTTATTGGAATACAGATGCCTATATATCTATCAAAGGCCGTTTATAGAAAATTTGAGCAATGCCCATTCGTAGCTGTCGATGTGAAGGTGATGCACCTTATTTCACTTTTTACTATACATTAATATTATGCAAGTGCTTCTATTGCTTTTCACGTACCTATTAGCCTTTCTAGCACTTACACTGAAGACCTTTTCCTTTTGTCCTTTTCAGGTACTTCGAAGCATCCAAGGTGGTCATGAATATCATCAAGAATGACTATGCGGATGCGCTAGTGAGCATGGTGGCCAATAATTCGTTGGCTCTTTTATTCTTCTCTTCTTCTGCTGGATTCGGAAAAATCGCTGGACTCATTGCCAAACAGCTGAACGTCAGTCTGGACAGGGTCGCGGTCCGTGAGATGGTCGTCAACAGGGCCCGTCGACTGGAACTGGATCTCATCGGGGTGATGAAGAAGCCGGTGTTCCTGAAGATCGATGGGGCCACCCGGCTGGGATCGAGCTACCTAGCCATCAACGTCCAGTTCGTCCAAAACGGCAAGTCGACGATCAAAACGATAACCGTCGTAGATTGTGCGGGAAAACACTTGGCAGCGGCGACAATGGAACTGGTGAAGCAGGTGATGGAGAGGTATGAGCTGAACAAGGACCAAGTATTGGCTATAGTAACAGACAACGCCAGGACAATGCTGAAGACCGTGGAACTGCTGAACCAGGTCGAAGAGCAGGAGAGTGACGAAAACGAAGACATCAACGTGAAACCGGAAGAGGGCGCTGATGAAGATGATGATGTCGACGACGACGACCTCAGGGCTTTGGTTGTAGATACATCTGAAGAGTCTACCAGCACTGCATCGGACACCACCATCCACATGGTGCGGTGTGCGGCGCATACGCTACAACTGGCTATCCGCGACGGTTTGAAGCAGCAGGGGGCAATCAGTCTTGGCAAAGGCTCACAACGTGGTGAAAAAAAAATACGAGCACCAAATATGTTATCATCCTTCAAAAATAAAGGCCAGTTGCTTCCCATAATTGACGTCGAAACGCGATGGGGTAGCAGCTATCTGATGCTTAAGCGACTCTTGGCACTGAAAGATGCAGTGCAAGATTACGCCGCGGCCGCACACGACCTCCACATGCCAGAAAGAACATGGGAACAAGTCCAGCAGTTGACGGACATCCTAAAGCAGCCATATGCCGTCACCATTCGTCTGCGGAGCGCTGACCTAACGGCAGAGACGTTTTTCAAGGAGTGGTGTAGACTCCGAGAGTTGCAGGAGAATGGAGGAGCCATCGGTGCTGCTATCGTGGCGAGTATGAAACAACGTGAGAAGATGCTAGAGTCGGATGTTCTTCTTGCTGCTATCTACGCCGACACACGCTACCGCATTCTTCTGGGTGCAAGGCTGGAGAGGGCCGGACAGGCCTTCGTAAACATCACAGATCGGGTTCGGCATGTGCATCGCACGGCCCCGGCTGCCGACTCTCCCACCATGAGCATCAGCTCTGAGCAGGTACTTATTTTCATCGTTACACGGAACATTCATTTGTCAGGTCGTAAGACATTGCTAAGCAGATTGATTGATTGATTGATAGACAGCTATCGCTTATTACAGAGTCATCACATTCATGAATCACAATCTGATGATCATTTTACCCTGGAAGCCAAACACAGGCAACTTTCATGTTATCGTTCATTCCAACTGTTTTGTATAAAGGTATTTCATCATCGTGACAAGAACAACCATCGGATAGGTGCACTAAAGTCCAAATATGGTGTGTCAGTAAGGAAATAAATCACATGTTTTCCTTAAATCAACTTATCCTTCAAGAACCACAATGTAGTCTTAGTACATTTTTTACTCGCTATTTTCCTGATTAGTTATTTGAGTCAATGAATTAATGAAGTTAATGAAGTTATTTAGGTTCATGCAACTCCGTAAATAGCGCGAATTGACGTATCTATGTGCTTACATACAAATAAAATTGAAATTAGATACGTAGCTAACAAATATTGTTCACGTCCGTCTTCCCCAGGAGGATGATCCGTTCGAGGGCGAGCTGGACCGGCTTGAGAGAGGCCAAAGAGTGACAAGGACAGCATCATCCACACTGGAGGTCGCCATATCGGACTTTAGGAACATGGGACGTGTAAAGGGAGCCACAACGTGGGACATTGTCAATAAATATCCCAGCGTCATACAACCGGCCAGCATGGTGATGGCCGTGGTCCCTGTCACGCAGGTCTCGGTGGAGAGGCTGTTTTCAGCTATGAAGCTGCTGCTGACCGACCTCAGGTCAAGGCTGAAGGAGGATATTCTGGAGGCCATGCTGCTTCTCCGCTGTAACTGCGAGCGGCTGGTGTGAGCGGATCAGCCGCTGGACACATTTTTGGCAGTAACAAATATAGTGAAGGGCAGGCACGTGCGAGTGTCTTTAATAAAGTGATGTCAGGAGGGCCATTTCTTCCAGCCGCTATATCTGATCATGCCTCTGACTCGGTCGGTCTGTCCGTCCGTCTGTCCGTCTGTCCGTCTGTCCGTCTGTCCGTCTGTCCGTCTGTCCGTCTGTCCGTCCGTCCGTCTATCCGTCTGTCCGTCTGCCCGTCTGTCCGTCTTTCCCTCTGTCCGTCTGTCCGTCTGTTCGTCTGTTCTTCCGCCTCGGTTTCTGTCTCTGTCTCTGTCTGCGTCTATCTCTCTCTCTTTCTCCCTCTTTCTCTCTCTCTCTCTCTCTCTCTCTCTCTCTCTCTCTCTCTCTCTCTCTCTCTCTCTCTCTCTCTCTCTCTCTCTCTCTCTCTCTCTCTCTCTCTCTCTCTCTCTCTCTCTCTCTCTCTCTCTCTCTCTCTCTCTCTCTCTCTCTCTCTCTCTCTCTCTCTCTCTCTCTCTCTCTCTCTCTCTCTCTTCTGTGCCACCACCTGCCTCTCATCTGCTCCCTCCGCAAACTACTTTTTTACTCCCTCGCTCCACTTCAATTCAACTTCTCTCTTGACCTACACGACGTCCTTGCAGAACCTGATGGAGGAGGGATTTCCCTCTCTCAGACTCCTAGTCTTGTCCAGGATGATGGGCCGGCCAACTGCTGCTAGCGTCCCCAGCTTCTTCAGACGGAAGTCAACCGTGCCACAGAGGTGCCCCATGCCCATGTTGTGGACAGGTGTGTCGTCGATGTTGCTGGCTTGCTCCTGCACGGGGTACTGGGTTGGGTAGGCCTCTTCGTCCAGGCCTTAGTCGCGCCTCTGACGGGAGAGCACGGTGCTGAAGTTGGTGAGCCTGACCAGCTCCTCCGTGTGCTCAGCCGCCACCTGGCTGACAGAGCTGAGGACGGACGGTACGTAGGTCTCCTTGACCCGGGCGAACAGCTCATCGGAGACGCCCTGGAACGCAGGCTGGGTGAACTCGAAGAAGTCGCTGGTGACGGTCTGGGCCAGGTTTCCATGGAGACTCTGGTAGAACATCTTCAGTTCGGACTGTGTGGCCCCGTTGGTGATGGTCCTGGCGTTGAACGGCTCGATTAGGTGGATGCCAAACGTGCTGAAGGCCACGAGGACTACCTTCGGGTATGGCAGACTGAGCAGCTCCCTGACGAGGCAGGCGAAGCGGTTGCAAATCTGGGGATTCTTGATAATGAAGTCAGTGAGGTGCTTGTAGCGGAAGAGCAGGACAGGGGTCGCACGACTCAGTCAGCCGAATCGCTGGTCCTTGTACAAGACCGCTGGAACGTGATACTTCTTCAAGTAGGCGTTGAAGCGCCTGTAGTAGTTCCACATCTTGTGCGAGTACTCGGGGGCACATGCCCAGCGCTCTGCCTACTACACTCGAGTTCTTACTGTTTACTTCCATGCCGACCATGAAACCTGCCAATACGTTCTCCATCTTCATCGCCGTCTCCACCATCCTGGCCACCTTGTTCAGTGCTGTGCTAAACCCCAGAGTGGTGTGAGACCCGCAGAACAGCTGCCCTGCCGGGCCGTCCAGTCCGTACATCTCATGCAACACAATGTTGAAGCTCTTGCCATGCTGCGTGGAGTCGGTGATATGGGTATAGACGTGCTTGCATATTTCCTCCACCGATTTCCTTATCCTTGAATCCTTGTCAAATCAGCCTTCCTCGCTACCAGCCAGCTTCCACTTCCTATCAAACATTCCGTTGCCGACCTCGCCCACAGCCTTGGAAGCTGCGATAGCGTCCAGTGACTTGAATCGAAACTGCTCGTCCCTCTGCTTCCTGCTCGTACCTGGCCACGCCCTTGAATGTGAACACGTCCTGCACGGCGCCCTCGGCCGGAGTTGGATTACTGTTTTCATCTCGGGTAGGCATGGGAGATGTGTCACTCGCTTAGCTCATCTTACGAACCTATAAGTTACCAGCTATCGCCATGTATCCCATCAGTATCTGTGTAACAGCTCGACCGCTGGTACCGGAGCGCCGCGCCGTGTCTCCGTAGCGGCGATTTTCAGCCGGCCGCGCGGCGCTGAACACCGAAAAGTGATTTGGGCGTGGGCGGGTGTTTATTTAAAGATAGATACAAGGTTAATATGGGAAAGTTGCTTATAATTGTCTGAAGTTTGCGCCCCTGAGTGGTCACGGCTAGTTTTTTTTTAACATCCCCCTAGCTCTTACTTAATGGATCGATCACGTTTTGGATGTATGGAGCCGGAGTCGGAGCCGGAGCCGCCGGAGCCGGTACATTTTGCCCAGAGCCGGAGCCGGAGCCGGAGCCGCCGGGACATTTCACTCTGAGCCGGAGTCGGAGTCTGAGCCGGGATACTTCCCAGGAGCCGGGGTCGGAGCCGGAGCCGTCCAAAATTTTCCCGGCTCAGCATCCCTGGTTGTAAGAGATTTTTCGGAAAATTTTACTTTTGTTATCCAGGACGAGATTCAGAGTTACCATTGGGATGCGGGACAATGCACCATATACCCATTCATCTCTTATTGGCGAGAGGACGATGTTACGGTCCATCAGAGCTTTTGAGTCGTCTCAAACTTGGTAAAACATAACGCGACTTCTGTTCATGCCTTTTTGAAGAAAAAAACTAATCCCGGAACTGAAGACTCGGGTCCCCAATCTGTCTAAAATTCATTACTTTTCTGATGGTTGCGCGGGACAATACAAAATCATTTCAACTTTATTAACATCTGCCAGCACGAGACAGACTTTGGATTAAAATGTGACTGGCAGTTCTTTTCAACAGCTCATGGAAAGGGGGCGTGTGACGGCATCGGCGGCACAATGAAACGGGCGACTGCGAGAGAAAGTCTCTGCCGTCCGCGCACACATCAGATCACGACAGCCTCAGAAGTGTACACCTTCCTGGCCGAAAAATTCCAAACATAAATGATCTCTTTGTTCGTTAGCCAAGTCGATGTCGAATCCACAGCTCATGATCTAAAGACCCGCTTCGCCAAAGCTCTGACGGTCCAGGAAACACAGTTTCTGCACTGCTTTGTGCCGGTAAATACTACCACCATGAGTGTGGCCGAACTGTCAGGCAAACAGGGGCGCCACGTCAATGTCTGCCGGTGAAGGATGGATCAGTGTCTAGGTAGCCACTCCAGTGAAGCATACATTCATAAAACAATGCATTGCACCTGTCACTAAACCTGTCTGTATACAGACCAGTGTATGTTTTCCTATATACCCACATACACGACCGCCACAAAAATACGGTCGAGATCTACCGTTGTCCTTCCAGCCATAACGATCTGTTACTAATGACTAAATATCTGGAATGCGGACGTTTATTGGACTTGACTATTAGCGTTGCTTAAACGATTGAATATGCCACTTACTTCGAATTCAGCATCCAAAAAACTATAATCTCCCTTCTCCCGTCAATAAATGTTAAAGGTCAGGTTTTTGCTAAAATGACACCTAGGAGGTCACCACAAGTATGTCAAGTTCATGGAAGTAAAATGCAGATCAGATAAGGTCACCCGAGGTCATCGGAGGTTGCAAGGCTACGAGATCACGAATCAAACTGACTTCAACCCTGAGTGGCCTACAATGGGGTGCCATTGATGACGTCATCCCTCCATACTCTGATTTTTAATACAAAATCTAGAAAAAACATATCTCTAGTTTCTTTTGCGGTCAAAGACAGCATACTACACAACAATATAAAAATGTAAAACTAGATATTTTCCATGCGCTCGATATGATGTGTCACGTGACCTAAGGTCACGTGACAAAAAAAAAGTCAAATTTAAAAATAAAGCACTGGAACGTCATCTTTGGGCTATTACGAAGCCAGCGATGTATTCGTTTATGCAATTATGTTGATTATAACAGAAGTTATGGCCATTTAAAGTTAGCCCTGCATCGTGACCTTCAAAAAATTCCTGAGGCTATGACACACGTGCGGTTGGCCAGATCGAAATCGGAGTGTCACCATTGGATTCGGGGCGCTCAATTACCCCTGTCCACCAATTTAAGAAGAAATCCGAGATGTGTCGGTGTTATTTTGCATCCCAGATGTGATGCGTATTGGTGGACAGCACCATCCATCTGATTGGAACATGAAAAGTAGCAGAACGTGCCTATATAAATGTTTACCCGGAATCGACCACTTTAAGTCTGAGGCTTTTGTCTCAGGCATGATACATGCAAAAAGTGACGAAAATCGCCAAATTTCGACGGCATTAGCTCCACCATTTCCGATATGCCAATCGATAAAACTTTGGAGAAGTTGGGTACACAATGCGTCCGCTGCACGAAAAGTTGGTCAAGCATGGCTATATCAACTGGCGAGGAATGCGAGCAAGTAGGTCGCATTGACTCACAATATCCCAGCAAAAAGTTTGTTTGCATTTTTGGTATGGATATAATGGTCTATATTCAGCAGTTTTGTGTACTTTGTTCCACACATGGCGTGAAGCTCCGATCTGGTTGACCCACACTGATTCCGCCACTGTATCGTGTTCCAGTGACCTTCGACAGAGCACAGTGGCACAGATCCCGAGTCTTCTGCCGGATTTCAAACGTATTCTATCATTGGATTATTTTTCTACGCCGAAACCTCGAAAATATTTTATATGGGTGAAGACTGATCTGCACCTCCACCTTGCTCCCCTGACATCGTGTAGAAGGTATAATATTCAACATCAGGGACCATATTATCAAGGACTGTCAAGTGCATTACTTGAGCTTTTCATTGCAATGTAATCGGGTTCGTTTGCAATTTGTTCCCGCTCAAGAGGCTGGATCCGTTTCAAACTGGTTCCGGTGCCGCAAAGACGTGTATATGACTGCACGGCGAGAGTTGACACACCTACGAGCCATTGGCATTGGCACTGGCATTGGCCATTGGCCATTGGCAAGATCACCAATTCGATTCATGTCGAACTTTTCACATCGTACGTTCGATCACGTGCCAAACAGTTTGTACGATAGTGAGCGTCGGACGTACTATGAGCACAGTATCCAACACCGAACATTGGAGGTCCCCTGTCCGACAACGATAATACTGAGAAAAGGCGCCAGCAGTGGCTCCATCTTGCGGCTTGTGCGGCGGCCGTCGTGACCAGACATCCACTGGCGGCCTGCATCACACCACACCCTCGTAGTTACCGGTCGGCAGGAGAGCGTCGCGTCGCAATGCACTCTGGCTGCTGTTGAGGAGACGGGCGCGCCGTCACACCAGACTTTCGTGTGCGCTGGTCGCAGGCGGCGCTGGCACTATCACATCACGTGGCGACTCGGCGTCTCGGCGGCCGTGCTCCATGGCCGCGTAAATAACGACCACTTCTGGTTCGGGACCTCGGATGACCTTGCCGGTGTGATCTGACCTGGTCAGGGTCAGCTCGGCGTATGTGACACCGTCATCCTGCGAGACAGATTGTGCAAAGTTTGTCACAGGGGAGAGTTGCACAAATCGCGTATGGTAGCGAATCTACATGGTAGCGAATCAGATTTCTTCCAGGATCAGATTTGGTCGATGCGAGCCAAAGCCCGAAGTAAATGCTTCCACGATATCCTAAAACCGTCATTCCCAATCATGCTGCTTATCTCTTTTGATGTCATAAAGTGCCCAACTCTGCTTCGGTAACATACTTCCTGTTGTTTTTTTTGCAGCCTTACACCGATAAAAGAAATAGATCTTGAAGTCTTCGTCCTAAAATTATACTTATGTAGTTCGGCTGTAAGATGAGGATTTAGGTAAAGTGGTCGCGACAGTACTATTGTTGTCATGCCAAATAAAAAAAACAATAAGTCAGCGTTGTTACTAAGGGTTAAACCGTTGAGAACTTTGGGTAGACGATAATCGGTCGAACTACTATAACAAGTTGTAATGTTGATGCAGTGTAGAGGGAAAGCTGCTGAGAGTTAGATCGCAAGATGAGAAGTACTTGCAAGATGAGAAGTAGGTTGTCTGAAGGCACCCTCGCTATAGAGCCAAATATCAACAAGAACAAAAAGTCAGCAGTGTTGCTTATGGTTAAGACTCTGGGCAATGTGTACAGAGGACTACCAGCCGAATTAGTACTGCAAGTTGTAAAGGTGATGCTACATGAAGAGCAAGCTATTCTTGCGAACCAGGTTCAGCAGTGTAAAGTTGGCGTTGTATCCACAATGGTTGTTGCAGCTGTGTTACGTACAAAAGCGCATTCTTCACTAATGGTGGGTAACTTTTGCTAACACGCTGCCCGCAGAGACCAAATGACTGCACCCTTCATCACTTCATGTCTGTTCCAAAGCAATGCATATTTTTCAAACGAGAGGTTAGACCGACACCTGCATTCCAGTAGTCTCTGCCATGCATTGTATTGACAATATACTATATTAGACAAAATAGAGAATATTGTATTCACGAATAAATCCAGTAGTCTGCTATGACGACGCGAGTGGGATCCACAGAGATTGGGGGAAAATATATGGACTTCCTTTGGCCTTCATGGCCGCCACTTTGCATGAAACTATTGGGAAGGTTTGAAACAAAAGACCTCTGGTGAAAATGTATTTTTCATCGTGCAAATGAACACCCTGAATGAAGCTCTGTCTTGCTCCTGTCAGACGCACCTATCAATATTTGTTGCTTTGGGTCATTGAACTGTTAGCGGATGAGAGCCAGAGCTGACCTACGTGAAAATGAATTGCCAGTTACATGACGATTCATTTGAGTGAAAATATCTGGCAGTGTTCGTGCAGCTAAGCTGGTCTCGGGAAGTTTGAAGCAGCGTACACCAGATAATGTGGTGTCATGGGGTAACTGATCCAAACAAATTTCGCCATGAAAAGTGATCCCATGGACCAATGGTGCATGGAGGCACGGCGCCGTGGGCATTGCTTGGCGATGGTATTTCACAGCTAGGACACAACAGCGAGCCACCTAGTTGCTGCTAGCTATTACGACCAGAGCTGATGGATGGTGATGTTGCATATTCCTCGCTTAGATTGTGCCCTGGGATCAGCATAGTCAGACGGGACAGCTATATCCAACACTGCATATTGCGTAACTTGGAATTGACTGCCAAAACACCTCCAGCGATAAATATGTGAACGCTTTAAACGGGCGACATTATTATCCCCTTCGGTCATCATCACCGAAAATCTTCGTCTGAAGAAATTAACTGTGACACGAATAAAGAAGGAATATTTTGCAAATGATTTTTACGACGAAAAGAGCATTCCTCCCGTGAAATACTTCTTCCTCGACATATGGTGAATTTTTCATCTAATTACGGCGTTCAATCCCATCCTTCTCCATTTATCAAGTTCGTGCAAAACGTGATCTCCATCAGACATAAGATACACATATAGCACAAAAAAACAGCAGGGCACAATGCATAATAAAGCCATATATCCACCGCAGAACGCATACATGTTAAGGCATTCGTACACGGACAGGCAGTACGCATGTGCTTGCTTGAATATTGGTGAGAAAAAAGCATGTGTGGCAGCTGAACGTGAAACAAGGCCTAAGGGAATAACAAAGCATCTTTCTGCTTACCTCATAAATGCTTTTATGCTTCGATTTAGTATATTCCAGAGCGGAAATGTTGCTTGGCTTGACGTCGTCTGTCAACCGGTTCAAAATTAGAGGCGTCTTTGCTTCTATCTCTTCTGAATCTGTGGACATGGTTTAAAAGTCTAGCATTGCCACACCTAACCGACCATCCTTCGTTGTGCTGCATTTCTTCATGCAGCTTTACACAGGCTGACGCACTCATCTGGTGTCTTACATAAGCATTTCGGTTCGGTCTTATACAAGCATCTTGGTGCCATATATAAGCGCTTAAATAAGCGCACCGCCATGCTATGATATCGGGAGAGCGGCCAGGTGAGCGGCCAGACCTTTTTGCGGTCTGGACCGAGCGCGCAGCACTCCTGGCTCGACATCGTGGCTGTGGCAGGGAATTGTGGTCACAACGCTGCGTCGCACGGCACATCGACCGTTACCATACTGTAACATCATGCAATATTGCAACATCACACTACTCACTGCACACTGCCCTGTCGAATAGCCTTGGTACACGTGTCCTGACTGTAACACGGTTTCTGTGCTTTGCTTTCTTCTTCCACTATCCGGATTGTATATGTCTGAATTTGTATTTGGGAACTTTTCTCTTTGACAATCGCAGACAACCACACCAACGTACTGCTGGACAGTCAGCCAGGTGGTGTGTGTTCCACACCAGTCACTGCTGGACAGTCAGCCAGGTGGTGTGTGTTCCACACCAGTCACTGCTGGACAGTCAGCAAGGTGGTGTGTGTTCCACACCAGTCACTGCTGGACAGTCAGCCAGGTGGTGTGGGTGCCACACCAACGTACTGCTGGACAGTCAGCCAGGTGGTGTGTGTTCCACACCAGTCACTGCTGGACAGTCAGCCAGGTGGTGTGTTCCACACCAGTCACTGCTGGACAGTCAGCCAGGTGGTGTGGGTTCCACACCAGTCACTGCTGGACAGTCAGCCAGGTGGTGTGGGTGCCACAGCCACCCCTAATTCTGTCTTACCGCGACGGTTTGGCACGACGTCTGGACTTGGGTCGTCGGAATCCATGACCCTTTGTGTGGACTCGGCCGCACTCCCACCTCGAGGGCACGTGGCGTCTGCGCCGTCCTTCTCACAACATGGCCTGTCGGCTTCGGCTCGGACCGCTGACTTTCTTACTCTGGCACTGGAAGTAAACAGATGGTATCTGGTAGAGAGAGAGAGAGAGAGAGAGAGAGAAAATCCGCGTCCTATAAAAGTATTGAAGAACAAGCATGATATCAGAAATTAGGGTTGATTTCCCAGGTGCTGTAACTGTCGTCTGGTCACCACGTTACCGCCATGTCGTAACTGTCGTCTGGTCACAATGTTACCGCGGTGCCGTAACTGTCGTCTGGTCACAATGTTACCGCGGTGCCGTAACTGTCGTCTGGTCACAATGTTACCGCGTTTGTTGTTTGTTTATTGGTTGGTTCACGACACACTTTATGCACATTCACGGCTAATGGCGCCGCCCACACTGTTTCGCCGGTGGGCCGCGGGATTGGGAAATGTCCTGAGTGGCGCTAGAGTCGAACCCGGGACTTTTGGTACCCATAGCCCGACACCTTAACCACTCGGCCATCCCCGCCCCCAATGTTACCGCGGTCCTGTGACTATCTTGTGGTGGCAAAATTATGCTGAATTTACCACAATCGTTCAACGAGCATCCATCAGTTGAAGACGGCTGATGCCTGAGGAGATCGATATGACGAAACAGGCTTCACTTGAGGGAAAATTAACCACAACAAGCGCTTTGCGCCAAACACGAGAGGAAATAAAACATTTATAAATAGTTGGGACAAATCCGCTAGAGTCCCTTCTCGTCAGAGTACACCAGTAAAACATAGCCATTCGACTGCATGATGATATTATGTGTATGTCAGTGCCTTAATGCAAGGCCTTGGCGTGTATATGATCGACCGACATTCGTCTATGTTACGAATTATCAACCGGATATAAATTATAGTTAAACTATGAAGCTTTCGAAGGGAGAAAGGAATGGTGGAAGGATGGAACTTTGCCAATAATTATAATTCTTCTATTTTTCGGAGAAGGCGAGGTTGAGATATTCGATGACCGGAGAGTTGCAGAATCAGCCCACGTACGACCGGTGGCTGGCTAACATGACAGACAGACATTTATCAGTATATCCAACCCAAGAACGTGCGTGTCTGTATCGAACGGACGGTCCCGCGACTGTCTATATGGGACCAAAATATTGCATTGTATGCACTGCTGAAGGTTATCTATAGTCTTAGTGTTCACTCGTCTACCCGTGTGGTGTAGCATAAACATCCAATGCGTCATAGTGACGCACATTCTTAACCCCGCACCGTGGAGTAAAAATTGCCAAGATAAGGCAAGGCATGGACACGGTTCGCACAAGGGAATACAGAAGCAAAAAGCAAGCAAACAAACAACAGTCTAGCTATGCTATTTTAAAATGCTTCCTCATATTCCGCTCGCGATCCCCTGATTTCAGAAGGTCTGCTAGTAGCGGGTTGACAGACTCTCCGTACGTAAAACGCCGCCGTCCCGCCTCGGTTCGGCTCGCGGGCAGATGGAGCGACCCAGCCTGTCGTGCCTGCCTGGAGCGACAGGCGGAGTTGAGGACCACATCGCGGGCAGGTGGAGCGACCCAGCCTGTCGTGCCTGCCTGGAGCGACAGGCAGAGTTGAGGACCACCACCTGTTAAGTGTACAGGGGTGAACGACCTGCTATGGGTACGGGGCGACGGGACGTGCTGCGGTTGCTGGGATGACCCAACGCTGATTGCAGGGTTGGCCAACCTGTGGTTGGTGCAGGGATGACCAACCTGTTGCGTTGTGGGAGTGAGCTACCTGTTGTAGGTGCAGGGGTGACCAACCTGTTGCGGATACAGGCGACTGCGCCGATGGCAATGACGATGAGCGAAACCACCAGACCAATCAGCACCCCCAGGATAGGTGTCACAGAGAACTTCGGTCTGGCCGCCGCTTCTGCCAACCGAGCCGGGTCAGGTCAGATCAACAGTGACAGGCCACACATGCCACATAATCGATCAGTACCCCAAGGATAGGTGTCGAACTTCTGTCTAGCCTGCGCTTCTGCCAAGTGAGCCAGGTCAGGAGACACCAGGTCGGTAAAGACAGCATGTAGCCTGGGCTACTATGCACATCAATATTTGTGGCAAACAAATCGCAGAAAACAAGATGACACGGGCAGGACCAAACTCATCACATCTTCAAGATGACACGGACAGGGCAAACTCATCACATCTTCAAGATGACACGGACAGGGCAAACCCATCACATCTTCAAGATGACACGGACAGGGCAAACCCATCACATCTTCAAGATGACACGGACAGGGCAAACCCATCACATCATCCAATGCGCGTAAGTAAGGCTGGCAATAAATTGAACGAAACAGTTATTTATTTTGTGAGACCGAATCAAACTATCCTTTTTTCTGCGTGTTGTCAAGCATGCATATACTTCGTGGGCCAGCCATGTTAGACAAGGCCGCTCCCGAAAGACGACTAAGTGGCCGAACAGGAGGAACTACACTTCAGCTACCGACGCGTGTCGCACGTACCGGCGTCCTGCGAAGTGCGCTTCTCGGGCACGTTGAGTGTGAACCCGTCCAGGGTGACTGGCTGGCTGCGGCCGCGGCCGTTGGCTGAGTACAGCTCCAGACGCAGCTGCAGGCCGGCCGGTAGCTGCGTCACCGAGAAGTCGGGGAACGGCCGCGTCACGTTACGCACCAGCCGCCGGCCGGCCACTGCGTACAGCTCGGCCACGAAGAACTGCGGCAGGCCGCCGTCGAAGCCGGCCGCACACTCCACCTCCAGCGACTCGAACGTCTGGGCGACGAGCGTGCAGTTGCGGAGCCGCTCCGGCCGACCTGGGGTGGTGGGAGGTCATGCAAGGTCAGTGCTCAGCAAGGTCTGGAGTGGTGCAACGGTGCGTCGGTATGCACATGTGTCGACCCGAATCGACCTGGACCTGGTCGAGGCAGGTCCTGTGGTGGTGGGAGATCACGGGAGGTTCGGTCAGGTAAGCGGTCCGCGCGGCCTGGGGTGGTTGGAGGTCAGGCCAGGTCAGTGATCTGTGGGATCTCGAGTGGTGGGAGGTCACCGTAGTCAGATTAGAGGTCAGCGGGACGTGTGTGGTGGGTGGTCAAGCTAGGTCAGCATAGCCTGCGGCTTAAGATATCCAACAAAAGCTCGTTATCATGAAGTGGAAGATATCAAATTCAGTGCACCCACCTAAGCCAAAACTATGTCTCCTTAACCCGTCTTTCCGGTCAAATCCTCACACCGCGTCTCGCAGGGGGGGGGGGTTGAAGACCTCCCGCTTCTAAAATCCAAACTAAGCATCGCACAAAAACGAAAGATATGTCATCGGAAAGCGCTCGACGAGTAGGGTCCGGATCCACCAAAAAAATCAACAAAAGTGACGTCATCAGGGGGCTAGATTTTCATGAGTTTTCACGACTTACATCGTGTTTTTGACTCTGGGGAGTTCATTTTGGGGATACATGAAAAACAACATTTATTTGACTGAGAAAAGGACAGCGAAATCGACGAGGGCTATATTTTTTGGGGCCCCCAAAAATACAAATTCCTTTTTTTTTGAAATTTCAAAATTTTCAGTTTTCAAGTTTTATTTCATTTTCCCTTTCCAATGAGTAGAGCAGACCGAGAAACGTTGTTGGAAGTCAACTCGCTCTGATAAAAAATGCTTACTTTAGCCAGAATCATGCATTTGAACTGCAATATGGCAAATACACAAAATTTGTATGTAATCAGAAAAAAAATTAACTTGTACGTTTTGTTGCATCTGTAAAGATAAGCAAACGCTGAACGTTTCATTAACATATCTGTATCCGTTAAAGCGTGACGACTGGTTTAACTTCTTGGACGTGACCTCACTTACCTTGACTAACTCGTTGACTCCAGATGACCTGACCTAGAAATTTGGATCAGCATGTCAAATTGATGTGGGAAAAGGTATGCCAAATTTGCCCGAGATGCCGCGCGTCGTTCGTCTGCTATCCGGGAAAAACCTGAGGAGGGGGGGGGCGGGCGGTTGAAGACCCCCGAGACGGGACGGGTTAAGCTGCGTACCGTACATAAAAGAACGCGACATCGCTGTCTAAAATGTCTTCCTGATTGGCTGCATCGTGCATTTTCCTGATCCGTGCGTGCCAGGCGTGAGGGTATGCTCATAGACGAGATACCCAGGGGCGTCAAGTGGGTGCCAGATGGTGTACTCACCCACGGCCGTCACTTGGAAGGCACACGGCGCGACCATCCGACCGATATCGTTGTCGGCCTGACACAGCAGAGTTCCATAGTCCGCCGATGTCTTCGGTGTGTAATACGCGCGGCTCTCCAGGCCTCGGGAAGTGATCTGTCGACAAACGTCACACATGGGATCTCGGCACGGGGTTGTGACACGTGTGGCTCTCCAGACAGCGGGAGGTGATCTGTCGACAGATGTGGTACATGCTATTTATGTCTTATGTCCGGCACGCATACCAAATCCCTGGTCTGACGTCTTTTAGAGAAAAATGTTTTATGCCACCTAGAAAACATTATTTCACATGCTTTTGGAATTCGATGCCGTGGTTTTAACAGCTATATTCTATTGTGTACCAAGAATGATGTAGTCATAATTTTCCATTTCCATACAAAATTCCAAGATACTTCTAACTTTTCATGCCATCGTAGGTATCATTTATTTTTAATTGCATTATATACTTTTTTAGAACTGTTATGGCGTTTGAAGTTCTCGGAAAATCGATCCTAGTCCTCAACCTTATCGAAGCGTACCTCCACGGAAAATGTTTATCTTAACTTGGGTGTCTAAGGTAACATGCAGTGATGCACCCGCATTGTTTGATCCGAAATAAAACACATTTGCAATGCGTCTCGAATCTTTGTATATACTTCTTGAATTCTCTCGTATTACACTCAAGAGTGTAAATAAAAATGAGTGAAGCATACTGCCACCCAAATATTATCAGTGTGCACTCAAGTTTGCCGACATTTATCTTTTACGTCAAACCAATTTGAAGCTATTCCTGGCACGTTAGGCTCAATATAACTCATCTTATCTCCTTCATTCATTCATGCTAATATAGCTCGATTACATAATTATTATCCTTATAAAAAATGCCACCACAGTAAGCACTGACGGTGCTGCAGCCCAAAGCAGCACCGCCGCGTGTCATCCTTCGTGCCCTTCTGCATGACACAGCCTCCCCCTACACAGCAGAACTCTTCGCAATTTTCTCATCATACTCCATCATTTACAGCATACAAACCGAACAAAACATCGTAGCCACTGACACAAAATCAGTATTAGAAAGCATTACACCCTTCACCAAAAACAAACACCCACCCATCCCCCAAATACCATACATTTACAAACAATTCAACGCCAGACAACGCCCACTTCTTCTGTGGATTCCAAGCTACATAAACATTCCAGGCAATGAACACGCAGACACCAAAGCCAACATAGCCACAACACTACAACAAACCACACCATGCCCACTATCACAATCCGACTACTACCGCACAATACGCCAGGCAATCAACAAACACATTCAACAAACATGGCACACAACAATTACGCAACTACACGAAATACGCTCAAAACACGAAATCTGGCACACCAGCAACCAAAACACCAGACAAAAAGAACGCACACTAATACGATTACGCTTCGGACATACTGTACTCACGCACTCCTACCTCTGGTTATTGGCTTTACGACACATCGACCGTCGAGTCATATAGCGTCACCAATCTCTCACGCCGCTTGGTCGTGGGCGAAGAGTGGCGACAGGTGAGACTCGAACCCACAACCTTTCGATTGTGAGACGAGCAACTTACCCCTAGGCTACTCGTCCCCGCACTTCTACCTCTTACAACAACTCCCACGATCACAATGCACAACATGTCAACGAACACTCACAATTAAACACACCTATCTACTGTCTCAGCTGTACCTCCACTCACCTCTACAAGCCAGCTTTACTCTTCTTCGCTTCCTCTTATTCTCACCACGTTACTCCTCATACTCGCTTATCCCCACCAAAAATAAACACAAATCAGTAACACCGCAATCGCCCAACCGGAATCAGCCGACATCTCCACGCGGTGGCAGGCTGGCCAAACACACAGACACACGCACACACTTAAGCATTATGACTAAGTTTTGTATATAGAAGTACACACTCAAAGCTGACTTGTCTCTCTGGATGATGCTCACAATTGTCGATACGACTCTTAGTGGCCTTAGGGAATTATCTGTGTAGACAACTTCTCGCTGGATTTTTTTCTTTGACATGGAGCGAACATCAAATGGTTGGATAATGCGTTTCAACATTGAGCGCATTATGTGGAAAGGCAATTTCCGTGATTTCTATCTTTCATTCATTTATTTATTTATTTATTTAACAATACATGTCCTCCACGTGCAGTGGCTGTTACGGACAGTCTGGGCTGAACTCACAGATATTTACAAAGAAAGGATAGATGTGTGGTCAATAGTGGGAGCAGATGCGCAACAAACATTCGTACAACATAATACAATATCCATATCACTTTCCGCACTGCATACACCGTACTTGCGACACGAGCTATACACGAGTGGCTTGTATAAGTGATAGGAAAGCGATGGCCTAAAGGTGACTTCGTAGTGTACACATATCCATGTTGTAAGTTTTTTGTGGGACTAGTGTTGTTCGTGGAGATACGCTAGTGCATGTTTCTTGAAGTTAGACAGCCTCGATGTTTTAGTTTCAGTAGGGAAGTTTGTTGTAGTGGAAGACAGACGAGTAGAGAAATCTCCTGCGGCCAGCCTCTCTGTGTATGGCTGGCAGGCGCAGATGGTCGTCTGCACGTGTGTGACGGCTTCGCAGGGTAGAGTTTGAAGTGATTTCACCGGCAATGTGCGTAGGCTCACCCGTCAGAATGATCTTGTGGAGCAAAGTGAGACTGTGGAATAGGTACAGATCAGCTGCAGTGAGGAGACCCAACTCGTTTCGGACATCAGTAATATGATCAAATTTTCGGAGACCTGACACGACTCTAGTGGCGAAGTTAATGATCTTGTCTAGTCTGTGGATATTTGCTGACGACCCGTTCCCGTAAACAGATATGCAGTATCGGATATTGGATATAACTAGGCTATTGACTATAGTGAAGAGGGTGCTGGTCGGCAGATGGTGACGCAGATGGTTCAGGGCCAGAAGGAACCCAGTACACTTCTGGACAACAACAGCTACATGGGAATCCCAAGACATGTGGCGATCAAATGTTACCCCAAGGTTCTTACACGAATGTTTCTCATCTATCACGGCGTCCCTAAAGCACACTCGTATCGGGGTAATATTGCGCAGATTTTGACGCGATCCGAGAGTAAGAAGCTGGGTTTTGGTCGGGTTCACCTTCAGCCGTTATCCAGGAAGTAGTCATAGAGTTGGCTCAGGCATGTTTCCATCTGACTTATCAAATTTGGGAGATCAGATTTCCGACCGGAGATGAGGACCTGTGTGTCGTCTGCGAACTGGGTGACATGTGCTACCGGGACGTGCAGACTGAGGTCGTTCGAAAAGATGCAATAGAGAAGTGGACCTAATGATGAGCCTTGAAAGACACCTATGTTGTTTGGGAGAAAGGAGGAGAGATGCCTGTTTCCGTGTCGATCTGAGATCCTAACAGCCTGCGTATGACCTCCCAGATATGCTTTAAACCAGTCGGTATCGATTCCATGGAGTTGAAGTTTAGTGAGCAGTTTGGTGTGGTCTATTACATCGGAACATTTACTGAGATCCAGAATGCAAAGGAGAGCTACTTCCGAACGGTCCATTGCTGCTAGTATTTCGTCCGTGACTGAGATAAGGGCGGTTTCCGTAGAGTGGCGTGGTCTGAAGCCGTGCTGAGTTTGGGCCAGTAGGTGGTTTGAGTTTAGGTAGTGATAGAGTTGTTTCTGCACCACTCTCTCAGTGATCTTGGCGATAACCGGAACCAGTGAGATGGGTCTAAAATTAGAGGGATCCGAAGGATCTCCTGATTTGTGAATGGGAGTTACTATTGACTGTTTCCAAGTGGAGGGTATATCAGCTGTAGTCAGGCATGTGTTTATAATGTCAAGCAGCACTTCGCCGATAAAAAAGAACAGAAATTTGATGACCTTAATACAGATCCCGTCGGGTCCGCACGCACTTGTGCTTCTCATGTTTATGACGATATTGGCTAGCTGTTCAAGAGATATGGGTGATACTTTATAGGAGCTGGTAGAGACGCGCGATAGCCGACAACTGGGAGATGTGTGTTCAGGCATGTTTGCCTGAAGTTTGACTTCTGCTGATATTTTTGGTCCGACACTAACAAAATAATGATTTAGCTGCTCAGGTAGAACCTGAGGTTGTACTCTGTGAGATCCTTTTTTGTATCAATAATAGGCTTGATAGCACGCCACGCAGCTGATGGGCCTTTTTGAGCTATCTTTCCGCTAATCTCTTCCCTACAGTCAGCTCTAATAGCTGATCGAACTTGTCGGTTAAGTATTTTGTAAGTGTTTCTATCTTGTAAGCGCAAGGCTACATTTCGCCGATGCATGAGTTGTTTGGTAGCTTCGCTAACATGTGGTGCTGTTGGGTTCCGAATTTTGATGTTTCTGAGTGGCAGGTGCTCGTCGAGGATAGGTGTCAGTAATCTCAGCAGTGTGTCCCATTTATCGGTTACTGAGATGCGACCAGTGACCTGGACCCAGTCGATCTCACCAAGGTCAAGGGTCAGTTCGGAGGTGTCCACTCGTCCGAAAGAACGTGATTTTATCACGGTGTTAATTGAGGCAGGCCTGTTTACTTTAATTGAACATGTGATAAATTTGTGGGGACTGTAGTGGCAGAAACTCACTTTGGGTCTGTCGACAGAGGTGGGTGAATTTGTTATGATGACATCCAATAAAGAGCCTGTGGAGAATGTAGGGCGCTTCACTATCACGGTAAGTGAATAGTTTCTGACGAACTCAAGCAGGTGTGTTTTGCTGGGGCAATTTGCCGTGTCGAGAAGATTGCAATTCAGATCACCTGCGAGGTAGAAAGTGCCGGTAAAGTTCAGTGTCGCCAATTGAACCTGTCTTTCGAGCTCAGCGAAGTCAACATTTAAGGCAGGTAGACTGTTACGAGGAGGTCGATAGATTGCCGCCAGAATGAAATACCTTCCGCTTTTACCTTTGACTTTGGTCCAGAGTGATTCTAATTTGGAGCTCGAGTTTGGAAGCGTAGAAATTTTCAAAACGGTAATAGTAAGCGCTGACTTGGCGATAATCGCCACCCCACCGTAGCCACTAGAGTCAGGCCGGTCCGCACGTTTTAACTGGTAACCAGGGAAGTTAATGAGACGCGTGGGGGTGCTAGGTCGCAGCCAGGTCTCAGTCACCACAGCTAGGTCTAGAGAGTAAGAAAGAAAGTCGTGTTGTAGCTCAAGTAGCTTAGGTTTCATAGATTGGGCATTTATGAGTCCCAGGTGCAGCTGCCCGTTGCGCTCCTGAACCGTCGCTTTGCTTGTTCCGCCCCGTGATCCCCGTCGTCTGCCACCCCTGGCGCCGCGCGTGCCCCGTCGTGTTTTCTTTGGCGTTGTCAGGGTAACGCCGACGGTCTGGTTTATCGTTCTGCAGATGCGAGGGTGGTGACTGGCGGGAGTCAAGGTCGCGTAGTTGATGGCGTCGCGTACGGGGCGGCTGCGTGCGCGTTGCTGACCGGGGGACGTGATGGCGTTGAACATTTGGACCAGGGCGATGGTTAGCAGAAACCTGATGATGTCTGTATGCATGGTAGAGCTGAAAATGGAAGACCGGTAGAGCTGAAGATGGAAGACTGGTAGAGCTGAAGATAGACGATAGGAGGTAGACGTCACTGTTGTTAGAGTCACAAGAATTCCGAGCGGCACCAAGTCGTCAGTCCAATCAATTTCATCTCAGCTGCAGTGCAGGAAAGAAGACTGGGCACGGGCAGTAGCTGATGCTTGAACTATGGAGAAGGGCGCTGTTACTTCAGCACACACTCAGTTTGTAGGAGTCCAATCACTGTTGTGTAAACTTTGCGCACGTGTAGCGTATAAGTACGTCGGTTTAGATCACTATGCCACTTTTTCTTCTTTTTATTTTTACTCGTACACTTCACTAGTTTGTTCACTTCTTCACTAGAACACTTCTTCACATGTTCACTTCTCACTCAGAGTATCACACACCTTGCATACAAAGGCAACGAAGAGGGCGAGGGAAAGGCTGGGGGAGCGACCGAGACGCGTCAGCTCGTGGCGCCGCGCTCAGGACAACTGCGGCCTCAGCTAGGCTACTGTAATCTAACTATGAACGCGTGCGGCGAATTTTCGGAATAAAGGTCCTTGCCAGAACCACCCGTTCAGTAACATAGAAGTTACCCATTTTGAATGTAGACTTCCGGACACCTGTTGCTACTGCTGCTGTTGTGATGACTTCTCACCATGAAGACATATGAACGAGATCGAATTCGAAATGTTCGTGTGATATTCTCGCTTACGATAAAATTTGTACCACGTCAATAAAAGAGCGCATGACTGGTTTGTGGTTTGAGTTCTTAAGCCATTGGTGTGCTTTTGTGCTATGTCTTTGGTAAACTTGATTTGAATTTGTCTCAAACTATGCAACTGTCAGCATGTAATTCGTTCCTAAGCCCCAATTTCTCACAAAAAAAAATCCCTGTAATTGATTGACTTCAAAAATAATATTTGTAGATTGATTAAAGTTACAAAGCATGCACGTTCATTTTTCATCAAACAAATTAAAACCTAGTTATTGTTCGGGTGGCTTTATGAACCACGGTTTTATTGCTAAGCAAAGTTAGTTGCGTGATGCCTAGTCCCACCACCCGATGCACGAATTCTAGTTCAACGGAATAATTTTGACCAAAAGTTTAACGTGCCGTCAATGTACCGACACGGCCGCCCAGTAGCTCGTCCTCGGCCTTATCGTGCCAGCTGCCAACTGACCCTCCCAGCCTGTGCGACTCGAACCCTGTGTTGCGAGGACGGGGAGACCAGTGCAGGCCAGCCTCCAACCAACTGAGCTATCGTGGCGGCATTGGATTAGATAGCTCTTGGTGTTAATAACAAGGGCAGGGGATCATCTTATAATATGCGTTGTCCGAAAGATATACCAACACCCCTGCAATTTCGAAATTTTCCTTTTCGTTGCAATTTCCCTACAACTTTGTACGACTGTCTGAAAAAAAACGCTGTTTCACTATTGGTCCAGACAACGAAATGGTTGCAAAAATTTGAAAGACTTGCCATCGCACCAGGAATAAATATGATGTTTCTAATTTTGTGATGGATCTGTATCAACAGTTCTTCAGTTGCGTGATATTGATCCGGACAAAGTATAACTCCGCAAACGGTTTTTCTCGACAAAACTTATGTTCCCCAGTCAATTAAATAGTGTTGTTCTGCATACCATAAACATAAACAGACCGATTCGGCAATCATAAATATTTTGTACCTGTGATGGGCTTACTGCTGGGAGCTCCGTCGCTGTGGTCTTCCGATAAATGATCCTTGACACCATGCTGGTGATAGTAAAATACAACTATTTCTGCTATCCATTACGTCCTCTCAGGATGACTTCCAGGTGAGGAGGAAGAAGTGTGGAAGTGCAAACTTTCCAATCAGCTTCGATGCCACGTCGAAACAAAGAAACAACGAAACATTCGGATCAGAAAAGAAGTACTGAATCTGAGATTACTGAACCACCAGCCACCACGCACCGGACTGTCGAGGAAATCAAGCGGATGAGGAGTGACCCACTGATGGTGACCACTTTTTCCATACACATACGAAGACGGTTCAGCGGGCAGAAATAGTAACGACAGAGGCCGCCACGTGGGTGATTGGCGAGAAGCGGCTGCACGGACACACAAGACGGATTTCCTGTAAAATTATATCTTCGCATGAAAATCGGCTCTTATTCGTTCTGCTCTGAAACGGCTTATCTGGAAAGTAGGAATATAGTATATACAATATAATGTATAATATCTGGTAAGTCCATACTTACCAGACATTTTCTAAGCATCCAAAATGTTTAGGACATGCCTTGAAGAGGACCTGTTCTTACACCAGTTTGAAACTGAACCTACCAGGCATGGCTTGGACCTTGTATTATCGGATTTAAGTGACTTGGTTCAAGACTTGACTGTAGGAGAAACTTTGTGAAGAAGTGACCATAACATAGTTAGATACAAGGCACATGTAGTGGGAATTATTCATGATAATTTCGTAAAGGTTCCGAATTTCAACAGAGCAGACATTGACTGCATGAGAGCGGCTTTAAGTGCCACAAGATAGGAATAATAATTATCCAATTTAAATACCTGTGAAATGTGGGAAAACCTAAAATCTTACTTGAAGGACATTCAGATTAGACCTGTCCCCAAAAGCAAAGGCGCAAAAAAGTAGGAAAGCCAGCATGGTCTACACCAGACTTGATAAAGGCAATTAAGGCTCAGAAAGCTGCAATAAGGAAGGTTAAGGAAGCTTCAAATATCGTAAATCTAAAGGCGTATCGAAAAGCTAGCGACACAGTGAAGCAAAAAACCAGAGCAGCAAAGCGAGCAAAAGAACTGGATTGGGCTAGGAACTGTAATGGGGACTGCAAAAAGTTCTTTAGCTTCTACAAGCTGAGTAAAGTTTCTAGCACAATTGGTCCACCACTGGAAGTAAATGGGACTATATTGGGTGAGGATAGTGAGATGGTTGAGGAGCTGAGCAAGTTTAAATCAGTGACATGACCAATCTGCCGACCGTACACCATGGTCCAGTGACATGTGATCGGATAAATGATGTTGATTTCATCGATAGTGATGTTGTTTTCAATCATGTCAGGAAAATAAAGCAAAACAAGGCAGCAAGACCTGACGAAATTTATGCTAGGGTGTTGCAGGAAGCTGAAAAGGAACTGGCATTTCCACTTAGTATAATATTTTGTAGATCAGTTTCACAAAATGAAATTCCAATAGATTGGAAAAGGGAAAATGTAGTTCCTACTTCCAAGAAAGGAGAAAGAGGGAACGTTGAAAACTATAGCCCAGTAAGTCACATGCGTGGTCTGCAAGGTACTCATATCAATTACCAAGTCTAGAATAGTTAGTTATCTGGAAGGAAATAGGTTGATTCAAGATACTCAACATGGGTTTAGAAAAGGGCGATTGTGTCTCACAAATCTCGTGGACCTTTTGAACTTCGCCACAGAACAATTTGATCTGGGAAATCAGGTTGATGTAGCATATCTTGACTTTAGTAAGGCCTTTGACAAGGTACCCCAGAAACGGTTAATGCTGCAGCTTCAGATCCATGGTATTGCAGGTAGCATCTGAAAATCGATAGAGTTGTGGCTTTCAAACAGACAGCAAAGAGTGATTCTAAATAGTACAAAGTCATCATGGTAAAATGCTCTTTGTGGAATCCCCCAGAGGTCAGTAATGGGGCCACTACTGTTCGTTGCATTTGTAAATAACATTGAAAGTGGCCTAAGCAGTAAGGTTTTGAAATTTTCGGATGATTTGAAGGTCTTTAGGGCAATAACAGGTCACAATGAGCATATCTCGCTGCAGAAAGACTTAGACGAACTTGTGAAGTGGTCCGAAGAATGGGAAACGAAATTTAACTTTGATAAGTGCAAAATCATGCATGTAGGTAAGCAGCATGTGCAGCCTCCATACTTGATGGGTGGCGAAGTGCTATCAGTGACTCAACAGGAGAAGGACTTAGGTGCTATTCTAAACACAAAATTAGGGGCATCAGAACAGACCAAGGAAGCCAGGAAGAAGGCACTGAGAATGTTTGGGGAAATAAATAGCAATGTATCATACAGAAGTGAGGAAGTCATCAGGAAGCTTTACTGTGCATATGTCAGGCCACATTTGGAATATTGCATCCAAGCTTGGTCTCCTAGCTATGAAAAAGATGGTTGGCTTTTAGAGAGTACAATACAGGGCTACAAAAAAGGTTAATGGCATAGGCAACCTGGCATATGAGGAAGGATTGAAAATATTAAATATGTTTTCACTTAGATATAGAAGGCTGGGAGGAGATCTCATCGAGGTCTTTAAATTTGTCCATGGTCTGGAGAAGGGATATCTTGGGGATATGCTTGAATTTAACAGAAATTATGCAATTAGAGGTCATCAATTCAAAATTACAGTTAACCACAGCAGAACAATGTTAAGCCAGTCTTTCTTCACCAACAGGATTGTAGAACACTGGAACTGCTAGAAACCATTGTCAGTAGCAGCACATTGAACGTCTTTAAAAACAGCATAGACAATCATTATAAGAATAGAGGGCTTGCTTTTCAGTATTCCAGTGAGGGTTGATTGACGGATTTGGTGGCCAACTGGTTAAGTGTACAGAGTGCAACCAAGAAGGGCCCTTATGGCTCATAGTTGCACTAATCTGTTATGTCTTTATGTCTGTGTCTTGTCAAATGGAAGTACTCTAAGCTAGGGGTGGGGCTTCCTATGCTTTTGGTGGCGCTTAGGCTTCATCATATTTGCATTGATTCCACGAACTTCTTGGTTGTTTACATGTGATCCTATATAGTGAGCGTCACCCACAAATTTAGCAGCACTCATTGCTTTCAGGCATTTGGTGCCACCAATACTTTGAAAATGTATCCACCCATGTTCTCCGCAGAGCACATAGCTACTTAATTACTTTCTATTATCCTATGAGCATTGACTTCGTTCTCAAGGGCCGGGATCGCAGATGCAGAGGGCGGGGGAGGGGGCAAAAAAAAGTTATTAAAAATCCAGTATCGTCCCGACGAAATGCTTTCTTTCTCCTTCCCACAACAATATATTCAGGTGTCACTGACTTCTGATGTTCTGGATGCAGAATAGGCCAGTCGGACCTCCCTGCTCAAAAAAAGCGCATAGTGCCTCCGGATGAAATGTCAACTTACACAAGGAACATTGGCCTACATTCGTAGGGGAGAGACGTGCCCTTTTCCCAGTGCAACTATTGGAAGAATTTCACTAATTGGACCTGGCTCGGCGACGTGCCCACCTCCCGGCCCCTAAAAAAAAACTATACGAGACCGTGGCATCCCTTGGCGATTATGACACATTCATGCTCCACCACTACATACAGTACTCCATCACTACCTTCCATGCCAGGAGCCATTCTGAGCATGAACAAAAGCAGAGAGGGGTATCTAGTTTTGGGAAAGGGCGAGTCCTTTATTCATCCCTGGTGCCAACTTTTGTTCTCGACAGCTACCTTGAGCCCAGCGAGCCCGCCGGCCGCATTTGAGCACGATCTAGACCCTTGACTGACTAGCACTGTTGAATCCAGCCGACTTACAAAGGGATGACCAAATTCAGGCTCCCTTACGACAAACAGGATGGTGGTGGGATGTTCGCATAAGTTAGTTTCGACGAGTACTGCGTACAAGACAGATGTTTGTGTATATGCCTTCGTAAATCACTGACGTGGATTTGTCACTTTGTCGTCGTGCTTTGTGACAAATGCACACCTCGTTGACGACAAATGCACACCTCGCAAGTCTCGTACCAGGGAGGGGGTCGTTGACGACCCCCGCAAGGTTTCCCGCGGTCTGTGAAAGAACGGCGAAAATTAGCATAGCATTTCGCACATCAATTGGGCATGTTGTGTCAAAAATTTGAAGTCAGGTCATCTAGGGTCAACGAGTTAGTCAAGGTGAAATGAGGTCACCTCCGAAAAAAAGCTCAGCCAGTTGTCACGCTTTAACGGGTAAAAATATTTGAATGAACTTTCAACATTTGCTTATCTTTCGGGATGAAACAAAATGCACGAGAGAAATTTTCCTTTTTCCGTTTTTGATTTTTTATTAGTTTTGTATTTGAGCCCTTTAGAGTTCAAATCGACGATTCAGGCTAAAGTATGGGGGAAATTTGACTTCGAACGTTTTTCGGACCGCTCTACCCAAAACAAAAATCAAATTAAAGAAAACTTGAAAACTCAAAATTGTGAAATTTAAAAAAAATCATTTTTCGGTAGCGAAAAATGTATGGTGCTGGTCGATTTCGCTTTCCTTTTTTATTCCAAATATTTTTGATCTCTTCAAATCTTCCTCAAAATGAACCCCCAGAGCCGCAAACATGATGCAAATCGTGAAACCTTATAGCCCCCAGTGACGTCACTTTTTTGGGATTTGTTTTGGGGGGATGGTCGTGTCTGGCCCTACTCCTCGAGCGCTTTCGGATGATACCTATTTCGTTTTCGTGCGACGCTGAATTTAGAGATTAGAAGGGGTATCTATCACCCCCCCCCCCCACAAAAAAAAATCCGCGGGTTAGCTGTCCATGTCTGAGGCTTGCATTACAGCAAGATGGCTGGCGAATATCCTTCATAGTACTATGGTTATGCACCGACCTCAGCTGGGTAGCTATTAGAAAACACTTGGGCGTGATAACAAATAACATACATGAGAGACCGAAGCGATACACTGCAAACATTTCGGTCTTCTACGTGGTTGGGCGGTTGACCTGCACGGTGGTTCACTATACGGGGGAAAACAACACCAAACTGCACGATTTCCGCGGCGATCGATGCCGAAGTCGCTAGCGAAGCGATGCAGACGTTGAACATACACAGCTGGTACGTCACCGGTGGCTTAGTGGACCTCAGCTGGTACGCTCATTTCGTTGACTCTCGTGAACATAAACATCACCCAACAGCGAGTGGCAGACGGTCTGCCAACACGATGAGCGGCAGTCGGCCATCGGAATCTGGAGACCGAAACTCCCTATGCCGGAATCTGAGTCAGTTCGAGGAATTGGTGGGGCCGGCCTCGTGTGCCATCTTCCAGAGCCTGACCATCGGCACGGGCCTTCTGCAGAGGCGTCCGCCGTGGGGTAGAGAGCCTGGCTACCCTCGGTGGTTAGCGGCATTCGGCAGTCACACATGCCTCCAAATCCTGCTGGTCACAAATTGTGACCGGCCTCCGCGTCACCAACGATACGACCAAGCCTGGGCTCGATTGCAGTCGGACTACATACGACTTCCGACCAAAGCCGACAAAGAGAGACGGCAGCTGCTGCAGGTAACGGAAGCCTACAGCGAGCGACATCTCGATTGCAAAAAAGGTACCGCCAAAAAGGTGCCGGTAAAATATGAGCCACGCGCAGAGAGCGTGGTGTGTCGGACGTGCATTACATACTGACTGTACAAGGGCGTACCAGCCCTGATGCTGCAAACCGAAATAGACGTCTATTTGCATGATCGTCATGTCGCTGATGTTGTTTGATTTGAACGTGGTGTAGAACAATACGACCATAGTACATTTCGATGGATATTTTACCTCACGATGTTTAGAAAAGGGACAACGTACTGTTATTCGAGACAGAAAATACGTCATGATAGGAATTAATTTTCTGTCACGTTGAAAGAAACATGCACCGCTGAAGCAATAGTCCATTACATGAGACAATTGTACCGAAGCATAGGACTGACACACATTCAGGTCGTCATGTTCTCCGTTCATGTACTTGCTTGGGCAGTGCGAATACTAAAATTGGAACGACGCAGAGAAGATTAGCATGGCCCCTGCACGTGGATGACAAGCGACGTTCTCCATTTACATACGCAACTTATAAGACGGACATACTTGTATTCTATGTAAGTATCCACACAAAGTGGGTGACTACCTACGGTCGTGTTGGCCATAACGATGATGACACCGTCTCGCCGCTGTACAGGGCGCTTGGAATATTGTGTGTACAGCAGCGTTGTTTGACAACGGCAGATGTACGGACGGTGGACATAGGAGTACATGAGACTGGGAGGTCAAGTTCGCTGACTCAACTCAGAGTAGGATAGTCAAGAAACCTAGGTGTGGGCCTGGAGTTGATCTGAATGCAGAGAAGACCTGCTTACTTGAGAGTATGGTAGGTCGACTGTTCCCTCCAAATTGTTAAACTGCCACTTGAAGTTGACATCGTGTGGGTTGGCATCCACCTGACACGTGACCTGCACTGGTTCGTTAGGAGCAGTGCCGTAGCGGACCTTCTGGCCGGAGACGCAGACGGGCGCATCTGTGGGACGACGGCAGGTCATGTCAGGTCGACCACGAACTGAGACAACATCCTTAGAACGGTGATGGAGCAAGTTAGCACACTTCCAATAGAATGTTTGCTTTACATAATATATGACAAGTAGCCTTTTGCTCATATTAAACAAGGAAAGGACAACATGCAAAAAACGTTACAACTGTCACTTCCGAATCTTCCTAGTAGGAAGCAGGTTTTGATAAAAACACAATAACATTAAACAAAACAATGCAATTTAATAACAGGTACTGAGAAACATCCTGCTTAGTTGGGGAATCAATATAACGGAAGAGTAAAATAATAACATGCACAATAATACAAATATCCATGCAAAGCATTCATGTCTCATATCATCTGCAGTCTCATCTGAACGACATTTTATCTCCTTCCTCAGCGCACGGCGGGGGGGGGGGGGTTGTGGCCCCTAACGTTTCCAGGCGGTGTCGGGTGGCGACGTTGATTTGCAGAAGACGAGATGCCGTGATTGATGACCAGTTTTAATCGTTTGGGTCAGTAGCTGACCTCACAGATCAAATTTGGTGCAGATGTTTGACCAACATCGACATTTGGGTCAGTAGCTGACCTCCCAGATCACATTTGGTGCAGATGTTTAACCAACATCGACATTGGGGTTAGTACCTGACCTCCCAGATCGAATTTGGTGCAGATGTTTAGCAAACATCCATAATTTGCAAGCATCATTCCCG
This sequence comes from Imbricaverruca yamaguchii, assembly GCA_034440575.1. Lineage (NCBI taxonomy): Eukaryota > Metazoa > Arthropoda > Thecostraca > Neoverrucidae > Imbricaverruca > Imbricaverruca yamaguchii. The sequence continues at coordinate 213,590 of JAOTOL010001215.1, forward strand.
TTTAAAACGAACATCCGATAGTCACATGAAATATTAAACGCAGTACTCTTCAGCATTTAGAAATCATAACAATATGAAACATAGCACATTTCGATTAATATGTTCAGAGTTAGAAAAGGAAAAATTGCTGATCAGGTTTGGAGAACTTCTGTTATATTGCCCATCAACACATTCTTGTTGTTGTGTTGATTGCATTTGGAAGCAAATTCAGCTTCGGCGTCAAAATAGATCCCAATGTGATTCCGAGTTAGAAAAACGGGCATTTTAGGGCGAGTTCCGTGACCGCGAATGGTCTGAGAGAGCTCAATGCATCTACGCCAGCTGAGATGTTCATTACCTTGCCACACTCAACATTCGCTTTTCAGCGACGATAAATACTATTGTTCACCGGTAATTGGCAGTTCCGCCCAAAATCGACCTGAAATGTTTTTTCTTATGACATCAAACACCAGTAACCTGACGCACATTTGACCATGACCATGACCATTATACCATGACGTCGGCAAAGGACGCCTCATCAGATGTACCAGGCGACCGTGCGCTAACGCGTGCGATTGTTTCTTGGTTGCGAAAATACCCCCAGGGTGGTGGTCGCATCAAGCCACCCCCTGCACTAGCAAGGGAAAATCTGCTGTCTCATTAATGCACTCAACATGATCAGTGCACTGGTATGTACTGACTGGCTGAACATACATTCATATTTGGCACTAAGCTGGTAGGATTTTCGTCCATTAGCATCAGCAACTGTATGTACAAGATTTTGTAGCGGCTGGTGGGCGAGTAATATCTGATCCAAATAACCTGAGAGTGTGGTACTCACATTTAACATTGAGCTGGACATGTGATACTCACATTTGACATTGAGCTGGACATGTGATACTCACTTTTGACATTGAGCTGGACATGTGATACTCACATTTGACATTGAGCTGGACATGCGATACTTACATTTGACATTGAGCTGGACATGTGATACTCACATTTGACATTGAGCTGTACGGGGCGGCTGGCCTGGTCGCCCTCCTGGTTGGAGGCCTTGCAGACGTACGCTCCGGCCGACAGCCTGCTGACGTTGCGGATCACCAGACTGCGGTCACTGAGGCTGACCCTGTCTCTGACACCCGACTGGGAGGTCGGCCGCAGCTGCACACCCTGGCGTAACAACGGCACGCGGCGTCAATCCGCTCAATGGCGCAAACGGATTGCTCTCTGAGGAACGGAAGTGACATCGTTTCCGTACACTAAGGGATGGACATATCCATGCTTAATTGCCAGTGTCTTATTGTTGCCCTTTAGTGCCTCTAGACTCTCACAGCCGTGAAGCTTAGCTATTAGCCTAGCCTCTATTAATCTACTTAACTCTTGGCCCGTTGAAGAGTCGCGGACATTACACTGGATAAATCAGGCTGCATTGTTATCAATGAAGCCTGATGTGATTAAGCTGAAGTCCAAACTGCATAAGCAAAACAATTAAAAAAGAAAGAAAGATGATCCACTAGATGTTTTATCACAATGCTGAAGTGAAAACGCTGTCATGCCCGACGTTCAGCGTAGTGGTAGCACCAACTCGAACAACCTATAGACGATTGCATACCAAATCATCGAGTGGAAGTTCATGAAAAGCAATAAAAACCTTGAAGTCTGCACATAGGACACAAAACAGGATACTCATATTGGACAAGGCTGCAATATTGCATAGTAGCTGGCCGGCCACCAAGGTCGGACATAATTAAGTATAAGAGAATAATGATGAACGATTTTTGCTTTCTACTGAGATACTTTCGATATAAAGGTTCAATTTTGAATGCTGGTTCGTGTTTTATGATGTATATTTCGTAGTATATCGATGAACCCGAGAACATCAGACTGAGGAAGGAAAGCACATGGTTATCGAACGCTACTAGTATGACATAGCAAGTGGGAAGAACAACGAATCGCAATGTTTAGTATCTGAATCCACGGAAACACTATGTAAGTGATGGTGAGTTACTCAGTAGTGATGAGTATGCGCAGCGCGTGTTGTATTATTTTTTTCGCATTTGGTAGGCCTGCAACGAACTGCATTATTCCTCGGGTATAAATCGCATCCAATTTGCTCACAAATTGTATCCCTGTTTGCAATTAAACGTTGTTAGGGGACAGCTACGTCATTTCAAGCATTCTCAACGACTTAAGTGCTGTGAGCTGCGGCCGTAAATATCGTGTGGACTCGACCGAATCTATTGCTGGAGAACAGGATCCGGAGAAGACACCGTGACAGGTCACGCGGGTCGGTGCAGGGTAGCAGGGAATTCACGCAGCAGATCACTGGTGTCGGTACAGACTACCAGGAAGGTCACGAGACAGGTGAAGCATGTTAGTACAAGGTACTAGAGAGGTCAGGCGACAGGTCTTGTCTGTCGGTACATGGTGCCAGAAAAGTCAATTGATAAGTCAAGCGTGTTAGAACAGAATACCAGAAAGGTCACGTAGCAAGTTACGCGTGTCGGTACATATTACAAGGGAAGTCACGTGACAAACCACAAGGTTCGGTACAGAGCACTAGGGAGGTCATGTAACCAGCCACGCAGTTCGGTACAGAGCACCAGGGAGGTCACGTGACGGGGTACGCGGATCAGTCCAGAGCACTACGGAGGAGCATCGTTTGTAGTTGTTAGCCGTTGGTGAGCGCATGCATTGAAATTCATGTATAGGCACGCATGGATATTGTATATGCAATGGACTATGCAATGGATTTGAAATCCATAAAATATGATTTTGAAGGGCACGATTGCGCTGACCATAATTCAAATATGTCTAAATGTGCCGTTTGTCATTTGATATAGGTGATATTCTATATGAACTGATACATGGGGTCCAACCTGCCTCCGTGTTGTTAATGTCTAACAGCCGACATCACCAACACGGTGGCAGGCTGGAAAAATCCCCCCACCCCCACACACACAGACATCACCAGTACTACACATGAAATGTTGTGATCAAAACTAATCAAAAGCCACACTGAAAGGACAGGTGTAATTCGGAGTGAAGATGCTTGGACTAGAAACTCTGTGACCAAGCATTATGGCTTCAAAAGCACTACGGGGTTGGTTGGGTTTGGTCAAGCCATGGTTGAGTTGGATCGGATCTCGGGTCACGTCGCTTTCCTTGAATTTACACGTTTTCGGATATACACAGGAATATACTCGCTCTATCTTCATACTCGCACATAATTGGAAGCCCATTGTCGTCAGAATGCAAGCCTAATCGTGCTTATAATCTTAATTGGATAATCAGAATCAACTGCAAATGCGTCAATTCCACCCGCCCCCGACCATCAAGGGCTATAAAGTCAGACAACAAGTGCATAAACAACAAGGATGAAGACGAGATTCCAGGTATATTGCAGGGGCATCGTAGGCCAGATTACCGGGTTGCATTATAGTGTCATAAAGTATCCTATTAGGGAACTGGATGCTCTCCGTCACCGATGCCAAGCTTGTTTTGATGTGCATATGCTATTCTCCATCTAAAACGAATGCATAATGTCCAGTGTGGTCCACGTTGACTTCATCTGTCTTCTCACGCCACCCCCCCCCCTCCCCCATGAGGGGCAATACAAAATGGATATTTGCTCTGAAACATAAATTGTACCACTTCTCGAGTTCGTAAATTCACGTTTGACAATATAAACGCGAGCTCAATGTGGGCAAAGGACGAAAGAAGAATGAATTGGGAAAGGCAACAGTTGCGATGTTGGAAGGAACAGTGTCTCTGAGGAAATCATATCTGACGATACGAGGCCCAGAACCCCACGTATTAGTGCAGTTCTTATGTGAGCAGCTACTGACATCGCGAAACCAGATGACGCTGTAGATCCTTGGATTGGCTTTGATGGTGCAGTCAAAGTAGGCGTCGGCTCCCTCCTTGATGTCGTCAGGGTCGAGAGCGTATCCAAGCTGTAGAGTCACCAACGGCGCAACTGCAACAAACAGCCTCACTAATGGCGCAACGGCAACAAACCCAACCATTAACGGCATAACTGCAGCAAACAGCCTGACCAACGGCGCAACTGCAACAAACAACCTTTTTAACGGCGCAACTACAGCAAACACAGCCTTGTCAACAAGGGAGGTGCACTGAAGCAGCGTTACTAACAGTAGAATTGGAACAGTAGCACTCATCGTCAAGATCCTTCGAACTGCAGCCACTGCAAAACAAATGTTAACCACCCTTTTATCTGCAACAGTGGTATCACTAACACAAACACAGCAGGTTGAACACCGCTTGGTTTGCAACATTGTTATCACTTCCACAACCACAACAGGTTAATAACCCCTTGGGCTTCAACACTGCGCTGGTATCCCTATCAAAAACACAACAGGCTAAATACCAATTGGTCTGCAACACTGGTATCACTAGCATACGTGTAACAGGTTAGACACCCCATTTGCATCACTATGAAAAGCACGCCATGATAACCGCCATTTGGTCTGCAACAGTGGCATTACCATCACAAATACAACCGGCTAACCACTCATTGGCCTGCAGCACTGGCATCATTATCACAAGTACAACACGTTAAACACCACTTGGCGTGCCACAGTGGCATCACTATCATAAACAATTCAATAAGCAAAATAATGAACGGTTTTTCTGCAGATAATCGTAAACCCAGGGTGGGCCAACCTGTTTCCGCAACAGAGTTGCTGTTGTGTGTGTGACCCTAAGTATGCGTATGCTCCGAAAACTCCATAGAAATAACATGAGGATTGTAGAAATATTTCCATAAACCAGTCATTACCATTATAAATCGTCGTTAAAGGAGGAAAATACCACGACCCCACATCATTTTGAATGCACTTTGACACGATACCTGACGAAATAGGCTCTGTGCTACTTTTCGGAATTCAAGCTGCAGCATTTGTAAATAAATGTGACCTTGGCGACTGGTCGGTCGCTGTTGTTCAGTATGCTGGCAATGGAAGAAATGCAGCACGTTGATGGTGGCGGAAAGTAACCTAAATATTAAAGCGATGGGGACGTTTGGGTGGGAGAACGAATGCAACATAGCCACAGCCGCTGACGCACACTGGGCGCACGAGAAATGTCTCACTACCCCATACGCGCACTGGGCGAGATAGAAATGTCTGGGTGAGATAGCACTGTCTGGGTGAAAGAGCACTGTCTGGGTGGGAGAGTACTGTCTGAGGGAGTGTGCACTGTCTGAGTGAGAGATCACTGTTGGGATGAGAGAGCACTGTCCCCATTCCCGGGACGTTGCAACGACTTTAGTTCTCACCATGGAGGTATATTGGACAATCGGGGCGGGATGATGTGGAGCTGCTTACAGTGATATGGGTGAGGGGCCGGGCCTTCTCCAACATTCTAACTGTGGCCGTGCCCCCTCCCCCCCCCCCCACAGTCACGGCTGAGCTGGTTTTTTTTCTTCGCCGGTGACCATTACCCATTGAGCTAACGTCGGTGCTCCAATAGTCCATCGGCGACCTGTGTGTTCTCGGCTAGACACACCAGCTGACGACAGTTGTCCCCGTACTCACATCTGACATTGAGTTGACGTCGGTCCTCCAGTAGTCCGTCGGCGACCTGTGTGTTCTCGGCTCGACACACCAGCTGACGACAGTTGTCCCCGTACTCACATCTGACATTGAGCTGACGTCGGTCCTCCAATAGTCCGTCGGTGACCTGTGTGTTCTCGGCTCGACACACCAGCTGACGACAGTTGTCCCCGTACTCACATCTGACATTGAGCTGACGTCGGTCCTCCAGTAGTCCGTCGGCGACCTGTGTGTTCTCGGCTCGACACACCAGCTGACGACAGTTGTCCCCGTACTCACATCTGACATTGAGTTGACGTCGGTCCTCCAGTAGTCCGTCGGCGACCTGTGTGTTCTCGGCTCGACACACCAGCTGACGACCGTTGTCTCCGGGACGTGCTCGAAACGACAGCGTGCTGCTGGTGATGTTGGACCCGTCCGACTGCTGCACAGGAGGGTCGGTACTGTGTCAGACTGAAGGGTCACACCCCTCTACTGCTGCACAGTAGGGTCGGTACTGTGTCAGACTGAAGGGTCACACCCCTCTACTGCTGCACAGGAGGGTCGGTACTGTGTCAGATTGAAGGGTCACACCCATCTACTGCTGCACAGGAGGGTCGGTACTGTGTCAGATTGAAGGGTCACACCCATCTACTGCTGCACAGGAGGGTCGGTACTGTGTCAGACTGAAGGGTCACACCCCTCTACTGCTGCACATGAGGGTCGGTACTGTGTCAGACTGAATGGTCACACCCCTCTACTGCTGCACAGGAGGGTCGGTACTGTGTCAGACTGAATGGTCACACCCATCTACTGCTGCACAGGATGGTCGGTACTGTGTCAGACTAAATGGTCACACCCATCTACTGCTGCACAGGATGGTCGGTACTGTGTCAGACTGAAGGGTCACACCCCTCTACTGGTATACAGGAGGGTCGGTACTGTGTCAGACTGAAGGGTCACACCCATCTACTGCTGCACAGGATGGTCGGTACTGTGTCAGACTAAATGGTCACACCCATCTACTGCTGCACAGGAGGGTCGGTACTGTGTCAGACTAAATGGTCACACCCATCTACTGCTGCACAGGAGGGTCGGTACTGTGTCAGACTGAAGGGTCACACCCATCTACTGCTGCACAGGATGGTCGGTACTGTGTCAGACTAAATGGTCACACCCATCTACTGCTGCAAATGAGGGTCGGTACTGTGTCAGACTGAAGGGTCACACCCCTCTACTGGTATACAGGATGGTCGGTACTGTGTCAGACTAAATGGTCACACCCATCTACTGCTGCACAGGAGGGTCGGTACTGTGTCAGACTGAATGGTCACACCCATCTACTGCTGCACATGAGGGTCGGTACTGTGTCAGACTAAATGGTCACACCCATCTACTGCCGCACATGAGGGTCGGTACTGTGTCAGACTGAAGGGTCACACCCCTCTACTGCTGCAAAGGAGGGTCGGTACTGTGTCAGACTAAATGGTCACACCCATCTACTGCTGCACAGGATGGTCGGTACTGTGTCAGACTGAATGGTCACACCCATCTACTGCTGCACAGGAGGGTCGGTACTGTGTCAGATTGAAGGGTCACACCCATCTACTGCTGCACGGGAGGGTCGGCACTGTGTCAGACTAAATGGTCACACCCATCTACTGCTGCACATGAGGGTCGGTACTGTGTCAGACTGAAGGGTCACACCCCTCTACTGGTATACAGGATGGTCGGTACTGTGTCAGACTGAAGGGTCAACGCTGTCAACTGGTACACAGGTGAGTCGGTAATCACTCAGACTGATAGGTCAAACCGCCTCGACTGGCGATCATACTTAAAGATCAGTCCCCCTCGACTGATGCACAGGAGAGCTGGTCAGAGTCTGCTAGACTGAAGAGTCCGCATGAAGAGCCGAAGATACGTGAGATGTGAACCCGGAGGTTGACTAACATTGAGAAGACACGCCGATGCTGCATACTGTCTGAGCAGTCTTCACACATGCTGCATACTGTCTGAGCAGTCTTCACACATGCTGCCACATACGCACTTGAAATGTCTCTATATTGATTATTTCCCAATGAGGGGCTGAAATACCGATGACCTCACAACCAGAGATCTGCAGAGTCGATCTATGGGGGACGAGTGTATCAGATTGCACCCAGGCCCTTTGCAAATGTGGACGAGCAACACAGATGTACCGAGTTCACAGTGGAGAGAGGGTGCACTGAGGAGAGAGAAAAGCTGCAGAACTGCCCTTGGAGGGGCACAGTTTCAGAGGCGAGCCCATGGGAGGAATCTTCTATAGGAAGGGGTGCTCAGGAACCAGGAAAGGGAGAAAGAAATACATAAGCACACATAGGCTCCAGTGAGCTCAGGGTACACTCAGGGTAGGAGAAAGCTGCAGAGATCCACCCAGCGGAGGAAGGTTGCAGAGGCAAACCCAGGGAGGGAATGTTGTAGAAGTGTGTCCAGAAAATCTCAAACCATGGCGGGAGAGGAGGCCAAAGACACAGGCGCGCCAGGTACTGGGGGAAATACGATGCACCCAGGAGAGAGGAAAGGTGCGTGCACAACCAGAAGCGTGTACCTTCCAAAGCGAACACAGAGCAGATATGCTCCAAAGGTGCATCTAAGAACTTATGAACCAGAAAAGGACGATGAAATTACGTATTCGCACCGAGTCCTGGGAGAAGGAAGATGCACCCAGTAGACAGGAGGGCTACATAGGCATACTCATGGGATGATAGATACAGAGACATACCCAGGTTAGAAATGTTGCACATGTGCATCTTCGAACTCAGTAAAAGAAAGAGAGTAAGCAGACACATTCAGAGCAAGGGGGTGGCGAGTGCACTCAGAAAAGAGGAAACCTGCAAATGTGCACTAGAAGGAGAAGTGATTTCTAAGTGTGTCCAGGAGAGAAATGCTCAAGGGGCCTCCAGGAGCCTCTCCGGAACAAGGAAACAATGGTAAACGTTACAAAGGCACATCCAGGTACTGGGACAAGATGTTCTCAGGTAACTTGAGATCTGCAGGGGCATACCTGGGAGGAGACACTCAAGATGTTCTCAGGTAACTTGAGATCTGCAGGGGCATACCTGGGAGGAGACACTCAAGATGTTCTCAGGTAACTTGAGATCTGCAGGGGCATACCTGGGAGGAGACACTCAAGATGTTCTCAGGTAACTTGAGATCTGCAGGGGCATACCTGGGAGGAGACACTCAAGATGTTCTCAGGTAACTTGAGATCTGCAGGGGCATACCTGGGAGGAGACACTCAAGATGTTCTCAGGTAACTTGAGATCTGCAGGGGCATACCTGGGAGGAGACACTCAAGATGTTCTCAGGTAACTTGAGATCTGCAGGGGCATACCTGGGAGGAGACACTCAAGATGTTCTCAGGTAACTTGAGATCTGCAGGGGCATACCTGGGAGAGACACTCACGTGCACTCAATCGCCTCGACTTCAAGATGAGTGAGTACACGTGAGTGGTAAATGTCAGTTTTGAATCCAGAATAACCGCGAGATCGCGTGCCTGAGTACCCCAATCCATCACAAGATCTTCATTATTGGCAATACTATTCGCATGAAAGCATGCTAAGGTATAAAAAAAACTATATTATTTTTATGCATTGCCAATTTTTCCTACTTTCAGCTTTGAGTTGTCACGTCATATAATGGGTACGGAATAAATAAGTTATTTGTGTAAAGTAAAAGACATAGAATTGTATTTAATCGCATTGGGCTTCAGGTGTCAGCCATGAGACAAGCTAATCAAGCGGTCGATGTCCCGCTGGAATCCTAAACAGTGGTCCGAACATTCAACACAACGGTACAGCTTAACATCATAAAAGAGTGTATAATCTGTCAGCATGGGCATTCGAATGTCAGCAGTAGAGCATATAATCAATAAAGGATCACATTTGCCTCCTTCTGGAAGATAGGACAAAACCGAAGTTCAGTCATACTGTTTGCCATTGACTATGACGTGCTGATTTCGGCTGGTAGGATAAGAACACATGCACGAAAATTAATGGTTAGCCATGTTGAAAGCATTTCGCAGTTGGAAAAGCATGGGTTTGTGATTTAAATGCGGGTAAATGAGGAAAAATTATCGACATACATAACATCTGTTTCAGCACTACTGGGAGTTGAATTCCATTTGTGCTTCAATAAATTGGTGAACTCGCCAATACACGATACCCGTGATAGAAAGACATGCTGGTCCACTGGTACAAATGTCGGCAGTGATAAAGCAAACAGTGATAAACGATGTACACTAAATTTTCGGATCAAAGTGATCAAAGTGAAGCTGGCCTCTCATTCTCCAGTAATTTTCTGTCGCCTTTGTATGGACAATAATCATTTTTTCCTGCTCCCAACGTTCAGAAAAAGCAACATGATTTCAGAGAGAAGTGGCACAACCTTTCAAGTCGCACCAGTAAGCTCATGCACTCATTCCTTAAGAATACGACCGTTAAGCCTGTCAGCCCTACATGCCTCGTCCGTGTTCAAAATAAGCAGCAGACATTCAACTTTGCCTGCCGACAAATAAAAGGGGTATAAGACTTTAATGGTGGAGATTCCGTGAATGGTTGAACATGGAGATCTGAAATTGTGTTGCCGAAACAGCTGTTAAACCCAATTGTCGTTTCCATATCACTATTGTATGCTTATTTGAAATACCAGAGTAGGTTGAAAGATGAGATGTTGATATTAAAGATTTCAGATATGAGGAGAAACGTTTCAGCCTTGTGGTGAAATTTTGAAAAAGCGATAACATATTGACGATATATTGAATTTGCGAGTCATGTAAATACAGCTCTAACTCTACAATAAGTATTGGACCTCAGTTGCATTAAGTATATTCTATTAAATTCGTTCTGTTTGGGCCGTAGCACATGTAGAACAGATCGGTCAGCCCATGACTGATATTTCTTGCGTAGCTTTAACTTGGGCACATAATATCAGAGATTGCTGTACTGTCGAAATCGTAAAATATATCGGTAACTGAATTAGCGTCGTGGTTAAAAGAACGTTCAATGGAAAATAGCCCAGAGCGGCTCGCAAACCGAGGAAATCAGCCCCACGAAAGTTGGAGGCTGTGGACGGTGACATCTTGACAGAGGTGTGTATGGGTACAGTGCATGGTGCAAGAGTAACTCCAACTCCACTAGTCGCACAGGTACGACAACCCTAGGTGGAGAATGGCACTGCCAAGTGTTGGAGGGAACACAGGCCGAGTCGATGAGTGATCGTGAATGTTATCCAAGGACTGGGACAGCAGCGTATCTCCTGGATCACAACTGAGTCAACAGTCTGCCACACGATCTCAGAAGCACTGAATATATTCCCGGCTTGCAGAAGACGTAAAAACCAGAGCAGTGTCAACATCACGCACCACGTTCGGATGCACTACGTCCATTTGACAACCCGCTTGCCAATGAGCAAAAGTGTCCGTAATTTTGGTAAAAGCCTCTGTAAATGTATGCAGAATGGAAACTTAGCTTCAGGAAGAACAAATAACGGGAACCACGCGTTAGAAAGCCTTTCCAATACCGCGGACTGTATCAGTGTAGTCGTCAAACGCAATTTGCGAGTCTACCAGTGGACCGCAATTGTTGGTGGACTACCAGACTGACTCCCTGGACAGGGGGAATTGGCGAGCAGCGGTGAGCGCCGCCGACGTGCTGCCCAGCTACAGTTGCTCTATTTCGCATCCAGCATCGGTGTCGGCCAACAAACACCGTTCCATGAGGGTTGCTGCGTAATCGCGCCGAACCTGGTGCCGTTCGCCGGATGACATTTGGGTCAGGACAGGGCACATAAGCTGCTTTGCGAGTCTGGGTACTAGATGGTACAGACGAGCATAGCAGCTTGTCTAGTCTCCGTCCTGGTGATGTAGGCGGCAAGTACCAGGAAATCGTGCGTGCTGTACAATAATCTTAGAAAGTATGATTACGTCACGTAAGCATACACATAAGTAGGCACCACACATACAGTCGAAAGCCCATGTCCACTTCACAAGTCGCAGACACAGGCAGCCATTTTCACCAATTCCAACATAGCCAGGTATCTATCCGTTCATATTCTAACTTCCACTGACATCACCATTTCGCCTTCAACTGAGATAGGGCCGCTGGGCAAGAACTGGCGGTCGAGTGCTGCGACGTTCATCCAATGGAAGCCCGTGTTTACTCTCCGTCAACTGACTGCAGAACTGGTGAACCTGTTCTGAGAAGCTACGCTTCGGCAACTACGCAGGCCGTTGACGATATTACGATTTAATACTGAGCTGTTGAGACTGGCGATGTAATTCCATTTGGGACGTAGCTGCTATCTGTGCACCCGAATGCAGCTTCAGGTCGCGCATACCTCTAAATATCTCCCTTCTCCACATGCGGGTGAAGTCTAGCTAGCGGGTGAAGTCAGATTTCCCTTGCGTACCATAACATGCGCGGTACGCAATTGATTATGAGAGCTTGCACGTACTTACTTTGATGTTCCAAAGGAGAATGACCATTAAATAGGAATGGAAATCGTACAATTTCTGAGTATATACCTTGGGTCAAAACGGTCATCCGAGGTAATGATGTAAGTTGATCTTAAAAAGGTCACGATGTGAGATGAAATTATGTGAGAGCATACAAATCATGCGATGAAAATGAGTTGGGTACTTGGACAATAATAAAGCGGGCCAACACTGCGATTTCTTAAAACTGGAACAAAGCATGCCTCCAGGAAGATGATATAGCTCGCTTACATGACGTGAATTGGCGTATCTACTTTTCCCAGAGGGATTCCGTCAAGGATACATCACGAGCCGTACCGAATGGTGTAGCGCTGAAAGCGCTATTTCTCAGTCGTCGGGACGAAACCACTTCGGCAGGGGTTCGGATGACTGAAGGTATGGCCATTTGGATGACGAAGGTTATAATTTCGATTGAAGAGATGCAACTTTCGATGTCCTGGAAGCCGCAGCCAACATTATCGCGTGCTATTGTGACATTGTTCACGTTCGCATGTTATGTCAATCACGTACAGGAAATCAGTCAGCTGGCGGCCACCGATATTTACTACACATCACCACGTTTTGAACGCTAACAATATGTAAGGCTCCGATGCTCAGGGTTCTGTGGGTAGGATCCAATCCACGACTCCGCTCTTCAGCTCCTGTATTCGCTACACAATCATGAGATCTGTCACGGCCGGTCGCAGCCGGACAGCGCACCGCACAGACCACCTCGCGCCATCGCGTCCTGAGTCCGACCACCGCTCCTCCGCCAAGACGACAGAGGTCCCCACCGAATGGCCCCGGGCGCGCCACCGCAGAGGCGCACCCAGTGTAGCAGCACACGCGCGCGACACGTGGCGCCTGCTGCACCGCCGGCAGCACCCACACCGCTGCTGCTGCCCTTGTGCGAGCCTGGTCCTCATGGCGCATACCGCCGGGCACGGGCGGAGGTAGGCGCGCCACATCCCCCTTACGAATAAGTGTCACGCATGGAATCTCTCCTTGGCTCGACATTGTGAAGATGTTATCGTTTGCATTATAGTGGGCAATGGATCCATCCAGATCATGCATCATTTCGCTGATCGGGTGCATACAATGCGAGATGCACTGCAAAACACGAGGGAATTCTTCATATGATTTGGCTGCAATTATGGAATGGTCGCGTGATAATAATAGTTTTTATGGATTCAGGGAACATATTTGTTCGTAGGAGGACGGAGAAGGATTTAAATATTGAAGAAATGGTGAAGTTTTCGACCTTTACCGTCGTAAGCAAGAATGCTACAATGTACTAAGTTTTCGCTATTCTGTTCCTTGTTATCCTCCGTCGGGGCCGTCTTCCTTCAGCCAAATTAGCTAAATTCTGCCGTCTGATGGTGAACGACATGCTATTTTATTAATGCAGGACTTGGTAAGGATGCTGAGCATTTCCACAGATGTTTACCTTTGCCTATAGCTCCTCCCTCCTCCTCTCGGAGAGAGCCTCAACTCTTTGTAGGCGGTGTTTCATGTCGAATGACTTTAGAATCGCTAACGTGGCCTCCACGTTTGAAGCAGATTCCTACCGGAACCCAGTTTGTTGTGTCGGAGTTTTTATTTCGGCTAGCTCTTGATGGAGCTTGCACATCAAGTACCAATTCTGCTTTCCTGAAGGGACAAACGAGAAATATTATAGCATACCTGAACCCAAAACGGTGGTGCTATAAGTGATCACCACTTATTTGTCACTGAGGTGGTACTACATTGACCATCTATGCAACACCGGTGATGCTACACTGGTAATCTGCGTATTACCGGTGGTGCTACACTGACCATCCGTTTGTCACTGGCGGTGCTACACTGATCATCTGCGTAACACCGGTGGTGCTACACTGACCATCCGTTTGTCACTGGCGGTGCTACACTGATCATCTGCGTAACACCGGTGGTGCTACACTGACCGTCTGCGTGTCGTCGGTGAGCTGTTTGTCGTTGATCCACCAGGTGATGTTGGCCGGCGGCCGGGACCCGAAGGTGCGGCAGACGATGTCGTAGGTCTCGCCGGCCGACAAGGAGGTCCGCGACGAACCCAGGATCTCCACGGTCAGAGGACGAACTGCAAGATAGGACAAAAATATTGCAGCAACGCCACAGATGCTTTGACTTACGTCCAACTAAGCATATAGCATACATGTGCTAAAGTTGTGCTACAGATAAATTTCAGGTAAGCTTGCGCGTGGTCTGAGATGTGAGGGCTGATTACCACCGGGAGTTTGTGTTTCCATAGGTTGGTAATTGTGCTGCGAAAGCTGCTACTTTCTAGGCCACACTGCCTCTTCATTATCGGCCACACAGTCCCTTCTTTATCGGCAGCCCTGCCCCATCTACCTCGGCCATACGTTTCATTCTTTCCTGGTCACACTGTCTATTTATTCTTGGTCGCACTGGGCCCCTCCTTTCTCGACCTGACTGACTGTCCCTTCTTTCTCGGCCGCAGTGTCCCTTCTTTCTCGGCCACACAGCCCCTTCATTCTCGGTTACACTGCCCCTTCTTTCTCGGCCATACAGCCCTTTCTTTTCTCTGTCCATTACGCGTGACGGTGAGCTCCGCGTGTGACCGTTAAACGTGGTGATATCGTGGCTTTTCAACGGCTCACTTCAGCATTTTCCGAAATGATGCATGCTTCAACGAGTTCAATTTGAGGTAGTGCCGGTACGTTTACAACATTGCATGGCATCAGCCGGCCGAAGTCATTGCATAACAAGCGGGCTGTCTCAGCCACCTGATGGCTATGGCTACCTGATGGCCTGATGGGCAAACAATTTGGATGTGAGCAATATCGTCCATTTCTTCGTGGGCAAGCTAAAATTGAAATTCACCATTCAAAAATGTTTCATGCATCATTCAATCCCGCTACCATATACAGAAATGTAATATTATTGCTTGTGTATTTCAAGGAATGGTACTTAATGACTGTGGATAGCTGAGATGCTCTATGTGATTCAGACATAATATGTGACAGATATTTCTATCTCGGGCGGGGGAGTGATTTTTTTTTAGGCGTGCCAGACCATAAACGTCATTTGCGCCACCTTTAAAGGAACATGTTACATATCTATCTATGAAAGCGAGTGTTACGATCAAGGTACAGGCAAGTGGACATTTACGTTAAGGGAATTTTATGTTATACTTTGTGCGAAGTTTTTGGGTGCTGAAGGCGGGGGCTGGGTTGGGACGTCTCCCTGATGTCTAACTGGTTTGGGTGGGGCTGGGGAGTTTTGAGAGTGTCGCGTTGATTGTGCCAGGGTGCCGGCTTTAGCCTACTCCTATCGAAGAGCACCGATGGGATTTTTACCGTGCGGACAAGGAGACTGCAAACTCTACCCTGCGAAGCCGTCACACACGTGCAGACAACCACCTGCGCCTGCCAGCCATACACAGAGAGGCTGGCCGCAGGAGATTTCTCTACTCGTCTGTCTTCCACTACAACAAACTTCCTACTGAAACAAAAACATCGAGGCTGTCTAACTTCAAGAAACACGCACTAGCGTATCTCCACGAACAACACTTGTCCCCCAAAAATAAACTTACACCATGGATATGTGTGCACTACGAAGTCACCTTTAGGCCATCGCTTTCCTATCACTTATACAAGCCACTCGTGTATAGCTCGTGTTGCAAGTACGGTGTATGCAGTGCGGAAAGTGATATGGATATTGTATTATGTTGGCGTACGAATGTTTGTTGCGCATCTGCTCCCACTATTGACCACGAATCTATCCTTTCTTTGTAAATATCTGTGAGTTCAACCCAGACTGTCCGTAACAGCCACTGCACGTGGAGGACATGTATTGCTAAATAAATAAATAAGGAGGCAATTGTCCACGCCTCTCACGCCGGCTGCCGCGTGTTAGTTGTTAGTAGTTGGTTAGTCTAAGCATGTCGTGCAGGGGTGTCAGTTGGGTTAGTATGCTGTTTGACAACTTGGCTCTGCTGCGTCCGCTGTTCCTCTGGGTAGCCATTTACGTTAGGAGCCGGAAGGAAAATCGGCTCATCTACGTCCGACGGCTCTTCTGGGTAGTCGTTTTACGTTAATCTACATTTTCTTTTCTTTTTTTGTTTTTGTTTTAGTTTCTATGTTTTCCTAAAGGAAGTCGGTCCATCTACCTCCGACGGCACCTCTAGGTAGCCCAGTATTCCTAACTGGAAAGCAAATCGGCTCATGTACGTCCGACGCCATGCTGGGATGGCTATTTACGTGTTTCCTACGAGCGTTTCACGGTTATTTATTACAAGTTGGTGTGAACGTTGGTGGTGTGTTGCCTAGAGAGCTCCTGTTAGTTTTGTGGCATGCAGCTATTCATTGAGTTCTGCGTGTTTGTCACCGATAAGCGATGGAAGCGATAGGGTGATGCCCTCTTTCTGGCAGAAGGCCTTATGTGGTTGTCTCTGGGAGCTAAAGCCACTGCAGTCTAGTAGGATGTGGCCTATGCTTAACGTGGTATTGCAGGTGTCGCAGTGAGGTGTTGTGTGTTGGTCATCCTCTAATCGAGGCTGTGCTAGTTTTGTGCAACCGGTTCTAAGTCTAGTGAGGATGACCTCTTTTTGTCGGTGAGACTGATTTGGTGTATTCAATGTGCCTATGGTTGGTTTTATTGCGTGGGCGTGGTTGGATTTGTGCTGTGTTGAATTGTGTTGTGCCTATGTATTCTGTTGGTGTTGGCGAATGCGATGTAGGAGTGCTTTGCAGTCGTCTACCGAATATTCCACGCTGGGGTAGGGGTTCGATGCTAAGGCTTGCTTTGCGAGCCGGTCTGGTTCTTGGTTACCTGGGATGTTGGCGTGGCCCGGAATCCAGAGGAAGGAAAAGTTCATGTTTACGTTATGGGCCACGATTTGTTGGATTCGATCAATGAAGTGATCGAATCGAAGGACAGTCGTGGGTGTTACTAATTGACTGTAGGACGGATTTGGAGTCTGAGCAAATCACTACGTTTCTGACTTTTGCTTAATGAGAATGGAAATAGCGGCCAGAATGGCCATTGCTTCAGCGGAGTAGATGGCGAAGTTACCGGTGGACGTTTGGAAAGTCTGAGACCTGGTCCAGTGATACCGATGCGTACCTTAGCCTCGTGTTTCGACCCATCCGTGAATACGAGTGATTTGTTATCGTTGTCATCGGCGAACTTGTAAAAGAGGCCTAGCATCTCCGCCGATGTGATAGTGGCGTTCTTCTACGAGAGCAAGTACTCGACCCTTGGTTGACTAAAAGTCCAGAATGGCCTAGTGGGCGGTCGAGGTGCAGTGGATGGCGTTGTGAGGTTAATATCTGAGAGAGCCGTGGAAATTTGAATGCTATATGGTGGACGTTTGCGCGCAAATCGGCTCTTGTCGTATCTGTCAGGCATGAAGCAGCGCTGTGCCGGATGATTTTGAATGGATTTGATTTTGATGTGGTAGCGGCACAGCTGTTGTGTCCTCATGTGGTAGAGTGATGGTGTGTTTGAGTCTACTAGAAGGCTAGCTATCGGTGTAGCGCTAAGGGCGCCTGTGGCTGCTCTGATGCAGCGGTTTTGGATGACTTCTAATTTTTGGCTCTGATTTTCTGAAATTGTGGAACAAAATGATGCTGTTGTATTTTATGATGTGTCGTGTGATTGATGTGTACAGTCTCAGAAGTGTTTTCCTGTCTCCGCCCCAGTCTGTGCCTGCGAGTGCACGTATTCTGTTGACGCGCTTCGCTTCGTGATGTCGGTGATATGGGTGTTGAAACTGAGTTTTTCGTCTAAATGAACTGGAAAAGGAACTTGAAAGGAACTATTAGGAACTTGAAACTTTTCACCTGCTCGATGGCTTTGCCATCGATTTTAAGTAACGTTTTCGGTGTGGGACGGAAACGACTATAAGTGACCGTGGCCGATTTATCTGCGGACAGGGCGAAGCCCCAAGTTTTGCACCACTTTGTAGTGTGGTCTAAACCTGCTTGAATTTTTGTTTAGCTTTAAAGAAGCATTGTGATGTCCAAATTGCTATGTCGTCCGCGAAAAGTGAGTATTGAAGTGAAGTGTCCCCGTGGTCGGCAAATATGTCGTTGATCATGATGATGAAAAGGCTCGGTGAAGGCACGCTCCCCTGAGCCAGGCCCTGCTCCTGAGTTGTGGTGTTTGATGTGACACTGCCGCATCGGACCCTAAGAGTCCTATCTCTGAGGAAGCTGAGAATGAAGTGTGCCACGTCTCCGCGTAGGCCTATCTTATGGAGTTTGTGTGTCAGTGCTGACTTGTGTACTCGGTCGAATGCGGCAGTGATGTCTAGGTAGGCAGCTATTGTTGTGCGTTTAATGTATAGTCCACTTTTGATGTCATGCACCAACCCAATGAGATTGTCTGTAGTTGATTGTTACCGTTGGAAGCCGCATTGAAATTCGTCGAGCTGGTCGCTGTGTTCCAGAAATTTCCTTAATCGTGTGTTGACCATGCGTTCGACCAACTTGCTAGCACAACTAGTAAGTGGGATGGGTCTATACCCTTTTTGGGATGGAGTGATCTTTGTGCGGCTTTGGTAATGGTATGACTACGCTCTCCCGCCTGGATGTGGGAAACGCGTCGCTTTGGTACAGTTTATTTTATGGCCGCTAGTAGATAGGTTAGGGAGTTTTTGCTAAGACGGTTAAGAAACTGGTAATGGATGTCGTCCGGCCCAACTGACGTGTTTCCACACTTGCTGAGGGCAAGTTGTAATTCGTGCATAGTGAATGACTGTCTGTAGATTTCTCTATTGTTAGAGCTAAAATTTGCTTTGGAGGCAAGGGCGTCCAGGACGCTTACTATAGTGATGTCATAGTTACTGTTGCCGGACACGCTGGCATAGTGTAGTTTAAAGTGGTCTACTACTTGTGGGTCAGTGATGTGCTGTTCATTCACCGCCAGCTGGGGGAAGGGGCCTGGTGGTGGGAGTTTCAGGTTGAAGCGCTTCATCAGGTCCCAGATTCTGCCGGTAGGTGTGAACCTATTGAATTGCGAGGCAAAAGACTGCCAAGAGTTTTGGCGTGCTGCTCGAATTGTGTACCGGCAGTGTATTTTTTTAGATCGTCTGCATGCTGATAGGTGTGCTTCACACAAGCATCTTTTGAATTGTTTGTGGGCACGGCGCCGTGCGGCGATTGCCTTTTGACAGTCCGGGGTCCACCATGGCGTAGATGCTTTTTCCTAGGTTTGTTACTTTTTGGGACTGAGTCTTGTGCTCCTGAGCTGATGGCCCAAAGGGTTGTCTCTATCTTACTGGTATGTGAAAGTGCTAGGTTGAGATCCCCCTGTTCTTCGAATTTAGCCCAGTCCGCTCTTTTCAACATCCAAGATTGTCTGAATAGCTAAGTGGGGTGGATAGCGTCCGTGCTGAGCCTAATTGTGATCTGATAGTGGTCGATCAGCCCGGGAACGTCTGAAACTGACCAGTCAAATAGTGAGCTAAATCGTGGGGTGCAGCACGTTAAGTCTATGCAAGTGTCCGATCCTAATAAGGTCGGGTTGTGGAGGGTGGCGGCCCCGGTGTTAAGAAGTACTAAGTTGTGGTCCGAAATAAACTGGAGAATTCTGTGCCCTCTAGTGTTTGTATGGTACGCTTCCCCATGAGGGAATTTGTATCGTAAGGACTCTGGACACAAATATCGATATTTTAATATTATCGAACTCGTAGGTTTGATGGACAGTGCACACGCATTATGTATTCTCACTGAACTCGAAAGCATTGGCGAAGCCAGGGCTTCATGAACTCCGGGCATTTCAGACGAGCAAATAGTGATTCATCTTCTAAGTGGGAGGAAACCCACTTTCAGCACGGGGAACATTTCTTTAAAAAATGTTATATCCTCATCACCAGCTCTCATGCATGAACCATCAACTCAAGTGAGAATGAGCTACATTTTGACGATGGCATATTTATCCAGCAAGGGGCTAGAGACCTACCACTAAGAGGCCTCGAGACCTTTCACCGAGAGGCGCCGAGCCCAGTGATGACACCCGTTCTTGAAACTAGCCTCATCTCTTCAGTATCCTGACTGACCACGTCCACTTGGGTTGCTTTTTAATCCGTGTATATCCTTTTTCACGGGTGAA
Organism: Imbricaverruca yamaguchii; assembly: GCA_034440575.1. Classification (NCBI taxonomy): domain Eukaryota; kingdom Metazoa; phylum Arthropoda; class Thecostraca; family Neoverrucidae; genus Imbricaverruca; species Imbricaverruca yamaguchii. Next base: position 233,736 of record JAOTOL010001215.1, read on the forward strand.
GGGTCTCTCAGTACTGTAGAAATTCGGTCCTCCCATACACACATATCAAGGTGTTTCGTTCAGGGTGGTTTGTATTTTCTTGATTGTATTGTCAGTGAGACACAAACTGATATGGTTAGCACTCACCTGGACCATTTTCATGCCAATCCTGCTGTAATTTTTCCATCAACCACCATTCATGTCTCTTTTGACTTAATTGACTATCAGGGGCGGATTCATTAATTGTCATGTGGAACACTTACCTGCAGTGACGCCACTTTTTCGGAGGGGCGTCACTGTGAAAGTACTTGAGGAGCGCCTCTGGCTGAAAAAAAAATCGTGAGGGGTGCACTCAAGCCTTTCCACATGGGCGTTTTTTTTTTCGGCCGGAGTGACGCCACCTACTATGCGGAGGTGACATACGCCCTTAGTGCCCCCTGCACCTGACCCTGGTGTCCGTATGCTTCTTTCTTTACGTCATTTTTTACACGGGCAAAGGCGAAGGCTGAAAATGTGGGAGAACTAGTAAAGGGTATATCCGCATTGTAATTTTTCGTGCCCGCCATCCAGACAAACCTTTAAGTAATCTGGTGTTAATGATGACTCGGAGCCCATCCAAAGTTAATGGTGCATGATACGTTTTTTCTGCAATCCTAACTGTGCCATCATTCTTCGGTTCTGAATAAAGACTGGCGAAATCAGAAAGCACCTTAGCCCACACCGCATGTACGTCAATGAAGTGGGCTGTTTTTGCATATTATACTGGGTTTGGGTATGTTATCCATTACAGCATATTAAAACGCGCACGTCCGGGGGGCAGATATCTGCCCCCTGTGATTGTTCCTAATTTGACGCCAAACTAATCGGGTTAGCAAGTCAGAATCTCGCATGGCTGCCCATTGGTCTTTTCCACATATCCTCATACATTTTTAATCCTGGGTCATCTCAGATCAGGTCACCAGGTCAGGCGAAGTGACTCAACATCCATCGGAATTCTAGATTGCATAACTTCCACAATAATTGGGCGATTGATTTCAAACTTATACCACGTCATGATCTCATCAGGGACCATCGTATATATCTCGGGTTTTTTTCGTAGCATTGAGGTCGGGTCGCGGCTATGACTTCCCCTTTATCGGGCTATGGTACAATATACAAATGTTTCCTAGTTACATATTTGCTCTCGGGATGACCTCACAACGGTTGTGGCGTGTAGTTCGAAGCTATGCTCAATGTCCCCGCTGAATTTTTCCTCAGTGACCTCACCAAAGACATCTGAGGTCACCTGAGGTCACTAGCACATTTCTGCGCATTATATCGCACTGCATTGAGCTAGAAAGCTGAAATTACCGTCATTGTGCTTGTATCGCCAAGACGTGTCGATTGATACATGCCCTCCCTAGGCTACTTCATAACCTTGACCTGAGGTCATAGTTTCGGAGTAAGAAGTATTCCTGCTTCAAACCGCGTAATGTCGATAGCACAGTTCAAGGACTGTCGAATAGCGTTCGCCGTTTGTTTCTATCTGTTACAGGTGCTGAGATATGTGTCAATATCTGAGAGTCCCACCCGATCTGGTCGAATTTGACCTATGATCACCCAGTGGCCTGAATATTGACCTGAACGAAAAAACGACAGACCTTCGATAGAGCTTGTCACCAGCTATCCACCGCCGTTTTCCGTTTATCGCTAGCTGGCAAAGTTCTAGAGATCTTTGGGGCAGACATCTGCCTCCCGGACATGCGAAGTTGGCGCGGACCGCCGGACGCGCGAGTGTCATAGTTTCGGAGTAAGAAGTATTCCTGCTTCAAACCGCGTAATGTCGATAGCACAGTTCAAGGACTGTCGGTCTACTTTCAATCAACGAACGAACAGAGCCAATTCCAGCTCAGATCTACTTTCAATCAACTAGACATACTCCTCGCGACTGGTGTAATTTTCAGGCGATTAGGTTTCGCGGCACATACACCCTGCCCTGACTTGTTGGAAAGCCGATTCCCTATTCCAGTGCGATTTGCTCGCTGCACGAGCATCACTGGGTCGGTAATGGCCCCACACATGACTTGCCGCATGGTGTGAGCAGCCTACACTGCAACACAATGATATCGTCTCCTGTGGCCGCCTGTCACGTAATCACATCTCCGGTGGCCGCCTCTCACTTAATCACATCTCCTCCGCTGGCTGCCTCTGATGTAATCACATCTCCGGTGGCCGCCTCTGATGTAATCATATCTCCTCCGGTGGCCACCTCTGACGTAATCATATCGCCTTCGATGGCCGCCTCTCGCGTAATCACATCTCCGGTGGTAGCCTCTGACGTAATCACATCTCCGGTGGTAGCCTCTGACGTAATCATATCTCCTCCGGTGGCCGCCTGTTAAGTAATCACATCGCCTCCGGTGGCAGCCTCTCACGAAATTGAAATACATCCAGCCAATAATCTTCTTATGCAAAGCGCCCGACAGCAAGCTTCACCGAAATGACTCAAGCCGCTTGTTCCCTGGACAGATTGATGGACCGCTACTGAACAATACTGTAACTGCAATGCTATCGGAATCCGCACAGGAGAGGAGAGGCGCGCATTTCGCAATATTCCGCCCAAATAGTGTGCTGCCAGGGAGTCGCCGCCTGGACGTACCCTCGGCTCTGGTTACGTTCACACTGAAATTAAGTCTCGGGGGTATCTTACCCTCCCAAGGTCTTCCGCGGATAGTAAATAACGGCGCACGGCAGAGTGCAGAAATTTGGCACAACTTTTTTCCAGATAAATTTGGCATGTTGTGTGAAAATGTTGACGTCAGGTCATCTACGGTTAACAAGTCTAGTTCAACTGAGATCACCTCCAAAAAAGGTGAACCAGTCATCATGCTTAAATGGATACAGATACGTGAATGAAACTTTCAGCGTTCATTTATCTTTAGGGATGTAGCAAAAGTCATTGAGGAACGTTTGATGTTTTTCGTTTTGATGATGTATTAATTGTGCATGTATGCCCATTAGGGATAAAAACGGAGATTCTTGCTAAAGTAAACATTCTTATGGGGGCAAGTTGACTTAGAACAATGTTTCGCGGCCCGCTATACCCATTAGACAAATAAGGATTCAAGAAACTTGAAAAATTAACATGCTGAAAATTTCGAAAAGAAATTCCTTGATTTTTGGGTTGTCAAAAATGTTGGGGCCATGACCAATTCCGCGTTCCTTTTCAGATTCTAATTAATTTTTGTTTTGAAAATATTTCCACAAAATGAACTTCGGAGAACCAAAAAAATGGTCGTCAGTCGTGATCACGTTGACCCCCTAGTGACGTCACTTTATGAGGTGATGCAATTTTATGGGCGGCTTCGGGCCTTACTCGTTGAGCGCTTTCCGACGACACCGATGACGACACGTTTTCGAGCAACACATTGTTCTGACATTAGTAGGGTGTATAATAGGACCCCCTCCCCAATACGGGGTGCGAGGATCTGACCGGAAATACGGCCGAATTAATGCCTGCTAACCCCACGCTCCACTAATGCCCACACCAACAAATACAGCTTTAACATATGGTACGACAGGGGAGGCTTTGGAAAGGTGTTCGGGATCAGCTGAAGAAGATGCCGCACGATCTTTAAGTCCCCTCATCGCTAACGCGTAATCGATCAGCCCTATAAACACAGAAGCCTCTTGATATTTTGGTTGAATTGAATTCGAGGGGGTTAATTGTTCGCAATGTTGCAATTAGAGAGTATACTTTCCACCCTGTTGCGATAAAGCCGGATAATAACGTTACACACCACTCATAGCTGGTGTTGACCCTGTCATCGTTGACGGTCGGCCGCGTTAATGTAATGGCGACGTTACACGATGACGTAACATATCACTCAGTTGATGTCGAGTGCGATGTTGACAGCAAACAGTGTTAGCACATACATCGAAGTCGCACGATGACGTCACACATCACTCACAGTTGATGTCGAGTGTGACGTCGTTGACGGCCGGCAGACTGACGTTGGTGTTGGCCGCCGAGCAGATGAGCCGGCTGTGCAGGTCGTGTCGGGTCAGCGGCGGCAGCTGCAGCACGTTGCTCACCTGACCTCGGCCGGCCGGCCGGTCAGAGTCGTCCAGAAGCCGCTCGCCACGGAACCACGTGACACGCGGACGGGGCCGACCTGGCGGTCACGTGGTCTTGTTACAAAACAGCCTGTCACTTAGACTGGGCGGCCCTAGACGTGACCTGTTGCTATACATCACATCACACGCGCACTGGCTTGACATGGAGATAAAGTAGTGTTGTCAAAAAGCTGCGCCATACCCAGATCAATCAACACCAGAGGTGACCTGTTGCTATCCCCTGACTCCACGGGACGTGTGTACGAGGTTTCCCTGCAAGTGACGGGTAGATGCCCTGCGGTATTCGCGGATGTTTCACATGAGACGCCACGGCTCTTCATATCCATCAAAGCGACAGCGGCGATCTCTGACGATGGGCAGATTATACCGGCGAACCGCTGCCATCAATAATCCTGTGGCGGATGCTTCCTGAGCCCCTCCCGTGGTTTATGTGGGTCGTGTGGTTCATGCAGGTATCAGAGCTCCTGGCTATATTTTGCGGAGCTTTCTTCATACAAAATATGGAACACCGTACTCCACATCCACCTTATGGCGCACCACGACTTCTGCTGTTTTGATCTGACTGGGTGATCGGACACCAACCAAACAAATAAGAATTCAAGAAAATTGAAAAATCAACATTCTGAAAATTTCCAAAAGAAATTGTTGATTTTTGTGTTGTCAAAAATGTTGAGGCCATGACCAATTTCGTGACTGATTCCCTGAATAATATATATATTTATATATGTATACATATATATACATATATAACTATATACATATATGAATATATATGTATATATAGATACTTACAGGTATATATATATATATATATATATATATATATATATATATATATATATATATATATATATATATACATATATATATAATGAAGTGACCGAAATCTGAGGAGCATCGGAAAAGTGTACATGTAAGGGATGTTCGTCTCCCGAATTAAATTTTGGCTACGCCGCTAGAAGTCGACAAACAGCGATGAAATTTAATTCGCACGCTGAAGTGTAGACATCAATTGTAATGATAGGATCAGGATTAAAATTGAGCATTTGCCCATGGCGTCCGAAGGAAGAAGCTGGAATGCCAAATGCCCCCCCCTCCCATCGCCCACTGAAATATTTAGCATGGAGACGACGATACCAAAGCAAAATACACGTTGCATTAACGTGGCAAAATTTGCCCGCTGTCGCTTGATTCGAGACAGCATGCTTTCAGTCCTGCCATCATCGCAATGAATCACGTTGGCCACGGCACTTGTCGATATAAATGTAAGTTCATATGTATGATTATAACGCTGTCGTTCGAAAATGTTTTCCAACAATTTTAATCACCTTATTTCACTTCTCTCATACTTGTGAATGATAGGTCTTTGAGGGAATTGATAGCACGCTTTTCTGAGTAAAACTACGGTAAATCACTATTAATACTGCTGCTACAATGAAATTTAGCTTCGGAATTCATGGTGTGCTACTAGTTTGTCGTAGGTCTTTCTTTAAGCACAAATGGCGATGTATGCGGACAATACAGCGCTGTATGGAGAAACAAGCATTGTTCTTTATATATATCTTAGAAGCAATGTGATACATATTTTCCTGCTTAAGAAGGAGCAAAAGTTGAGTTATTTCATTTCATGCAACGCATTTTGAAGATATATGGAATATCTTCAAATTGTTGCGAGCTTATACTTGTGGCACGTACAAGAAAAACTTGAATTAGTTGTATTTCAGCATGGCGCCGCAGTCGGACAGAGTGGGCAATCTGAAGATTTTGGCGCCGTAGCTGAGGACTTTGGCGTCGTAGCAGATCTACTATTTGGCGCCCTGAGAGGAATGGTTATGTTGTCCAATTCAGCTTTTGCTTTGTTCCTGGAAATATAAGGTAAGACATATGGATAACTTTACATAATTAATAGGCTTAAACTCACGCATCATTTTGTATACAGTTAACGTGCTTGCCGTGCATTTTGTCTTCTCAGGGACGTACCATACAATGCGGGATAGGAGTCATATCATCCTAAGTCATATATTGAAGTTAATCATGAAATGATGTGTATTTGTACTGTTAGGAAACTACTCAGTAATAAAATTACTTTCGCTGTTTGTAATGTGATGTTCTATTATACAGCATGATCTATGCGAAGTTGCAGCTTTTAATGATGCATTTGCAAAAAATCAAAATTTGGATTTGATGCCAGCACGATCCATGGAAGTTCACGCACAGCGCCACTTTGTCCATACAGCGCCATTTTCATTATAAAATGTCTTATTATGTCAGTTCAAGTCGCCTTTGGGTGCACGGTAGCTTGGCATTATGTATATGTCATGAGCATGACGTTTGACCCTGCGATTGACCCCACACACCACATTCACTTCGGTTTTTTAAAGCAAAATTAAAATTAGTCCACTTTGGGCGCCAACATATGTGCCAAATCTTGGTGGACTTTGCCCTGGGGGCAAATGTCCGGGTATGGCGCCATAAATCTGGTTTGAGGGCCAAATAGTCCACTTTGGACGCCAATGCCAGTGACGAGGTGCTCGGATCGGAGGGCAGGATCTCTGCGGGCAGAGTCAGCTGCGGGAACACCAGACTCTGGCCGCATTACCCGCCACAAGCCGTCGGCGCGCATCAGAGGTGGGATCTCTGCGGGCAGAGTCAGCTGCGGGAACACCAGACTCTGGCCGCATCACCCGCCACAAGCCGTCGGCGCGCATCAGAGGTGGGATCCCGGGGGGAAGAGGCGGCGGGGGGAACACAAGCCTCTGGCCCCACCCCCCCCAAAACCCCGGGGATCAGAGGTGGGATCTCTGCGGGCAGAGTCAGCTGCGGGAACACCAGACTCTGGCCGCATCACCCGCCACAAGCCGTCGGCGCGCATCAGAGGTGGGATCTCTGCGGGCAGAGTCAGCTGCGGGAACACCAGACTCTGGCCGCATCACCCGCCACAAGCCGTCGGCGCGCATCAGAGGTGCGTATGGAGAGGGAGACGGTGAGTGAGTACTGTGTTGCAACTGGTCGTCGTAGTGTCATGCTCTTGTCGATGATGACTCGTATGATTGCACGCATAATCATTATTTGCTCTCTTCGAATACGCCAACATCGATGGCAGGCACCGTGACAATTTGTGCCACAGGATCACCTTTGGATCCAGGTCCCGATACCGTCGGGTTCTCGTTAGTTAGACTTGTGCAAACATTTCATGAACACGTGATGCATGGCTAATGTCGATTTAAGCGGGCCTGGTGTCTCAGGGGCACGATATTGGGCGGTGGGTTCGACACTGCAAAACTTGTTAGCGTTATCTATACAGCTATGCGTGCTCAGTATTTCGTTACCGGATTTGGATCACTGAAATAGACATGTAGATGTTGTATGATATTGATTGCCGAAAGGAACCATAATTATCGGGTTAGATTATGCTAAATGTTATTCCTAAGAACGTCATTGAAGCTGCTCGATTCGTTTTCCGGCTTCCTGGAACTGAAACAAATTGTGGCCAGGTCCACAGGTCGGCGCGATGGTCTCTGCCAACTATCTTGCAAAGCAAATATCTAGCAACACTCACCTTCCTGGCAGAATCAAACGACCGAATTACCTCCTTGAGACAGCTTGGGGACCCACACTTCTGGGTGAGTGACCAAACGGCTACCAACTCGCCTCCCTTCACGTCTTGAATAGACTCACCACCCGCCCCTCTGGAAGAGTCAACTATCTCGGTGCTCACTTCTCTGCGAAGGACAGGTTAACCGGAGCTTACCCCCTTGGACGAGACAGGTGAGTTCCAGGGGCTCGTCCTCGAACAGGGGGCCGAATCTGCCCGACACCGGTCTGTTGTTGTGGATAATGATTGGTCGGTCCGGCGGAACTGAAACGTACGCCGGGGTTACAGCTACGCTGTGCGCCACATTCTCAGTCATGTCATGGCCTGGCGACTGGAACTGGTCGACGATACTATGCGATACAAGTCGACCAAGCGGGACGGAAGCCGTCGACGTCGTGCGACTGTTGGCTGTTCGTGGCAACTGGAAACAGGATCATGATCTCGCCCATTAGCATACATCAACCGGAAACAGGACCATCTTATCGCCCTTTAGCATGCATCAACTGGAAACGGGGCCGTGTTATAGCCCATTGCCATACATCAGCTGGACACAGGTCTGTGCTCTCGCTCATTAGCATACATCAACTAGAAAGACTTAAGTGACACTTTGTGAGAGCTCATTTAGTGGAAATCGCACCTGCTTCACCTTTCTAAAGAACGGACATGACATGAACAGGACATACGGAGTAGTTTAAGTGCACAACAATCTGAAAACTACAGCAAGAGGGAAGCATCATCACTAACCAAACTGGCTGCTGCACTGCTCCGACTAAGTGATGTGTTAGCCGGAAATCACAGAACATTCCTATCGTGCATTTCCACGATTCAAGACAACTTTTCCTGTTGTTCCCATGCCCACTGCCACATCGTGAGGAAATAGTATCTATCATGGTCTGGTAAACACGCCATTCAGGATTTTGGTGATGACCGTCGTGAAAATGACGACCTCACGACAATGTATCAGAAGCTACGGCCTCTTGCTGAACCACTCAGTAGGCTTCACTGTCAATTACGCGGTTAGTAATTAAACGTGCACACTGGGGAGAGGGAAGGCCAGGTCGCGTGGCTTGGGCGGTAAACATGTGAAGTGGACAGACGGACAACTGAAAATACACCATCGTCAGGCTTCGAAGGCTTCGAAGAAAAAAAACACGCTCTGAAGTAAATTATCTCTGACGGTGTATCAATAAACGTATTTATTCTGATCCATAATACACGATTCTATTTTTGTTTCAAGGCAAATTAAGCATTCTAGAAACCTTCGCTGGTCAATTTACCAAGGATGACGAAATAGCCGAATCCACCTGGGATCCATTAACGAATAGATATGTACATGTTTATTTTCCAATACAACAGCGTCTACCTCTCTCATGGGCTGAACTGTGAGATAGACTCTTCTGTGGGAGAGACTGTGAGGTAGACTCTCCCGTGAGTGGAACTGTGAGGTAGACTCTCCCTTGAGTGGGACTGCGAGGTAAACTCTCCATTGAGTGGGACTGTTAGGTAGACTAGCGAGTGGGAGGGTAACTCACTAGTGACTGTGAGGTAGATCCTCTCATTGCGGGTGGGACTGTGAGGTAGACTAGCGGGTGGGAGTGTAACTCACTGGTGACTGTGAGGTAGATCCTCTCGTTGCGGGTGGGACTGTGCCGGAAGTCGACTCGACACCGGTACAGACCCTGGTCCTGTGGTAGTGCACTGCCCAGCCGCAGTGACGGCCGGTCCGTGTGTGTCAAGAAGATAGCACGTGCGCCCTTAGCCGCGCCGAGTCCAACCGCAATGTCGGAGAACGACTTTCCGCCCCGAGCGTCAAAGCTGGTAGGGAGAGTACACGTTAGGCTGTAGAAAGCCAATCCCTTCAGTGCTCGTCGGGGCGCGCAGCAGAATACACACTGTACTGGGGAGAGGGAGATGAAGGTCTAAATATTGTTAATTCCTCAAAATTGATCTCTCCTCACAATTCCTTGCGATTGCATTGCTGTTCAACGAAAGGTAAGTCATGAAAAGTAATTCAAGTGTTTCTTGTAAAAGTAATTTAACACGCGCCCTGGAGGGCCTCTGAAACTTACGCGCACTGGAGGGGGACGGATTCCGCCCCCTAAGATCTCGGCTCCCAGTACGGCAAGAGCAACGAAATTCGCAGGGTGGATGGGCACGATAGTTAACTCTATTGTGTGCAAATTTCGTGACCTTAGGTCAATATCTTCAAGGTCAAATGAGGTCAGAATATCAAAATTTGCTAGTTTTGCGTGGCCTGTCTTGTCATTGTTATGGTTCGTTGTGATTGTGTTTAAATGCTCCAAAATTTTCATTAATGATGCTTTGGACATTACTAATGATGCAATACATATGCTAGATCCGCCATTTAACCTCAGGTCACCTATATAGGAGCACTTTATCAGGTCATTACCTGCTCCAGTTACCGGAACCCGGCTGCCCACCTGACTGCTCCGTTGGGCTGCTCTCACAATCGGATTCGCAAAGAAAGGAGTGAAATACATGAATGAAGTATAGAAACGCTTAAGCACACAATGACAAATAGTGGATTTCCGGATGTGCAGGGAGTAACATGCAAAGTGGCATCAATCGCATGACAGTCATTTCCATTTATGACAACATTCCAGCAGTGTCTTAGAATTACTTTTTCAGTACCTGTGCAGATGAAAAACAAAATTACTCTGAGATAGTGAAAGATCAAAAACGCTTAATAGATGCATCATGATGAAAACCCAGATTGCGTCATCGTACTAATAAAGTAAACACATGGCCAGAGTAGGAAACATAATCATACAAATTTTGGCAAATTGTATGTTGCGTCCACTCTTCCTGAACCACATTGTTGAGGTCAGTACCTTCACATGCTTCTCATTTTGCCTCTCTCTCTCTCTTTATTGAGTTCATGAATGTAGTACGGTGCTTGAAATGAAACGGGCAATTTCATTGTTTGCTACTTCTTCACATTAATCTCCCCACACATGGCGGAAGGATATCAGTACACCGCCCTATCAAAGACCTACATTGTATGTTATACTTGGACGTGTTTGTTTCACCTGTGCATGCCGGGTGCTTGATGGCTGTGGTTCTCCTCAATGTGTATGATGGCAGACCGTGTTGCATGCAAAGGTACAAAGGTAAATGCGAAGTAATTGACTGTTCCATCCCTTGGAGAAGATAAATGTTGTGCATCTAGGACCTGCCACTTAAACCTGCATGTACAACATGGAAGCTGGCCTCATCCAAATGCCATGAGCTGCATGTGGGTGTATTTGATTGGTTGGCATTATGCTACAGGTACCATCCACCTTGGCCACTGCCTCGCTGACCAGTCCTCATCATGCAGTCCTGATCACGAAGCCTACATCCCTGGGTGGCGGTGCCGACCTATGCAATCCAGATAAATGTCATCATACCTGTGACCTGTCACGTCCTCAAATGCTGAACCAGTGCCCGCAGAATGACCGTATCAAAGTGTCTGTGTCTGACAGCACTTTCAAATCATCTGCCTACATATTTCTAAGTCTGCTTTTCGGCTGTAACTGGAGCGTAATTACGGCAATGTCACTAGTACTGACACTGCTTTTGTTTTGCCTTTTGTGATGTGTTTATGTCCTTAGTCATTTGGTCTCAAGGGAGCATCTGGTGAATTCTGGTGAAGGCCACGCAGCAACTCGATGAAACAGCTGGACTTTGTAAATAAATAAAACAACACACCATCAACATTTAATATAAGAGTGAAATGAGGCATCTGAATAGTCAGCACCGACGCCATCAACGGAAGCACTAACGAAGCCAATAACAACTTTTAATTGTGCATGGCTGAACTTCGAAGCGATATGATCGCGAGTGTGACTGGAAATGTGGATAGTTTCTACGAATACCAGTCAACAGCGAAACCAAAATCGTACTATCTCACGGAGATAATTATTTCGCATATCCCCAATGAGGCTTGGATTCAACAGAAGCAATAACAAAATTTTAGGCTAAGGCCACGTTTTAAATAGTGGAGCTTGATCCCCTATAGCTATGGAAAAAGTTGGTAATATTTAGAGAGTGCAAAACAGGATTAGTAAGTTGAGCAAGATTAAAAAGACAAGACAAGCAGCATACGAGACAAGATTAAAAAAGATATGAATGAGTGTACACTTAGATGCAGAAAAATAAGGGGAGGTCTCATCAAGGTATTTTAAATTATGCATGGTCAGCAACAGATACATCTCTAGGATAATGCAAATTATGCAATTAGTTATTAGAGATCACCAATTCAAAATCAAAGTTAATCATATCAGGATAAAGGCAAGACAGTCCTCCTTTACTAGCAGGGTAGTTAACATTGGAACCAGCTACCACTTACAATTGGCATTATCAGTATGCAGAGCAGTCTAAAAAAATACCGTAGACTGGTATCAGAAGTAGAAAATAATTTCCTTTCATTATTTCATAGATAATTAATTGACAAATGTTGTGGACAACTAGTTCTTAATGTCCACAAAGTGTAACCAAGATGGCACCTATCAAGGCCATAAGGAACATTTTTTATGTGGGGGGGGGGGGAAGGCAGCAGTATGTTCCATGAGATTTAAATGTTTTCTACTGGGGGAAATGAAAAGATGCCAGATATTTCCCACCAGCTTCAAAGTTGGAGGGGGGGGGGGAACTGCCCTGTTTCTATGCCATTGGCCCATGTGGCTCATAGTTGCATTATCTTTCACGTTTCTTTAGCTACTTATTTTAGCTACTTCTTTGGTAAATTCATAGCTTCTTTTAAACTTGTCCTCATGCTAATATAATTGGGTGCTGGATCCATAATTCCTGCCCTGTCCACACCTTGCAACATGTTAAGTCTCCTCCCCTGTAGGGATATTCAGCATCACATAATCCAGTGTTAAATATGGTCGGATACAGGAATTTACAGGGTGTGTGTGGCTGAGCTGTGGGGCTGGTGGAGGCTAAAGATGTGCTGGGGTGGCACTAACTTCCATTTCTAGGAATCGGGGACCAAAAGGGAGGGGTGCACCCCGACCTCCCGGATGGGTGGCACTTCAACAATAGGGGATGAAAAGAAGGCCAGAGGGGTAGCATTCGAGCAGATGACGTGACGTTCCCCTTCGGGCATGGCAGGCGGCCCATTCTTCCTCCTTAGACCCAATACCGTCTCTCCCCTGTGATATCTATGTCAGCCTCATTCAGCTCTGAATTTTCCCCTTCCCAACAAAGCAGAACAAACTTAGAATCCACTCGCCCTACCTTGATCATATGCTTTCCTTTGAACAGCATACGCAGATCTGGCACTGATATATCACCAATGTAGATTGAGATATCCATCATCTACATTGTACCACACATTTGTGCAACGTAGGCGGAGGGGGCTTGAGGTTAACTCAGCTCAATGCAGTACACATAGAACTCGCGCTGCACCGTGTACACGTATATGACAAATGCAAGGCTATGAAAACAATTGAATGTAAACAAAATTCAGCGCAGCGATGTTTTGCGCTTTCGTGACAAATTATAGTGCCACAGGACACAATGCACACTTCGCAATTTATTTTTATTTAACCTGCACGGCTGGGAGGCTATTATACTGGAAAGGACTTGGAACAATATAAAGAATACCATGAAAAAAAAACTAGGATCAAATATTTCCACTACAAGGGAGAACTATGCCATTCAGTTTGTTACCTGTGACGAAGGAAAAAGCCAGTGAGCTATCGACAAATGACAATTGAAAAACACCATGATTTTCATTTAAATGTACACATGTCGAGTATTTTGTGTGCTGCAATCAGAAAATGCCCTTGATATAATTATATTTTTGTTCACTTATAGTATTCCCTTGCCACATCGCCAAGGAACTGGTCTCCATTTGCAGCATACGTTCCAGGCATCCACACGTCAGGAGCTCTTGCGTTGTAAAAAATATGGCACGTAATTAAAATCTTCGGAAGTGGTTTTGTGCAAATTTTCACGCACTAAAATATACTGAGAGTTGAGAAAACCCAGTTGTTGTGCGATTTATTCGTAGCACTTCCATATATCAAGCCCCGCGTTTACCTGGATTTTTCATCCTTCAGACTGGCCGAAAAAGCCCACAGATGAACGTATGAATAATTCCTTATACGCGCGCGGCAGAGCGCTATTGTCCTTTTATAATGTGTAGAAAATGATGAGACGTTCAAATATTTGCTTTTATTTTTGTTTTATCCATCATGGTCGCCAGTATTCATCCACAAATTCACCTGTATTTTCGTGTTTTTCATCCTCCTGGAATGTGCCAGCCTTAGGATGAAATTATTGATCCCATGTTCTTGATAAACAATGTTTGCTAATATTTGCAGCATTTGTAAAATTTATTAATGTAAGGTTAAAATAAATGAAGAAACAATTCCAACTTTATTTCTCTGTTTATATCTGAAGAGAATCTTACATTAATATCGGAACATTTTATCAATTTTTCTTCAAAATACATGCCTACAATTGTGACGCACACAAGACTTCGAAAAACAAACCTGAGCCCTCGTGAGTCCCTGAATAGGATCGAGGTTTGGGTATTTCTGTATTTATTAACGTGGATTTGTATGCCTGCATTCTTTGCCTGTAATCAGTGCTGAGATACTACACAGCCATGATACTCAACGTTGTTAAGGGTTCAGCTCATGGGTCGATCCAGCCAGCACGTTGTCATTCAGCTTGGATTGTGTAAGATTTAATAAATCGCTAATGCAAAATACCTGATTTGTATGGTTTAGGTGCAAGCTCTAGTTGAAAACAATACTTGTTCTCCAAGTAAAATGTTCCCTGTTTTTTCTGAAGAGCTTGAGTAAAGGAAAATTTTAGTTCAAATCAGGCTATCTATGCTGGTGATGCCACATCCCCTTGCTCCAAATCCCTCCTGCTTTAGCTGACAAGTACTTGGGTTTGGCCAATGTCATGATTCAGCCCTTAAGTGTGTCAGCTCAGCCGAATTTCTGGTTATGCTACAGCTTCACATGTTTTTTTTAAGATGCATGGTATGAGTTTGTATTTCATGGATTCATGCATATTCATAGATTGCTGCACTTACGTTCATCATGCTGTATAATCCTCTGCATTGTAAGGATACACTGTGAACTTCAGGCCTAGCTTCATGAAGATCAGAAAAGAAAAGAAGACAATAATTTTCAGCCTGCCAGGAACATCTTCACTACAGGTCCATTAGGGTTTGTAATGATATGCATTTGTCTCAAAGCCCATTCTATATTCACCTGAGAGTTTTGATATTGATACCTGCTGGAAAAACAAAGGACAAGGATGAAAACATTGCAAACATGCACTTTATTTCCATCACAACAACCACCATCTGTGTTTGTATCACAGATGTGTGTCCATCTGTGTCATCTTTCATCACCAAGGATGAAAACATAAAACTTCCATTACCTGTGACTTTCCATGCAAAATGGTGATTTTTTTCACTGCATTCTAGTTGACCAAGTTTGGTTCCATTAGCCTGTCATGATGACCTCGGCGACCTAACATGACTTTTAAATTACATAGCATAACAATATGCATCAAACAAGTCGCTTAGTGTTGTCAAGAACACTTCCCTTTTGCCAATATACGAGAAGGGTATCACCGCCGATTTCTCTGATCTGGCGTTGCGATTTTTTAAAAACTTTAACGGACCATAACATACAAACTTTTCGGCCGATTTTCATTTTTCGTGCTTTACCCAATGCGCCGGTCATTTCTAAGCAGGTACGGAAAAATGGCGCATATCGGCCGGTACAGCATGGAGTCGTGTACGAAAAATCGGAAGGGTTGGCGGATTTCGCCCTCCACCCCTCCAGGGTGTATGCTAACCTGTCATGAACTTGAACTGACTTGACCTCGGTGACCTGACATGACTTTAAAACAATGTAGCATAACAATATACATCAAACAAGTGTTGATGTTTGATGTATATAAATACTTTACTCAACTATTCTGCAAAAGCAGAGAAAACAAAATTGGGGGAGGGTCTGCAAGTTATGCTTTGAAATCACTCAATGCAAAACAGCTTTATCTATTTAATTTTGTTGCTGCTGAAGCTGAAGTTGTTTTTCTCCAAATATAATTGAATAATAAACAAAGTATTTTGATATGCCAGATGTATCGTGCACCTGGTCATAATGCACAATTTTTGTCTGAATTTGAAGAGTGTCTTACAACAATAAACAAACTGAACATGCCTACGTACATCATTGGATATCTAAACGCTGACCTTTTTTCAATTCCAAACAACCACTTTGCTAACTCATTTTTCATGTCTATATCCTCTCATGGTTTTCTTCCCCTAATATCAAAGGCTACTCGTGTATATGATACATCATGCACACTAATTGACAATATTTTCTGTTATGATGTGTCAAAAATAAAAGAAACTGGCATCAATAAATCTGATTTCTCTAATCACTTCTCTATTTTTGCAACATCACAATTTTCAGTTCCAAAACCAATCACTACAAAGAGAACAAGAACTACCTCTGACTTTAATCAAATTGACAGTTTAAGGGATCATCTAACCAATGAACTTGAGGGGATTTTTGATGAAAATGATCCTGAGAAAGCATGTAGAAGTTTAATTGATGCATATAAGAGTGGGATTGATAAATTTACATATGCTCAGGTCATATAAAGAAAAACAACCTCCATTAAGCCATGGATTTCACCTGCAATATTATGCTCAATTAACCAAAAACAGATATTATTTAATAAAAAAATTACATATCAAACTGCTGAAAGCAAGAAAAAATATAATAGGTATAAAAATGCACTGATTACAATAATCAGGAAGGCAAAAATACTTTATTATGAAGCAGAATTTGACAAACATCAAAATAATCCAAAAGAGACATGGAAAATGCTTAACCAGTTACTCAGGCAAGCTCCTTCAAAGCATGATATCCCTGAAAAAAATGAACACTCTAGAAAACGATGCAGCTATAGCTGAGGGATTTAATAAATACTTTACAGAAATTGCACCAATATTGAGAGAACAAATTCCTGAAAGTAACATCAATGCTTTTTAATATTTGCACACCTACCCAGGTATATCAATGGTGCTATTAGAAGTAACAGAAAACAACTTAGATACAATAATCTCTTCTTTAAAAAATTATGGGTCTGGAATTGATGGAATAAATTCTAGAATATTTAAACAGTCATATAAGCCAATATTACCACACTTAACCCATATCATTAACTTATGTCTGAGCAGTGGGATCTTCCCCAAGCCATTCAAAATTGCTGTTGTAAAGCCCATCTACAAAAAAGGTGACCCATCAACATTTAGCAACTACAGACCAATTAGTATTCTTCCATATATATCAAAAATATTAGAAAAGACAATCTACAACCAACTCTTGGAGCATTTCACCCTGCATAACCTACTTTCAGACAAGCAATTTGGTTTCAGAAAAGAGAGATCCACATACATGCCTCTACTCTTAATACAGAGCCTGATCACAAAAGGATTTGAAAATAATGAATATGTTGTGGGAATTTACCTTGACTTGAGAAAGGCATTTGATAACGTTGACAAAGAAATATTGTGTGCGAAGATGGAAAAATATGGTGTAAAGGGTAATGCAATCAAAATAATACGGTCATATTAATCGGGAAGAACACAAGCTACTACAATAAATAACAGTACCTCTACTTTCAGAAAAATCGAAATGGGTGTGCCACAAGGCTCAATTTTAGGCCCATTACTATCTATAATATATATAAATGATATTGTATATTTACATGTAGAATGTGAGACATTTCTATATGCTGATGACACTGCCATTTTTTTCAAAAGCACTGACTGTACAGAGCTTCATCACAAGATCGCAAATTTCGCAAAAAAATTTCCTTGCCAAAAATTTCGCAATGGCTACATTCAAATCTTTTGTCATTAAATGAATCCAAAACTGTATACCAGATATATAAGAATCACAAAACAGGCATTGATCTCGAGATCGGATTTAATATAATTTCTATTTTACATCAGAATCCGGTAAAATACCTTGGTGTATACGTAGATGAAAATTTGAAATTTGCATCCCATATCAGCAGTGTCTCAAACATGATAAGTCGCAACATAGGAATGATATCAAAAATTAAATATCTCCTAGGAAGAATCACCTCCTAAAAATGTATAATGCATTAATTCTTCCATATATAAATTATTGCTGTTTTCTTTGGGGTGCAAACTATGCTAATCAGATACACAAACTATTGCTACTTCAGAAAAGAATTATGCGTATTATTGAGGGTGTATTTCCCCCCCAGAGTGCAAACCCTATCTTTAAGAAATACAAAATTTTTAAGGTCCAAGATATAGCAAAACTTCACATGATGCTTATTATGCAAAAATTCATTCATCATCAGCTACCTCATTCCATCAGATTCCTTTTCACAGAGTTGTTTGACTCCCCATATTCCACAAGATTACAAAACCACTTCCAGCATAAGTATTCCAAAAAAAAATTATCCTCTCTTCACCATCGAATGTTTTGGACCCAATCTTTGGAACTCCATCATAGCAAAGCATTTTCTGCATTCAGAGATACCAAATTATAAGACTGTTCTAAAAAATCACATTAAGACATACTTCTTGAGCAGATATTGAAATACTTAGCAGCAAATTGTTGCTGTGTGTGTATGTTTGTACAGGGATGCTGGCATGCGAGTGTATGTATGAGTGTATGTGTGTGTGTGTGTGTGTGTGTGTGTGTGTGTGTTTGCACTTAACCATATATAAAGTTGAAAACACCCAACCACTGGTTCCTCCCACATTCCACCCAGCAACAAGCCCATGCTTAGCTGGGTGGGGTTGTGGGAGGAGCCAAAGTTAAAAACAAAAACAAATCAGGAGTGCTCACCACCATCCGGCCACAAACCAGCTGCTAACATTATAGTTTAGACCCTAATTTCTTGTTGGGATGGATCCAGGGTCAGTCATATGCCTCCTTTGGATATGACTACTAACATCATTCTTTATTATTAGTCTTACTGCTCTAATACCCGATGCTTTGTATGCTTATTTATATGTTTTCCATCTCTTAGCTGGGAGTGCCGCGACTTTACAGTTTATTTTATGGTGTTAACGTAAGGTGCTTGCAGTCGTTGGGTAAGGGGAGGGGCGCTCCTGGTCACCTGATCTTGGGTGGCGGACATTAAAAATTGTATTTAAAAAAACAAACAAAAAACAAGTCGCTAGTGTTGCCAAGAACACTTCCTTTTTGCCAATATACGGGAAGTGCATCAGCGCCGATATTTGTGGTCTGGCGCTAATATTTTTGTTTTTTTACTTTACTGACCTCAAGTCGAAAAATGTTCGGTCGATTTTCGTATTTCTTTCTTTAAACAACGTGCCGTTCATTTCTAAGCAGGTACACAAACAATGGCGTATATCGGCCGGTAAAATCTGCAGTTATCTACGAAAAACCGGAGGGGTGGGCGGATTTCGCCCCCCCCCCTCCAGGGCGCGTGTTAATAGCGGGATATGATGTCACGTGAATTCCGTTAGGAAGGTCTGAAATTCCTTACTCATGTGGTGCTTACCAAAATACAAGATTATGTTGCCATGAAAATGTTACAAATACTCAAAATTACCAAATGCGAGCGCGCAAAGCGACTCGAACCTTGCGTTGCCAGGACAGGGGAGACCAGAGCAATCCAGTGCTTCAACCAACTGAGCTACCGGGGCGAAAGGCGTTGCATGGGATGACGTAAGTGTTACATGGGACGTCACGTGCCCGTTAAAAACTTAAAACCTGACCTACTTGTCCAATTTTTTTTTGTCGAGGAGAAGTACAGAGGCCAAATGTGGGCGCCGTCATGCGCCATGCATCCTAAAAAGCTAATAAAGACATCCATAATTCGAGATCGAGGTCATGGTGGGTCACGTGGTATTCTAAGGTAAAATATTGAATCGGCTCTTGCACCCATGCGGCGTAAACCTACACTAAAATTTTGTCAAGTACTCCACAAAGGAAATAAATATGTTGTCCAAGCACAAAGGATAATTGAAAATTATTTGTTAAGAAAAAAAATGAATAAAAAAGTAAATATCACGGTTGAGACAATGATTAAACAACGTCAAAGACCAGTATCGCGGAAGCTGGCTCTATGATGGGCGCAAACTGTGCGGCGACACTTCGACACTCAACCTTTAACAATACCGAGATCATAACTGGATATCGGGTATGCCATATGTCGGTCACTTTGAAAGTCATTAACTTAAAATTTGCCGTGAATATTCACACTATGTTTATGGATTACATATATCCGGTCCTTGGAAGAAGTTAAGAGCGTTTGAGAATAAAATGAACATCATGTTCTCTTTTGGCTTTGCGAAATTTGAGAAAAAAACCTTTCAGAACAAAACATAACTTCGAGATGGCAACATTATTGCCCAATAATTTTGCTGCCCAGTGGCGAAAACCGATTATAAACATGTATGCTCTACTATGTTTTTTCTTCCGCTACACCCTTGGTTTCGGCCATCTGTCGCGGGAGGGGGAGGGGGGACGCCACTATTGCATCACTCACGCCCAACCCATAGTGAACCAGAATTTGTTTTGGACCACAGCACAAGTTGCAGAATTGATGTGCGATTCGCAACTGAAAATTTCAAGTTGATCTCGCTGAGCATGTTCGAGTTGTTAAGAAAATCCGCCAGGGGCAGATTCTGTGCCCTTAGTGGGGAGACAGTTAGGATTGATCGGTCATAAAGGAGTTAAAATGCCCCTCACAAATATCCGACATTTTCCAATGACAGGTGGGGAATCAATTTCACAAAATAGGCATCTATCAGATCTAAGCAAAAACAAAATGCATTCTTCCCCTGAAACAATGTGCTAAGAAATGTACGTAAGGCAAACCGAACACGTGACACGGGCCGGCGCGAAGACTCGTGACACGGCACGGTTGGCGAAGACTCATGACACGGCACGGTTGGCGAAGACTTGTGACACGGCACGGTTGGCGAAGACTCATGACACGGCACGGTTGGCGAAGACTTGTGACACGGCACGGTTGGCGAAGACTCGTGACACGGCACGGTTGGCGAAGACTCATGACACGGCACGGTTGGCGAAGACTCGTGACACGGCACGGTTGGCGAAGACTCATGACACGGCACGGTTGGCGAAGACTCATGACACGGCACGGTTGGCGAAGACTTGTGACACGGCACGGTTGGCGAAGACTCGTGACACGGCACGGTTGGCGAAGACTCATGACACGGCACGGTTGGCGAAGACTTGTGACACGGCACGGTTGGCGAAGACTCGTGACACGGCACGGTTGGCGAAGACTTGTGACACGGCACGGTTGGCGAAGACTCATGAGCCAACAATGACACACAAGCGGCGAGCACAACATTCCTAAGTTCTCCCCTCCCTTACAAAAAAACACTAGCCTGGTACAGGTCAACAAGTAGAGCATTTGACGCGTTCCAACACGCCAAACTGTGTACATCCTATACGGGAGCAATGGCAAGGCTTTAACGCTTTCAATACTTCCTGCGTGCAACCCGCACACTATTTAGCTCAGCGCGCGGCTCGGACGTATCAATGACATGCAGCGCCGGAGCTGGTCCGCTTAGTTCACATGTTA
Organism: Imbricaverruca yamaguchii; assembly: GCA_034440575.1. Taxonomy (NCBI): domain Eukaryota; kingdom Metazoa; phylum Arthropoda; class Thecostraca; family Neoverrucidae; genus Imbricaverruca; species Imbricaverruca yamaguchii. The sequence continues at coordinate 255,049 of JAOTOL010001215.1, forward strand.
GAGAGCCGCGCAGTGCAGTGACTGCTACTGCTACTGCATACGTCCAGTGACTAACTCTTAACGATGGTTTGCTCACTTGTGATTAATTTATTCGTTTGCGTGGTAGTATGACTGACTGACCTGAACTTTGGCGTCCCCTCGTCGTCTTTGTACCAGAGCACCAGCACCGCCTCATCCTCCGGGTCTAGTGTGCTGATGTCACACGGCAGGTCAACGCGTCTGCCAGCCACGCCCACTACTTGAGTCACGTGACCTGCAACAGAGGATGGACTGGTGTCAACACAGGGTACCGTCTGAACGTGGTCACGTGACCTGTACCAGAGGATAGGCTGGTGTCACCACGGGACAGGTTACCGTCAGACCGTGGTCACGTGTACTGTACCAGGGGATAGGCTGGTGTCACCACGGGGCAGGTTACCGTCTGACCGTGGTCACGTGACCTGTACCAGGGGATAGGCTGGTGTCACCACGGGGCAGGTTACCGTCCGACCGTGGTCATGTGACCTGTACCAGGGGATAGGCCGGTGTCACCACGGGACAGGTTACCGTCCGACCGTGGTCATGTGACCTGTACCAGGGGATAGGCTGGTGTCACCACGGGACAGGTTACCGTCCGACCGTGGTCATGTGACCTGTACCAGGGATAGGCTGGTGTCACGGGACAGGTTACGTCCGACCGTGGTCACGTGACCTGTACCAGAGGATACGCTGGTGTCACCACGGGGCAGGTTACCATCCGACCGTGGTCATGTGACCTGTACCAGGGGATAGGCCGGTGTCACCACGGGGCAGGTTACCGTCTGACCGTGGTCACGTGACCTGTACCAGGGGATAGGCTGGTGTCACCACGGGGCAGGTTACCGTCCGACCGTGGTCATGTGACCTGTACCAGGGGATAGGCTGGTGTCACCACGGGGCAGGTTACCGTCCGACCGTGGTCATGTGACCTGTACCAGGGGATAGGCTGGTGTCACCACGGGGCAGGTTACCGTCCGACCGTGGTCATGTGACCTGTACCAGGGGATAGGCTGGTGTCACCACGGGGCAGGTTACCGTCCGACCGTGGTCATGTGACCTGTACCAGGGGATAGGCCGGTGTCACCACGGGACAGGTTACCGTCCGACCGTGGTCATGTGACCTGTACCAGGGGATAGGCTGGTGTCACCACGGGACAGGTTACCGTCCGACCGTGGTCACGTGACCTGTACCAGGGGATAGGCTGGTGTCACCACGGGACAGGGTACCGTCCGACCGTGGTCATGTGACCTGTAACAGGGGATAGGCTGGCAGCACAGAACATGGCTGCTGTGTCATGATGTGGTCTAAATAATCCTTCCAGAGAAATGTTGGTGCGGTGCGGCAAAATATCTAAAAGCGGCCGATTGCGGTAGTTGTATGTTAGCTCATTGATGATATTGAAACGGGTTTCATTCAAGCTAAATTTGGAAATTTCTCTATGTAGCTTTAGGCATATCGTGATTTCAGGATATTGCTTTTACGAACTTTTACGAACTTTGCTTTTACGACTATGAAATGTTATTATTCTTGACAATGATCCATAATAAAAAGCAGTACTAATAAAGCCAACATTTGCAGCATTCCATTCTATACCAGCACTCCATGTTTGGGTGTGCCCAAATATTTCATATCATCTTACTTTCTATCATAATATGATTGTTGGTAGAGGGTGCCCAGTGTCCATGCCTTCCTCTCATGATATGCTACCATTCAGGGCACGCATAGCTGGTGTACCAGTCATGCCACGCATGACACGCATGACTGGTACTCAATGTACTCAGTACCAGCCATGGCACGCATAACTGGTACTCAGTGTACTCAGTACCAGTCATGGCACGCATGACTGGTACTTAGGGTACCCAATACTCAGAGACTGATACCCAGGGTGCTCAGTACTCCGGGACTGGTACTCAATGACTGGTACTCAGGGTACTCAGTACCAGTTTGCACCTCAGCTAGGAAGGTCATTTTTGGACGGATGACATGAGAGTTTAACCTTAGTTCGCATTTTCCTATTCCATTGTGCTTTCAATGCTCCATTATGTGCTTTGTTCCCATTATACGGATGCCAGCTGGGAATCCAGACCTGGAAAATGCACCGGGAATATCGTTTTATTCGCCTCCAATAAGAAATGCATAGTCCAATTTGTCGTATCAATCTCACTTGCTACTGGATAAAACACGTTTAATTTGTCGTACCAATCAATACTGGCCAGGCAATAATGAACCCCTTTCAATGTAATTCCCATTTTCCTATGGACATTCTTGAAACTTCAGAAGGTTTCTGGGAAGCTCCCGCATAGTATTTTCTTGCGATGATATAGTCTCTGCAACAGCTTGGATATGTATTCCGAAATTATCTGGAAAACTTCTTGGAAAAAATACGCCGATTTATTTGTATCCACGAAACACTTCCAAGGAACATTTTCCGTGTACTACCAAAACACAACGGAAGTTTTCCACAAATAGCAACCGAAATGTTTGGACCACGAAGCTGAAATGGCTCATCGGTTATTTCAGCATTACTAACCCCAGGACATGCTTGGCAAGTCTGTCAACAATCCAAACGTAAACGCAATTAGTAGATACTGGGGCAGGCTGCCAATCCACGAGCCTACAATCATGATATTTCAATTACCCGGCTATTGGTCATCGCTCCCCTCCTGTTACGTTTCGATAGACTGTGTGGTGGTGATTTGCTCCAAGAATAGAGTCAAGCGCCGACGGCGTACTGACAAATGCGTCCATGAAGCGGACAATTAATTTCGTAATTAGATCTGCGCCGAGACCAGCAAATAGCTCAGTTACAGAGCTCAGACTCAGAGCGATCTCAGTTCACATGAGTACATTGGCCTCCATGTTGACGCATTGCGAATGACATCCGATTACAATGCACAAGGGAGAGAAATCAACTCCGTCAAAGCAAGCTTAATGGACAGGGGCAGGGGTGTCATTTATGCGACGGGACGCAGGGAAGCCTATTTGCTGACAGCGCCCCGGCCGGGACGTCACTGGGTAATGGTACCTGGGTGTTTGACAACGTCCACGGACCGGTGGCCACTGTGACGTGATGTGCGCAATATTGGCAATATCGCGAAGCAAATCGTCCACTGTGGCGGATCAGGGCCGTGGACTACACCGTCCATTGTAACGGACCGGGGCCGCGGAGCACACCGTCCACTGTGGCGGATCAGGGCCGTAGACTACATCGTCCATTGCTGGGACTGGGACTGCCGAGCACACCGTCCACTGTGGCGGATCGTGGCGCGGAACACATCGTCCACTGGGGCAGACCGGGGCCGCAGAGTAACACCGTCCATTGCGGCGGATCATAGCCATCAACAGGTCAAATTATGTTATGCCATGGCAGTGTCGTACGTATAATTTGTGAGAGAGGATAAACTGATTTGGAAGGTGTCCACTTACCCCCATTAAAAAGTCCGCGGATTTCCACCAATATTCTTTCAAAGGGGTTCTTTTTATTTTGTCATCTAGTAATTAGTGGCCAAATTCACTGTCCTGTGGAGAGGGCCAAATATACCACCATTCTAAATAACCGGATTTCGACTATAACTCCCCACATCCTGTTTGAAGTTTTTTTTTGGTTTCCCTTCAAAAGTCACCTTATGCTGCTGAAATTACACGTGAACAAATCACTCAAAAATATAAAATTTGTAAATATTATGCATTCCAATTAATAACGCCCGGTCGCCGACACGCCAACGTTCGTGAACGTTCGTACATCCGCCTTGTGCAGTCGACGCGTTCGCCATTCTACGTGCGCTTCTCCGGTTTCTGTTAGGCCTCCCACGTTTTGCTAATTACTGTCACATCATAGTCTTGTGCAAAATATGACATGAGGAAAGCCTGGCATGGCGACTAGTTTGAAAAAAGAATCGATAAATTCAATTCGATGTATTAGTTCTCTTCTTCCGATATTTTCCCCTGATTGAGAAATCCAGAGACACACTGAGCATTCATGCACCTCATCTCATTGGTTAAATAAGCTCTCAGATTGGCTACCGAGCCGTGACCCTACCTAGGTGTTCTCATTTTTTACCCGTTGCGTTTTTCTTCTTCTATGCATGTGTTTTAGAGCTCCAGCCAATTTTTGTCAGGGGCCCGGAACACGTTTGAGACTCGAATCTTTTCTTTATAGCTTTGTTGCTTCTCATACACCGATATCATTTTTAGGGTATCGGCAACTTTTCGAAGAGGTTTTTCCGAAGATGTTTTATCTAGTGCCCGGTATTTTTGTCCCTTGTTTACGATCAATTCCCTTTTTGAAGCTCCGTGCGGTCTCATGATCCTGATGTGCCTTGAGGGCCTCTGTTATGCTTTTATTTAGTGCTTCCGGTTTGTTTATTTCGAGCTTGGATTATCAACATTAATTTTTGGGATTAACGACGGGATGTTGAAAATTGTTGGTAGCCCATGCTCTGCGTGACGTTGAGGGGTTCCGGCCCGGCCGTTTGTGGCCTTAGTCGTGATTTTTTTTAATCACCAGTACAACTCTTTCGAGCCCCAGCGCGGTTTTCAGGGGGCCAGGTGTGAACTTTTGAGGTCCCAGCGTCATTTTGAGAAGCCCGTGCGCGACTATTTTGACCCGATGTGATTTTTCGGGGCCCCGGTGCGATTACTTGGGTTCGAGTCCCACCTGTCGCTACTCTTCGCCCGCGGACAATCGGCGTGAGAGACTGGCGACGCTACATGACTCAACGGTCGATGTGTCGTAAAACCAATATTTAACCAACTAACCAGCGATTATTGGAGCCCAAACGGGACTTTTAGGGATACTAGCGCATTTTGTTCGTAGCTTTACGCGATTCTTGGGGCCCCACAACCTGTCAGGGGGCAACTGCCCACAATGACCCTTTCCAATTCAGCACGCCACTGTGTCATGTAATTCTGCAACATAAGCATCCAGGAATAGCTCATCTGTTTCATCACTCGCACGTGATTTCAACTCCCAAGTTCTCCAGACAGTTTAAGGAAAGTTAAACAGCTGCTGCATGAATAGGCAAGAATCGACTATTAGGCAACAGGGACACAATAGAATTAGGATCCTAGTACTTTTGCTGCAATACATACCTTCCTCCACAGGCTGAATTGGAGATGGATGCGCTCCTGCAGTTTGGTCAGGGTTGGAATTGGAGATGGATGGAGCAGCACTGGGAAGGACGTAATATATGGTCCAAAGGACTTCTTTCTGTTTACATTACCAACACAGGTAATGAAGTAACACTTTCATTAATGGGCTTCTACGGCGTCCTGAATGAGCAATGGAATCGAGATGGGTTCTTGTGATATACGTTACAAAAGGAAGTTTATGATGTAGCTTTTAGTCACCAGTGGGGATGGTATGGATTCACTTATAAGTAAATCAATACCACAACCTAAGAACCATAACAAGCATAATGTAATCTGGCATACCACAACCTCCCGTTGGATAAAAAAAATCGAAAAAAATGAATTCTAAAAATTGTACGCAGTACATTTTCTGAAAAGGTTCCCAAATATAAAAACCAACACAGCCTAACCTAACCTAACGTCAGCTGCTTTTGAAGTAAACTTTTCCGTTTTTGGGAACTTTTTGATACCAAAATTTCCACCTTAAAAAGCTTACACTAGTGTAACCTAACTAAACTGGTATTATTGTTCTTTAAGGTGGCAATAAGACAAGTTTTTACACACACTTGCCTTCAAACAGGAATGAAATGGGTTTTGTTTTATTAAATTAGGTTTGTTTAGTTTTTTAAAGTTTGAATGCTTTTCAAAAGTTTTCAAAAATGTTTTCCCAAAAATACAACTTATTTTGTAAATTTTGCACTTCTGGTGTTAAAAAAAGAAGTTCAATCTTTCTTCAGAATACCATGGTTATGAAGGTGACTAAGATAATTGGACCACTCGTGTTATGTGCAAATGCATACTTTTCATGCTGTGAGCAAAATGATGTCACAAAGGGCTTTGAGTTTGGTAACATAGCATGAAAAAGAATGTGTTAAAAAAATGCCTAACCAATCTACCCAAACCTTCCTTTTGAGAAAAAAATTTGAAAAATGTCAAGCACTTTATTTTCCGAAAATGCTCACTTTAGAAAAGAAACCTAACCCAGCCTATCCTAGCCAAACCTAACATAAGCTGTTTTTGAAGACCAAAAAATACTCTTTTCGTGAAAATGTTTGTGTATAAAAAAACTTTTGGGGGATTATTGGACGGGGGGAGGGAGGTGAAGGAGGCCAAAATGCAAGATGACAATGGGCAGGCCCAGATTGATATGGGGAACACACTATATGGGGTCCCATGTTAGGGCTAGAAATCATTGGCGGGGGCAAAGCCAACACTGATGTGGCATTTGTCCCATCCAAAGTATATATAGCAACAACCCTGCCTGAGCGTCAACCTATGCCCTGCAGGATGGTCCTGCGGATTCAGGGATGGTCGGCTGATTCAGGGACATGTCCCCATAGAACCTGCGCTCCTCCGGGAAGACTCGAATATTCCCTTTCATATTTGTAAACCAGAAGCACCCTTCAGTGGGCTCAAGTATACGCCCATCCCTGCTTAACGGTCTTTCGTTTAGCCCCTACAGGTATTTTTGCAGGGTGCACCCGCTCAGAAATGGTGCACACAGACAAATACCCCTCTCCCTTGACAATTCCTGGAGCCCACCCTGATTAGGATATAGGGTGCACACGCAGTACACGTATGCTGTCAACTACAAACATTCCCAAACTTATTTCGCAAGCGTGAATGGGTCTTGATTCCATGGGGTACACATGCCGAATACCGCACAAAGTTGACAAAACGACGATAGAAGTTAAACATTAAAAGCACAATTACAATAGTTTGCAGAATTTTTCGCCATTTCTATTTGCTCATCATGAACCCGACATTATTTTCACTCCTTATTATCAAAATCTATCCATAACTTTTCGTCTTAGAACATTCAACTCCAGTGCCAAAATCCATGGGAGTGGGAGGCGCGCTCAATCTTTTGCCCATATACCGCTGCTCCAGCCGGGACCGGCCGGAATAGGACGCGGACCATGCGGCGAGTCGGCCGTTCTAGTTTATATATATTTATATATATATATATATATATATATATATATATATATATATATATATACATATAGAGATAAATGTCTGCTACTATCAATTCCTGCCGTAGTAAAGGAAACAGCTATGACGTCACTAAGGCTTCCAGGCAAACTTTGATGCTCCTAATGTAATGGTGTCCTTGGTCTCATTTGATGCGGGGCCCAAATCAACATGCGGGGGGGGGGGGCAAGATCAACATTGGTGGGACCATGACCCCCACAAAAGGATACAAATCGACGCCCCTGACCACTGACACCCGCAGGACTGACGATATGCGCAGCTCCCTGCCAGAACCACTGACACCCACAGGACTGACGGTGTGCGCAGCTCCCTGCCAGAACCACTGACACCCACAGGACTGACGGTGTGCGCAGCTCCCTGCCAGAACCACTGACACCCACAGGACTGACGATTTGCGCGGCTCCCTGCCAGAACCACTGACACCCACAGGACTGACGGTGTGCGCAGCTCCCTGTCATCACCCCTGACACCCACAGGACTGACGATTTGCGCGGCTCTCTGCCAGAACCACTGACACCCACAGGACTGACGATTTGCGCGGCTCCCTGCCAGAACCACTGACACCCACAGGACTGACGGTGTGCGCAGCTCCCTGTCACCACCCCTGACACCCACAGGACTGACGATTTGCGCGGCTCTCTGCCAGAACCACTGACACCCACAGGACTGACGATTTGCGCGGCTCCCTGCCAGAACCACTGACACCCACAGGACTGACGGTGTGCGCAGCTCCCTGTCAGAACCACTGACACCCTCAGGACCACGCGTAGCCGCCATATCCGTCATAGCATATTTATTGTCCTCGTGAAGTGTGTGAGATCGGAACACAACGCTTCAACCGATCTCCGCTTGCTACTCCGATCGTAGACAGGTGATCGCAATGTCAGTGTTATTCAAGTGTATTGTCCACGTCAAACGTGCTGGACGGAACACAACGCTTCGGCCGATCGCCGCTTGTTACTCCGATCGTAGACAGGTGATCGCAATGTCAGTGTTATTCAAGTGTATTGTCCACGTCAAACGTGCTGGACGGAACACAACGCTTCGGCCGATCGCCGCTTGCTTTTCTCAGATCGTGGCCAGGTGTTTTCCCTTGGGTGGGCATTGGGTGGTCAATATCTCCGCCGAACCGTACACGTCTGAGCCTTTCGTCGCTGGTGGAAGTCGAACCCGAGTCTCTGGATCAGACACTCCACACATAACCAGCCGCGCTACTCAGGACGACGTCCTCCCAAGCGGAAAACGCTGGCAGCCGGAAAACAACCGGAGAAAGCGAACACAGAGGCAACCGATGGAAGCGCTATGTTCATCCAGGTATGTCTCTGCACATGACATACCTGGTGAGATTAACAGTCCGTTTATTGCTGATATCGCATGTATAATACTAACAACTGGATGTATAATACTAACATCTACTAACATTTACATAAAAATTGTGAGTTAGCCCGTCACAACTGGAGAAAACAACACGTGAGTGGCTTTGACGAAAACGATTGGCCACGACAGGACAGCAAGTAGCACTAATTCACGCGACGCGTGGGCATCCTCCAGGTGGTCTATCCACTATCCAGTAGCGGTGTTCAGGGTGGGCAAGGTAATCATTGCATACCCATCGGCGGAAGCAGGGTCGTACTCAACAGACGTTTTTAATCTGAAAATACCTTGAAACGCACTAATACAGGACATTTTAATATTTAATTAAAATTACTAGAACACATTTTTGTACTCTTTCGGTCCATCTTAGAATTAATTCTAGCCCTCTTCTCTAAAAATGAATGTATGCAGAAGCCAAACACAGTTGCAGACGGCGTCTGCCCTTGACTAAAGGAAAAAAACAAGATTATCGCGTTATTTCCGACGCAATGAATCCTGACACAGCCAACGGATGTAACGTGCTTCAAATGAAACTCACTGCATACTCGAATTGTGGATGAATACAATTGATACATTACTAGAAATAGATAAGGACATGCATTTTCTCTCAGAATATATGAATTACGAAATTCATCAAAACATGCCAATATTTCTTGTAGCACCGATGTCGTGTCAGGCTATGGTTTAATTTTCCGAGCTAGTATACTGACTGCCAAAAGCCAACCTAAATGTGACAGTTTGGTGTCTATCAACAAGGACGCAGCAGCGGATCTAAGAAGGAGAAGGGGAGGGGGTGCAGTGGGGCATGCTTTCCCCATAGACATGCGGCGTCCGTCTGACTAGAAAAATGCGTCCCTTCATAATACTTGTGTGCGCCCTTCTCATATAACTTCTGTTTAGCCGACGGTACCCATTTAGGAACAAAAATCATCCACGAATAAAATGGCTGGATCGCCCTCCCCAACATCGAGCAATTTTATCGACGCTAGTGGCGCCCATACGGAGAAATAGCCACCCTTCAGACTCCCTCCCCCGCCCACAATAACATTCCTGGATGCACGATCAACAGAGCTGTTTATCGTATCATAGCTTTATGATACGTTTTTCTATGCAAGCTGTCTAGAGCATCACATTGGTCCTCTAATGGAAATAATGGTAATATGGTAAATAGGTGTACGACTGACGACACTGTCCGTGCAGAAAATGTCTCACATACGCAGCCACATTAGGCCGGCACCTCAATCCTATGTTCGTCACAACTACCTAAGCGTAATTGATGTTTGCATCCACGTGAAATTCTTACCCACCCTTCTCATTCCTGTCAACAACTGATAATGTATGCACAACGCACAACTGACCAAATTAAGCCACACGCCAACTTGCCATCCGTTCTGGCTGCACACGCGGCCGAGGCCCACCAATTCACCACGCCCCCCCCCGCACCAACAACTCGCCATTCCTTCTTGCTGCGCACACCGGAACGTGGCAGAGGCCCACCTGTTCACCACGCCCCCCCCCATTCGCACCAACAATTCATCCCTTCTGGCTGCGCACGTGGCCGAGGCCCGCCAGTTCACCACGCCCCCTCCCCCCCCACACCGACAACTCGTCATCCCTTCTGTCTCAGTATACCGGCACGTGGGCCGAGACCCACAAATTCACCACGCCCCTCCCCCACCACCACCCCACCAGCCACACGAACAAACTCGCCATCCCTTCTGGCTCGGTACACCGGCACGCGGGACAAGTCGCGCTCGCTTACCCCGGCCGGCCAGGCTCGTGCAGAATGTCATTACTGTGGCGGCTCGGCGCACATCCCAAGGGCGGTGCCAGGTGGACGAGCCGCGCCGGTAGATCGATCAGGCCGGCGATCAGCGTCAACAGCACCACTGACAGCGTGCTGTGTACGACCTTCGACCGGGCTGTCGCCTCAAAAGCGTGATGTTCTAGTCAGGCCTTGCAAGCCGCTCATACGAACTATTGTACCACATGCACGGGATCAGACTCGGCGGAGGCCGAGGGGCAGTTGTATCGACACTCGGAAAGACGGGACAATTCCAGAACATCAAGCCTGGCGGCGCGCAGGTGTTGGAGTAATCTCGCGCGGGTGTTGGAGTGGTCTTGCGCAGGTGCTGGGGTTATCTCGCGCAGGCGTTTGGGTAACCTCGCGCAAGCGTTCCGTGGTGGTGGTGGTTATTGGTTTTACAGCACATCCACCGCTGAGTCATGTAGCGTCGCCAATCTCTCACGCCGATTGGTCGCGGGCTAAGAGTAGCGACAGGTGAGACTCCAGCCCACGACCTTTCCATTGTGAGACATACAACTTACCTCTAAACTACTCGTCCCACGCAAGTGTTCGGGTAACCTGACGCAGGTGTTCGGGTAACCTGGCGCAGATATTGGAGTAACCTGGCGCAGGTGTTCGGGTAACCTGTCGCAAGTATTTGGGTAGCCTGGCGCAAGTGTTCGGGTAACCTGGCGCAGGTGTTCGGGCAACATAGGGCAGGTGTTCGGGTAACCTGGCCCAGGTGTTCGGGTATCCTAGGGCAGGTGTTCGGGTAACCTGGCGCAGGTGTTCGGATAATATCGCGCCCTGAGAGCAGTGCACTTGCTCGAACGCGCTTTGGTTACCATATAGTCATGCACCGATAAAGATGAGTCGCGAGTTGCCGATCAATCTGTGCCAGAGATGGTTCGAAAGTTCGAAATTGATTGGGACGGTTGCTGGGCGCGCGCTAATACTCGGCATTAGGTCGTCATCCTTTGTTGGAAATGGCACCGGCTGATCGGAGCCCGTTTATGCTCGGCCATAGGTAGTTACATGTTGTCTATAATTCCGCCGGCTGGTCAGGGCGCCTTATTACTCGGTCGCAGGCGGTGATGGCCTATGTACGATAGAGTTCAGCTCAGAGCGGCTGGTTGGAGCGGATTCGCCGCGTCGTGGCCATGCTTATCATTGGTGTACAATACATGTATTTACATGGAAATTCTGACCACGCTCCTCAGATGTCAGCAGATCCAGTAAACTTCGTGTAACCGAAATAATTTCAGGTATGAATAAACGAATTGGATTATCAGTATACAAGGCGCATATGCTCATGCGTCACGTACTGCATGAGTAAGGGTACGTGACGCAAAGCGCAGTGTACTTGCGCATACATAGGTGCATTGTACACAGGCATGTGTGCAGGGTCAAAATCATTTTCGGGCCGATGCATAACCAAATTGTACTACTAAAGACAGAAAAGAAACCTACCACCGCCCAGAGACTGAGCTCGTGGCCTCGGAACACACCACAAGCACCGATTACCACCCTGGAGCGAAGGCCAGTCCCGACTGCAGTGAGTTTCATGGTATCAGACTCGCTCTGGCCGGGCCGCTCAGGTGAACTTGTGTGCGTACCACACTCACCAAATCAGACTCGATCGGGCATTGGCCTCACTCCTAATTACAATTGACGAACAATTAGCGTGAATCGCTTCTTCATTCATGCATGTGTGAAGGGAAATATATGTTGGTTGATAGCGTATAAAACAGAATGATGAATGCATGCCTTACTGGTATACTTCGAATTCAACCACGGTATATTCCAATCACAATGTTCTCATATATGGTAGCCGAATAAATAAACCGATATCCGGATCTCTTACTCATAAGTTGTGGTGTCAGCATCAAATTGTTTGAACGGTGCTGGCGTACCAATAATAGTTTATGTGTATTTATGCACATGGCTGACATCCATATATCTTTGCATCATATCTTTGCATCATATCTTTGCATCATATCATTTACTTTTAGCATTGCAGGTCCCAGCCATATCCGATCTCACTGTGGCTAATATGTGCTCTGGAAGCCCTGACTCGGACTCGTGGAGGTGAGTGGAGGGGAACGGTTGCCGTTGTTGTTGTTTATTGAGTGTTTCACGATGCACCTTATGCACGGTGACGGATAATGGCGACACTGTTTCGCCGGTAGTCCACGGGATTGAGAACTGTCCCGAGTGGTCCGAGTGTTGAACCCGGGGCCTTTGGTACCCAGAGTTCAACACCTTAACCACTCGGCCATCCCCGCGCCTGGAGGAGAAGGGGGAACAGATGAGCTGACCGGTAATTGCCGTTGTTTATACGTTCAATTCGCACGAACAGCACGTGCCAACGGCTGGAAGTATCCACCGATGTCATGCTGTCTACGGCCACTCCACGGCCCAGGGGGAGGCGAAATATCCGCCACTGATACACTTTCGACGGCCAATTCACGGAAGGATAGCGAAACATCCTACTGAGTAGTACGTTGGTTGACCGAACAACAATACAATATTCTGCGATCGTATTACTCCAGATAAGAGCGGCTATGTCGGCTGAGAGGTCACGAAGAGGCTGTGTCGGAGGTTTTCCTGCAGAGTCGCAGCAACGGTATCAGTTTGCAAGTCACGAAGCGGCGGAGTTAGAGGTTGTCTTGCAGTGCCGCAGTAACAGTATCGGTCTGCGCCGCCTCTAGTGGTTGTGTCGGGTCAGAGGTCACTGAGCGGCGGTGTTAGAGGTTGTCCTCTACAGTGCCGCAGTCACGGTATCGGTCTGCGCCGCCCTGCGTGGTTGCGCACATTCACACCTGCTTAATGATCGTGAACAATGCCATGGACATTGCCGTCTTGACATAATATAAACGAGATGATTCGCTAAATGAGACAATGAATGAGGGACTAGAGATGATAGGCTGAAGCCAGGGCACGACGTCCGGGAAGTGGAATTCCTGCACGTTTCAAAACCGGAAGTTGCTCATTCAGGCTGCCATCCTACTCAGCGTCTAAGCTGCCGGTTCCGGCGGCTGGTTGGGTGGCCATTGTGACGAAACGCCCACTCCCCAGTAAAGTGCACCTCCTCCTGGGCCGTCGGCACGACTCGCCGTCAGGCATGGGTCGATCATCTACGCTGGAGCAACTGGTGGGGGAACGTCGGCGATGCGCCTCGAAGCTCGGAGAGCGCACTGGATCAACTGGTGGGCGAATGTCGGGAGCGTGGCGTGGGCTCTGCAGAATGTGGCAGATGCGGGTGACCACGCTCGGTGGAATGTCCGGCAGCCGTGGGCGTCGACGCTCGGCGTGACCACTTCGCTACCGGACCGGCCGGCTGCGACAGCCACTCGGCCGCACGGGGTGCCGGGGCCGGGCGGCCACATCAAGCTCCGACACGTACGGCAGCGCCGGGCTGGGCCTGGCGGAACGGCGCCGGAGGCCCAGAACAACGCCCAACTTAGCGACCAGAAATCGCCCAACTGGCCTGCACCTCCATTATTAGCACCTGCTTTGAACAACATTCGGTATAGTTGATGGGAGGTTGGCGGCGATATTAAACGTCTAACACCGTGCTGGAGCCGAAGGCCAAGCATTGCGTGCGCCAGAAACCCACAGAACCGACCAACAAAGCTGTGTATGCCTCATACCATGAATTAACTGCATAGTTAATTGGATGATTGGGCGTGTACATGAAAGGAAGAATGAACAGGGCATTAGGCCGAAATCTCCATAGCATTCATTGAATAAAGAGTCATTGATATTATCCCAGCCGATTATCTTGGCCGCGATTAAGCCGAACACTTGCATGCATGGTTGCGTTGAATAGGTGGACAACATGGACAAGATCTTGTGTATTTATACCCGCGGGATCTATGGCCATCGCCAGACTACGTGCATCATAAGTGGAAAAGCTATCAACTAAGCTTATGAACACATGCATGTTCATGAAAGTCACCATGAATGTACATTTTACAATACACATGGATGCATGCAACGTCATGTAGGTCTGGGGTAATTTCATGTAAAATATTGCCCTACAATACATTTTAATAACGGAGGGCATGAGGTGCAGAATGTAGATGGTAATTTCATCATCATACATACTTTTTAAGGAGATCTGTCATGTGGTTTCCATCATCATAGACTGGGTCTGGTACATTTGATTAAAGTTGGCGTGGTTTATATGGGCTGCTCTTGCACCTAAGCCTTCCACCTATGTGTGTTCCGGACGTACAACTGTCACGTGACAAGGAAGTTATCTTCCTATATCAATTTCCTATAGACATATATCTTTCGAAATCCGATCTGCGGTGAAGGTCACGGTCCGTGGCGTTCTGCTGGTGGGGTGCCTGCCATGCCTTCTGCAGCTCCATGGGAACCGACACCCAATAGTAGGTAAGTAATTCGAACGCTGGGGAAATTCGGCACCACAAGCTGCGTGTGTAAAACTAAGGCCGCTTGGTGCAGTGCCATCGGCCTGCTGTCTAGTGTGGTGTGATGTGGAGACCGCCAAGTGCAGTGCCATCGGCCCGCCGCCTGGTGTGGTGTGATGTGAAGGCTACCTGGTGTGTGATGTGAAGGCCGCCTGGTGTGTGATATGAAGGCCGCCTGATGTGTGATGTGAAGGCCATCTGATGTGGTGTGATGTGTAGTCCACCTAGTGTGTGATGTGAAGGCCACCTGGTGTGTGATGTGAAGGCCGCCCGGTACAGTGTCATCGGCCCGCCTTCTGGTGCAGTGTCGTCTGACGGCCGCCTGGTGTGATGTGGTGTGAAGGCCATCTGATGTGGTGTGATGTGTAGGCCGCCTGGTGTGTGATGTGAAAGCCGCCTGGTGTGTGCTGTGAAGGTCGCTTGGTGTGCGATGTGAAGGCCACCTGGTGTGTGATGTGAAGGCTGCCTGGTGTGTTATGTGAAGGCCACCTGGTGTGTGATGCGAAGTCCGCCTGGTGTGTGATGTGAAGCCCGCCCGGTACAGTGTCATCGGCCCGCCGTCTGGTGCAGTGTCGTCTGACGGCCGCCTGGTGTGATGTGATGTGAAGGCCGTGTGGTATGATGTGATGTGAAGGCCGCCTGGTCCAGTGCCATCAGCTGGCCGTCAGGAGAGGTGTCGTCGGCCTGCCGTGGGTCAGCGTGCCACACAGCGGTACACGTGCCAGACACGAGAGGTGCGAGTGCTATAGTAATGGGTCTGCTGGCCGGCGGCGGTGATGGGTGAGCCGTGCACCGATCTGCCGGACCTGCGGCCCGCACCGTGTCCGGGTTCAAGTGTGGCGAGGATAGAGGTGCTCAGCCGATCCGCCCACTCACCACCCACCGCACACACGTGCTGCGTGAGGGCGGAGGCGGAGGCCAGGCACAGTCGGTGCGGAGGGCGTAGTCGGGCCCACAGTCGGTGTGCGTCCGCTTGGCAGTGGCTGACGTACCAGCTGCACGGACCCGATAGTGCACTGGGTCAAGCCAGTGACCCGAACAATAGCACCGACGTGCTGCTACAGGAACCATGACCGTACTGTGTAGCGGACTAGCATGGTACGTACTTGTGAAGTGTGTAAATAATAGTTTTGCCTTGCGCAATTAATGTCTTCATTAGGCGTTGCTTCTTAGAACGCCGATTGACGACTGTCGGCATGTCACCTCTGGGGATCACCTCTCAAGGTTCACCTCTGCGGATCACCTCTCAAGGTTCACCTCTGGGATCACCTCTCAAGGTTCACCTCTGCGGATCACCTCTCAAGGTTCATCTCTACGGATCACCTCTCAAGGTTCACCTCTGGGGATCACCTCTCAAGGTTCACCTCTGCGGATCACCTATCAAGGTTCACCTCTGGGGATCACCTCTCAAGGTTCACCTCTGGGGATCACCTCTCAAGGTTCACTCCTGGGGATTGCCTCTAAATGTTCATTTCTGGGAAATACTTCCGAAGGTCGCCAGTGAAGCCTCACATTTGGAGTGTCACACGCGTGAAGCTTCGCCTCTGGAAGGTCATAGCTAGAGGTTTACATCTAGAGGTTCAAATCTTGAGGTTCTCGTTTAGAGATTCGCTCCTGAAGGTTCTCATTTATATATTCGCTTCTGAAGGTTCACCTTTGGCTCACCTTTTGTGAAGTTTTAACTGAGGGTCTGGACTGGAGGGTCACATCGGGATGGCCGCATCTAGATGCTGATCTCAGGAGATTCACATCTAGGGCTTTACCTCTGGGGTTCACGTATTGCATCCATATTTTTTTCCACTATTTTAATAAAATTTAATATTTTGACTATGTTGAGAAACCTTGCCTGCTCGTGTTTTAATGCTGAATGCACACAAGTTAACTACTTACCATAAGTTATCAACAATCGGAAGAAATAGTGGGACGGGCGGCGATGGGAGGGTGCAAAATATCAGCAAAGGGTGCCATCAGGGACTGCACATCAACCTACTGTGCCAGTGTCGGCTTGATCGTTCAAATATTATCAGCCGGTTTAATACCAGTATAGGGATCCGTTGGGAACACTCAAAGAGCCCGGGCTCGAGACGCACTATGTAGCTCCCGTGCTGCAGGCACAGGATTGGTCATCACACCGCGACAGGACTGACCAGGACCAGGACAGACCAGGGCCAGGACGGACCAGGACCAGGACCAGGACGGACCAGGACCAGGACCAGGACGGACCAGGACCAGGACGGACTAGGATCAGGACGGACCAGGATCAGGACGGACCAGGACCAGGACGGATTATGACAAGGACGGACCAGGACCAGGACGGACCAGGACCATGACGGACCAGGACCAGGACCAGGACAGACCAGGGCCAGGACGGTCCAGGACCAGGACCAGGACGGACCAGGATCAGGACGGACTAGGACAAGGACGGACCAGGACCAGGACGGACCAGGACCAGGACGGACCAGGACCAGGACGGACCAGGACCAGGACGGACCAGGACCAGGGAACAAGGTTAACTATGTGGCTCCCGTGCTGCAGACACAGGATCGGTCACTATACCGCAACAACAAGCCCGCTGACTTACCCGCAATGTGCTCTTTTAGCAGCCCGCGAAGACATGGCACTTATTGTATGTATTCTTCCTGGAGGTGCGCGAATTTCGGAAACAAGAATACCTATTTTGGCAATTCAGTATATTTGATTCAAATCTGTGATAGACACACCACATTAGGTGAAAGTATACATTTTTTTTAATTGTGCCAATAATTACGGAAGTATATTAACAGACAATGGAATTAAACTGAAATTGATTGCGGCGTTGCCGAAATCGAGCTGTTCTGCCGAATATGATGAACATAAAGCAAGCCAAATGCCACATGCTTCCCCGCTTACTTAGGCCTGTCTTCGGCATGTCGTATCGGTCCATCCAGTTGGGTGTTCTTCTTTGTATGAAGGTGTCGATGGTACGTTAGATTTTCGATGTTGTTGAAATCGGCGCGATGTTCTTTAAATATGGATTTCGTTCCTCTTCCAGTCTCGCCATAGTGGACCCTATCACAAACACCACAGGGTAGATTGAAAACCGCACTGTTGCTGTTTTGGTTTCATTTTGTTCCTTGGTGATGAAGTTTATGATCTTTGTGACTGTATGTGTTGAAATTGTGATGGCATGGCCTATGGGTTTCGCTATTGCGTCGCACCGTGGTGACTAAGGCACTACGATGTACCCTCGCCGAGTCTCGCGCACACTGCCCGGCGGAAGATGCGGCCCCAATTCCGCTCCAGATCGAGCAGAACTGCCTCGAGGAACCTCACCTTCTTGAAAGCTTCAATGATTTAAGCAGAATATTTGCCTTGCAAATGTTCTGCTAAGCATATGTGAACTGCTCGTAGAAAGAAGCCAGCCACTACTCGGAAGCAATAGCCTAACCATTATCAAATATTTATATCCGTGTACATGAACGTACTGTCTGAGAGAAAATCAAAGTTGCAACGACACCATACTACTTCCCAAAAAAATCGGACTTCCGATTGAGTTAAGGGAATAAGAGAAATTTCATGTGCATATCACCCTTCTTCACCTATAAGTATGTGTGCACTGTGCGAGTGCGAAGTTTGATTTTCCCATGGTCTCAACTGCAATGTGTCGGCACGTTGTGCAAACAGAACGATGCTGACACGGCCGGGAGCGCTATTTGCACCTGGCAAGCTGCATACAGCGCTCATCAGACGATCGCATTTCTTGGCCGTGTCGATTGGGAGATTCAACAACACCTTGTTTTGTTCCGTGCAGCCGAGACGGCCGGGCGTGCTATTTGCAGCCGCGGGGTGTTTCCATTTGTCGCGCCAAAGCCAGCACCAGTCGGCGGTACGACCACACCCGTCGTCCGCGCTGTCGATCCGAACATAATTCTGAACTTTTGTGGCTCAGTATACAGATGCAAGTTTATAACAGAGTAACCAAATTGGAGCACTTATCGAATGCATACTCAGGCGTACCTGTATATCATACTATATTTATACAACTTGCGTACCTTTATATTGTTTAAGTGAGCGAACATTATCGGACATCTTTAATGCTTGAGGATTTGGGATATTCAGATAACAATAACGATACGTATCGAAGTGATTCTTTCATAGCGTACGGGGAACCTTGAAATGGATAACGACGTGATATTTCCTGACAGTTAGGTGCACAATGAGCGTGCGGTGTGTGTTACAAGTACGACTTAATGGCATTCCATCATTTTCACTAGCGTCTTCATCATCTATCTATGCATGTTTATCATACTCTTCCATAAAAAGACCACAATCAAGCAGTTCTCCATACGAGAAAGGATCTCGTGGGTACTTGAGGTCGGGCGATGGCCATGCACGTCGAATCTGCTCGTGCCGCTCGCAGAGCACCACTAACTACATGTGGATTGTATGCTCCCGCCCAATTTTTATTTATGTTCCACGGAAAACAAATTATGCTGGTATCATTTAACGTCCGATCGATATCCTAGATCCTAGATTCAAATATTAGGACATTAACCTCCAATACAAAGCTGGACGTATGGGTGTCATTTGAGGGTGATTTAAAACCCGGTAACAGTTTTAGAGTCGCCAAACCAGATGCACCCTTCCAAAATCCCAATATACATGAATTTATATGTAGTCGAATATTTAGCACTTCGTCTTTATTTTTTGTGATATTAATGTTCCAAATCCTAATCAGGGTACATTGGATCCAAATCAGGGTCAATTTGTTACATCACAGCCAAATACATTAAGCAAGGCCAGCGTTTCCAGTAAATCACTCACGGGTTGGCCATATATTATAATTATAAAGGCGAGTTATAATGTGCAATCTCACTAAAAAAAAATAACAATTAATTAAACTCGCACCAAACAAACGATATAGCAGTCCTGGAGTACCCAATGACCCGAGCAAGTGCTCATAATTCCATGTTGATATACTCACATGACGATCGACAGTGACCTGTCAATGTTGAAGAAGTCAGTTTAGAGGGAGCGCGGGCCGCCGACACCTGTGACGTCACCGTCGGATGCTTGGCAGACAGCGGCCACTAGAGGCGCCACGTGTCGCCGGCGGCCTGCGTGGACTAACCAGCCACAGCGCACAAACAGCTGGCTACAGCTATCGACATGACTGCCTGAATTGATACTACAGTTACATAGCCTAACTTCATAACAGGAAAGATGTGATGCACCGACTTGCAAGTGGCTATATGACTCTGATAGCATACGTGCTTATGAGGGGTATCAACGGAAGTGCAATAAACATGTTTAAGAGATCCGGCAGATCTGACTTGCAGAGCAAGTAGAACATGATGCAAATTTGAGCTGGAAAAAACGTATGCTTGTGTGAGAGGATGAGCTGGTACATGCGTCACATTGTGCCATGTAGTTTTGAGTACAGATCAGATACGGGAAAGGATATATCGATTGAGTGGAAATCCAAACCGTTCCCTCATTGCGAAAGCCAATGTGCCAAATCAGCAGGACAATGTCGCTTTCAAGCATCGGAGGTTGTTCAACGTTGTTGTCGTCTGCAGTGATGTTTCAAGATCAATGATCAATGATATGCCAAGGCTTGCATTTTGTTATAGAACACAAGCGAACAATCGCATGATGAACTCATAAACACTCAGTTTCAGGCTATCCATAGATCAGATTGTGCAATCACAAGGCCATCAACACACCATACTGGTCTATCCGTATCGGTGTGAAGCACCTCCAGCTGAAATTCCCAGGTGTGGCGGCGCCGCCTTGTAACGAGCGGTAATCGCCTCAGCCTCACCTCCTGATCAGTGACGCAATATTCCCGGCCGAACGTAACCACGCACAGGCGACTGTCCGAGCGCACCCTGCGCCAGTTCAGTCGAGCCGCGTCACCAGTGTCGCAAAGGTCACGACCCAGCACCAGAGCCGGATGCTGGTGTGTCCGGTCGCGGCAATCACACTGGGTGATACCCAATCTTGCCAGGGCATTTCATGCCGGTGCCAATTTCCAGGTCCACCGAAGTGCGGTGGTGATAGTTCGGAATATTGGGCAACTCCGCAGACCACACACTCCTGCAAGACACCGTTGGTCGAAGCCGGCATCGCACACGCTCGCACAATGCCTAACATTGCTCGTATTGCTTGTAAATGCACCACTTGTCACTGATGCGACGCCTGGTGGCTGCTTGAACATCGATAGGTGCGCATTATTCATCGGGTGTGGTGCGGAGGAGGACTGCGGTAAGATGTCGGGAATCGAATTCGCGTCCCGTTTGGCCCCACTCCGACCCGATCCACGTCACCCGATTTGCAGCACTGCCACAGGTCATGTGAGGTCACGGGTACTGGGCCACTGGTAACGTCCTGTGGTCCGTCACCAGTGGCTGGGTGCTGCTGTTGAGAGTCTACGCAAAAAACAACATCACGCTTAGCATGCCCATGTCCGATAAAGATGTTCTAGCAGACATTTAGATTGCATGCATTTCACACACAGAAAGAAAACATCTCAGCTGATGATAATGACGATTGTGAAGGACGTTGATTGGGACATCGTCCTGGGCAAGAACATAGATGATTCAACCTACTAATTGGGCTCAATAATTACACTGGCCTGCGTTTCAAAACGTTTTTTGCAAGAGGTCGGAAGTTTCTCAGGTGTTCTAATATACGTTTCGTGTGCTGAATCCGAAAATACTATACATTTTTCTCGATTGGCTCAAGTTTTCATACTACGTCAAAGATAACAACTCACACACTGATGTATCAGTATGCATATTGCAGTATAATATATCAGTAGCGAAGATAAGTGAGAATTTTTGTATGACAGATCTGAAAGGAGTAAATCGAAAGAAACAGAAGCATGTAAAATATCCGGATGTGCCATCAGCCATCAAGCCAGTCCCTCATGGTCCAGATGTCCCCATCCCTGAACCCGATGTCGATATCGAGTCATCTTCCGACTCTAGTGGGGATGAAATGGACGCAGACGCGTCTGGTGCATATGAACCGACCGAGAACGATCGACCGGTACCGTTGAACCAAGCTGAGCTCAATGACCTAACGAGGGACCTGAACTTGTCCAAGGAATCTGCTCAGCTGCTGGGTTCACGGCTCCGCGAGAAACGTTTGCTGGCGCCTGAAACGACATTCTTTTGGTATCGGAATCGCGAGAAAAAAAATATTCAGAGAATACTTTACCTTCGACGAAGAACATTCCCTGGTCTACTGCAACAACATCGTGGGCCTAGTAGAAGCAATGGGTACAAAATACAACCCGGCAGAATGGAGGCTGTTCATAGACCCCTCGAGTAGGAGCCTGAAGGCAGTTCTTCTGAACAACGGCAATAAGTTCGCGTCGATTCCTGTCGGATACTCCGTGCAACTGAGGGAAACGCATAACAGCATGGAACTTTTGTTGTCTTCTTTGAACTACAAAGAGCATGGCTGGCTGATTTGTGGTGACCTCAAGGTAGTAGGTCTCGTCCTTGGGCTGCAGGGCGGCTACACGAAATATCCATGTTTTCTATGCCCCCGGGACAGTCGGGCTGACAAACAGCACCATGTACAACGCGACTGGCCATCCAGACATGCACTTGAACCTGGCTCCCACAACGTGCAGTCACGTTCCCTGGTTGAACCACAGAAAATCCTACTTCCACCACTCCATATCAAACTAGGTTTAATGAAGAATTTTGTGAATGCACTGGATAAAGAAGGACGAGGATTTGCATTTTTGGGACAGAAATTTCCTCATGTGAGCAGAGAGAAGCTGAAGGCTGGTGTATTCGAAGGTCCTCAGATAAGGGAGCTCATGAAGGATACTCGATTCGAAGAATGTCTGGAACAGTCTGAGCTCTCTGCATGGCTGGCCTAAAAGTCAATCATCACCAACTTCCTGGGTAATCACAGAAGTGCGGAATACGTGAAGGTCGTCGATGAGTTGATGGACAGTTTTCAGCAACTTGGTGCTCGAATGCCAGTAAAAATGCACTTCCTTAGTTCCAATCTAGATTATTTCCCACATAACTGTGGAGATTACAGTGAAGAGCAGAGAGGACGCTTCCACAAAGACATACGGGTGATGGAGGAACACTATCAAGGTCGGTGGGATGTGAACTTTCTGGCGGACTATTGTTGGTGCCTGAAGAGGGATGTCCCATCTGCTCAACACAGTCGGAAGTCCCTGGAAAGGCCATTTATTCCGCAGTAGTGTGTAGTGTTGGGATGCGCTCTGGATACACTTATGTTCCATCTGTTTAGAGTTTAAATCTGTATTTATGCTTCTGTCGGATTCACTAGTAAACCAGTCAGAGCAATGTTTTGGTTCATATGAGTGAAATAATTTATTTTAAAAATCGAGCTAATCGAGCAAAACGGATGCAATTTTCGGAATCAGCATGAAAAACTGACCTAAAAACAGCTGAGACACCCATGACCTTATAAATCACGCAGACCAGTGTTATTAATTGTCGACTGGATTGCCATCAAATCGCATTACATAACAAACATGGATATAAAGAAACCATGGATGTTGTGTGTCCATGAGCGGCCGCCCTGATGCCTCGTTGCGAGACGGTGCGACGAGTCATACCATGAATCAGGTCGGGCGCGTTTGTGCTGTGGAAAATGTTGTACATGAATTGTAGGTTTCCGTTATTGGGCTTTGCTTCTTTAAACAGGTGGGCCACACTTGGACATAGTGGGCCAAAGAGAGTTTCAGCCACTCGATCACGATGCCTTAGTCAGGCATCGTGACGTGAACACGGAATCACCTTTCTATGCTGAGACACAGTGCATGCACTCCAAGCGGTCATGCAATACCGTATGTGAGGGATCACGGGCGCTTCAACTAATTAGCTGCACAGACTCGCGTGGCACATGGCGCCTCAACATGGCTAGTGGGCTGAGAATATGATCGCAGCGGCGCCTCAACATGGCTAGTGGGATGACAATATGATCGCAGCGGCGCCTCATCGTGGCTAGTGGGG
The DNA here is from genome assembly GCA_034440575.1 of Imbricaverruca yamaguchii. Classification (NCBI taxonomy): domain Eukaryota; kingdom Metazoa; phylum Arthropoda; class Thecostraca; family Neoverrucidae; genus Imbricaverruca; species Imbricaverruca yamaguchii. Next base: position 278,785 of record JAOTOL010001215.1, read on the forward strand.
TGACAATATGATCGTAGCGGCGCCTCGTCGTGACTAGTGGGCTGAGAATATGATCGTAGTGGCGCCTCATCGTGGCTAGTGGGATGACAATATGATCGTAGCGGCGCCTCGTCGTGGCTAGTGGGCTGAGAATATGATCGTAGCGGCGCCTCATCGTGGCTAGTGGGATGAGAATATGCTTACCGCGGCGCGGGATGGTTGCAAGTGGTGCTCTCAAGAGGGAAAATCGTCCACGGTGACACCCATAATTTGAGCGCATTGTGACGGGCTTTATTTTTTAGCTTCCAAAGCGTACCAAGTATTTTTCATCTACCTTTTTACGCCGTGGTTTAATCCCAATTTCTTCCTTTGGGGGTTATTTTTAGCCTGTCTTGTGCACACCTATTAATTGCAGAGGCCAGGGTGGTTTCGAAGTGGTGATTCAGTACAGAGATCCATCTATGCGGCATGTGTTGTGACACGTCGTTGGTTAATGGAACGAGCAGACAGGACCCAAACTAGAGCGCTGTACCACCCCATCCGTCACCGTTATGTCCTCAGAATGATGAACACACTGCGTACTATTTTTAAGCTTGCGAAGAACCTCAGGCTGTTGATGCCGTGCCACCAAAGTTTCTTCAGGAGACAGCCAGGTTCGACTCTGTCAAACGCTTTTGAAGTGTCGGTAGGGGCTAGTGACGTCATCATGTCCTTGACAACATTATTAGTCGTGCATACATTACAGCATCAGGCATGGCGGATTCCGTGAATAGGCCAGGGCAGATAACGTTTTGTTGCGGGCATAGCAAATGCTGACGAGATAAGTATCGCATCAGTTGTGTGCAAACTATACCCTCACAAGGATTAGCCAAGGCTGGCAATATCGATATTGGTTCGTAATTGTACGGTTCAGTATCGTCGCCTTCCTCATAAATCTGCGCTTAGTATCGGCTTTACATGGTGGCAGAAAGCAACATCATATGTTCGCACCACATGGCCACTCCTACTAGCAATGCCATGCAGTAGGTGTTCGCCAATAACAGCAAAAGTCAGCATAGGCATAGCGAAGGTGATGCTGTCAACACCGCACGCGCGTGACGATCTCATCCGCTGCAACGTGGCCGACAGCCCTGCAGCGTGACCGACAGCCCTGCAGCGTGGCTGACAGCTCCTGCAGCGTGACCGACAGCACTGCAACGTGGCCGACAGCCCTGCAGCGTGACCGACAGCCCTGCAGCGTGGCTGACAGCTCCTGCAGCGTGACCGACAGCACTGCAACGTGGCCGACAGCTCCTGCAGCGTGATCTACAGCTCATGCAGCGTGATCTACAGCTCCTACAGTGTGGCCGACAGCCCTGCAGCGTGGCCGACAGTCCTGCAGCGTGATCTACAGGTCCTGCAGCGTGATCTACAGCTCCTGCAGCGTGATCTACAGCTCCTGCAGCGTGGCCGACAGCCCTGCAGCGTGACCGACAGCTCCTGCAGCGTGACCGACAGCTCCTGCAGCCTTGCCGACAGCTCCTGTAGCGTGATCTACAGCTCTTGCAGCGTGATCTACAGCTCCTGCAGCGTGATCTACAGCTCCTGCAGCGTGATCTACAGCTCCTGCAGCGTGATCTACAGCTCCTGCAGCGTGATCTACAGCTCCTACAGCGTGATCTACAGCTCCTGCAGCGTGGCCGACAGCCCTGCAGCGTGACCGACAGCTCCTGCAGCGTGACCGACAGCTCCTGCAGCGTGACCGACAGTCCTGCAGCGTGATCTACAGCTCCTGCAGCGTGATCTACAGCTCCTGCAGCGTGATCTACAGCTCCTACAGCGTGATCTACAGCTCCTGCAGCGTGGCCGACAGCCCTGCAGCGTGACCGACAGCTCCTGCAGCGTGACCGACAGCTCCTGCAGCGTGACCGACAGCTCCTGCAGCGTGGCCGACAGCCCTACAGCGTGGCCGACAGCTCACACAGCGTGGCCGACAGCTCCTACAGCGTGGCCGACAGCTCCTGCAGCGTTGCCGACAGCCCTGCAGCGTGGCTGACAGCTCCCACAGCGTGGCCGACAGCTCCTACAGCGTGGCCGATAGCTCCTGCAGCGTTGCCGACAGCTCCTGCAGCGTTGCCGGGCGCGGAGAAAGTGCTCGCTGCAGACCGGCGGCGGGCGCGACGGCTGCGTCTCCCCGGTGTGCGCCGCCACCGCGCAGCAGACGCCAGTGAAGTCCAGCCGGGTCTGTCGGGCCAGCCCGGCTGCTGATTCTTCGGGCTGTCCGGCTCAGCCTCGGGTTTCTTTGCAGCGGCCAGGAAGCCGGAAAGATCGGAGCGTGCCGTTGCTGAGCCGTCTCCACCGCGTTACGACGTGGGCGGTACTCAGCCTCGGTATCCGCGGATGGCGTCAGACCTGTGTCAGTTCGGGTCTGATTTCTGACCGCGATGTCTCCTGTGGCCGATGACGCTTCTTTACTTGTCGACGTGCCAATGTTCGTCGCTAATGGAATGCCCGTTAGTCATGTTTCCGGTTTCTTAGATACGGTTTCGGCCTGATAGACTGAAGTCTGGTGAGTCACTAGCAAGTCTAGACACAGAGCGCCTTGGTTGAGATGTCGAGTGGGTCGTATTGTGATCAATCTGAGCGGTGGACGGGCCTCGATGCCAATCACTACAACGGCTATCAAGGCTATCAAGTAGGGTCGCCGACGTTGTTGGTGACTCGCACATCGGTGGTGGACTCGGGCTGGTTTGTTTTCATGGCGATCTTTACCGGGGTGAACTAGCGCCTACCGACCGTTTAGTCTACTTTCCCGTCTGCCTGATATACTAGATATACTAGATATACTGCCTGATATACCAGAACAAATGAGTGCGATACAGTGCGCTCATCTTTGTCCAAGCAGTAGTCTTTCTGAAAAAAGCAAAGTTGGTAAGGGCCAGAAATATACACTCAAATACAACCGCTGTCCTTAACGTATCAACTATACTCTAGTATCGATCGGTGGGACAACTTCGCAGCAGCATTCCTGGACAGAAAGAGATGATAACATTTGACAGGCTGGCCTTCTTCGGAAATGCAACATTAACTGTCGTATCAATGCTCTGTATTCATTTGGATCCAACTACATCTTTCTGGACAAACTCTCGTAGTGAGGGAAGGGAACAACATTTCCGAAAAATGAACAGGTGCCCACGAGGCCAGCAGCTTGGACTCATAGCGCTTATGCATCTGAACGACTTAGCTGACAATCCAGAACGAACATCCAGAATGAAGTCATATTTGATACCGATGATACTTCGCTCTGTGCGCCCTATCCCGACAAAGACAAAACCAGATCATCCTTACATAATTATTTAGACATCGCTTCGGCACCGACTGGATTATGTCGCTCAACGGCCATAAAACAGCAAATCAGACGCTTACGACACAAAACAACCACCCATCTCTGCATTTGAGGCTTGATAACCATATCATCCCCACCACGACACGACATACGCATACTGGAATGCATTTGTCAACCGACCTCCAACTCCAATATATCATCATCGCCCGAGCGGTCCACTCTCCTCTAGATGCAGCCTACGGGGCCACCAATTTTGTTTTCTAAGGCGCATTCCCAACAAAATCCAGCTATATCAGACCTTATTTTGACTATTGTGACATCATACATGACGGAGAAACATTACAGTTGCTCATACCTACCGACTCGAGACAATGCAAAATACAATGGCCCGACTAGCGACAAGTGCCCTGCTTCCAACATCAACTGACACATTGCTGGACGACCATATCTGGGAACGACGTAGGGAATAGCATCGCATCCATGCACTTTTTTGCGGAAGATATCTCGATAGATCACCAGCATACCTGACTCGCCTATTGACTATATCACACGAAACCGCCGCCGGACTGAGACTACACAGCGTTATGGTTCACTTAGTATGTGCCACGTAATCTACTGTCATGCCACCAAGTTCCCCATTCCTTCATCATTGCGTTCTTGAACAGCTCACCAGACATCTTTAGGATAGCAAATTATCGTCCATCATTTGCTTGTCTGGTTTGGCAATGCTTCAGAAGCTTAGTCCCACCATCTGTCTTACTGTTCTTCTCTTACCAACGTTTTGTGCGTGCCCGGCAGAACTCCCTCCATTCGTTAAGCACTTTAATTCCAAATTACAACACCCGTCTTCAAGAACACCATTAGTCGTCAACCTTTTGGCCAGGCAGGTACACAAAAGAGGTGCTCCTAGCCTCGTGCATGCTATTCAGACATTAACGCTTGCCACGCTGAGGCGACAGCGTCACCTCCACTGCCATAACACCATTACCTATCTACTCAGGGGCGACCTCGGGCCAGACCACAGCCTGAATGGTGGATGAAGTACTTATCCGGCATTTTGTTCGGGAGCGGGGTCGGCGCTTTCCGGGTGTTAGTGGATCATTACATTCTGTTACCTTGCCTTTGGTTTTCGAAAGGCGCTTAGATTTAGGCTCCAAGCTTCTTTGCTGGTCCTTTGCCACGTTTGTTATCACCATTGGCCTTGCAAGTGTTACAATATAATACATTAAAACGAAATTCATCCGGGTTGTCAAACATATCGCTTTAAGGTTGTCATCCACATTGCCACGTACATCACAAATGGCATTAGGAAGATAACGGCCGCTATGATTTTCCTTCGTAAGAGAGTTAAATGCTTTCCTTTATACTTTTGGGTCATTCTTAGATTTGTTTATTTTATAAACATTTTTCCACTTATCCAGTACTGAGCAGATGTCTTATATGTTGTTTTTGCATTACAAATAAGTGAAGGCTTCATTGCTGAGACTGCAGATGCGATCCACGACTTCAATGGCGCTTTACGGATATCCATCACAATATCTAAGGTGTTGAACTGCTTAATTTAAATAGTTAATAAACACATTCCTTCCTTCCTATAGGATTCGTATATTTTCCAAAGTAATGTCTTTATTTGTTATGAAAGTGCATATTTGAGGAATGTTAACATTGCTCAGTGCATCAACATTTTTATTTATTTTTGTTTCGACACACCTTTTGGGACCTGTTACAAATAGTGGAACAAGATCCGCTAGATCATGAAAATGTATACGCGGTCTATCCAAGTAACAATTATGAATCTACATAGTCGTAGATTCATATTAAAGAAACAAAGCCGAAACACATGTATGCATGAATAATATCGTATACTGTGTTATTGTGACTACACCCAAGAAGGCCAAAGCTGAAATGGACACAGACAAATAATTTCTTTTCCATTTTGGCTTGTTAAACTTTGACTTTCAAGATGCATAAGAAACCGCATATGAGTCGAGATACGGGAACGGCAAACATCAAAAACGATGCCATTATTAGGTTTGGTTTCGAGGAAAGCAGAGTACCGCGTGTAATTGTATCCAGAAAGTGAACACATTAAAAAATGTCTTCCGATGTAAATTACAAACCCTCCACCAGCTATACTCCTTCGAATTTTACAGTGGTAAGAATTATATTTATCAATGTTTCTGCAAGGTGCAATATGATCCGCAAAAACGATTCAGAAAGATATATCGCCGTACATTAGTTTGGATATTTATTGACTAGTTCCTCAAGATCTTTCATTTCGCATCCGAATAAATTGATCATGTAGCAACGTACAATACTGAGAACAAGCCAGTATAATATATCGACACTAGGTATAGTACTAACACGCATTACGAATAGCATCAACCTTGCCACCTCGCAAATCTTCTCAAGAAAAGCCAATATTTTGGTACATGCTTAGAATAGCACGATTAAAAATATTGGCACGATCGCTCATGTTGCATGACAGGAGGACAAAACAAGATGGAGAAAAGATAAGATGAAGACAGATATTTGCGGAAACAAATGGAGCGTTGAACAGGAGGCGGAGTAACAAAAAAAAACGAAACAAAAACAAAGGGAGTCTGGAAGTACCCAAACCAAATAGAACAATGGCGGAAAATGTGAATGGTGTACGGTGCAATATATAGAAACAGTAATGCTAATCGGATAAAGGATGAGGATGCACAAAACATTGACCGTGTATCAGATGATTATATTATATTATGTGCATGGGGGTGGGTGCACATGGATATGCTTCAAATTGCACTTATTACTACGTTATGTTGGAAACCCCAGCAAATAGACGCTACATGGCCATGTAAACAGATGAGCCCTAATGCCGAAATAACTGACCAAAGTCCCTCAGCCCGGCCGGGAAATGGATTGTGCTCGTACCCCCACCCCCAGCACAGCACGCCGCTACGAAGTAGGACAGGGTGCCTAAGAAGGTCGCAGTGCATGCGATGGCACGCAATTGTAGCGTTTCATTATTCAAGTCACATGGTTTGTCTAACGAGAATTAGGGACAAATATAATTATGGAAGTAGTGAGATGCGATACCATTTTGAATCTGATTAGAAACAACCTTTGGTTTTCATTTTGCATTCTGCGAGGAAAAGACTAAGAGCGAACAAGCATACAAGCATAGAGATATGTAAACATTTATAGCAACAGAACTCACAGTCAAATGCATGAAGTGCTAGATGTCAACACGATGGATACAATCAATTGTGCCAAGCTGGCTTGGCACAATTGGCGTCACAAATAGCTAGACAGTCAGGCAGGGCGTCCTGGCACCTGGAAATCCTACATAGGAACGCTGTTTCCCACCACTAGATTTGGTTGCGACCATTGACTATTGCTAGTCATTCCTTCTCATCCATCATGTTTTGATTGGCAGACATTCATCTTGACCTTCATCGCCATCGACCATTGAACATTGATCATCATTAATTACCATTGTTTTGCTTTTACATTACTAATGAAGTTCTGCTGCACAAAGGCATGTACCACAAACGAAGGAAGTAGGACAGTGAACCGACCATTTGGAATGTGTCCACCAATAAATCAAAGGTGGAAAGTACGCATATCGCAAGAAACACAATATCGAACGGTAGACTGGCGATCTGGATTTTGCTGCCAAAATTCCCGCTTAGATTAATTACTTCACTTCAAAATGTGCACCGACTGTTGTTTGCAAACAGAACACAATCCGAGAAACGTCATAGTTCTTCGCGTATGCAGCGGGATTATAATCTAGGGATAGACTGCAAGTTGGGAGTTGTCAAGACGGGCCACATCTAATAAGGTATACGGAGAACGCAATCTGCTGTCGTGCGTACCTAGCAACAGGAAATCATGATGAGCAGATGCATTTCGTAACGGTCCACCCTCGCGCGTACCTCACAACAGAAGAATTAACGATAAGCTAACATATTTCGTAGCAATACCATGTTACTGTTCGGTAGATAAGATTTGCACTGTTCAAATGCTGCTTCGAGCACGTGAAGCTTTCTTAGCCTTGAAGAAATAACAGTGCTGACACTTTGAACGGATGAACTGTTCTCGATGCACATCGCGTGGACTTGACAGACTGCAGGTGTGCCGCTCCAGGATGTGGGCAATGCGGTGCTTAAATTGGACGAATAGGGACCTCCAGCGACCAGCCCATGTTGTATGTCAAGCCAGGCGGTTCAATATATAGAGATGCAAATAGATGTGCTGTACACTCCAAATTAAAGCAGCCCGCTAGAAGGCAGGCACGGCTGTGTGAGGGAGGGCAATCTCAATGGTGAACCCTTGGGTCGATTTTTGAAACATTTCCACGTTTGGCACGCGACCACATCCGTGAAAACCTCCCAATGTCCTGGGTAGAGGCTGCGTTCGACAGAATGCCTGGGGTAGCCTGCATGTGGCACGCGCCGAGTCCGGGTGGACAGAAAGAGTTGTTTGTCAGGTGGTGAATGGCAAAGGAGATGGGAGGGGTGGGGCGGCTACCCTTCGAAGCCAGTTCAGTCGCTGGAGTGACTTACGCCGTGGCAGAGCAGTGATGGAGGGGAGGGGGAGAGGGCTTCGTAGCGTGGGAAGCGAGTTGCCAGCCACCATTGTTTCAGCACGTTCTTCCCCTCCCTTCAACCTCTCACTAACACACAGCGGTGTTGCCAGTTCATCGAGGTTGGCGGACGGGAAATGATGTTTTCTTATCCCGATGTTTTCAAATGTTTGCTTGAAAAACCGAAAAGTCCTCGGATATTTACCATAATGCTTTATGGTGTGTGTCTGGGGGAGGGTTGCCTCCGATCCCTCATGGTGGCGCCTATGCCCGCACACCTGCCATTTGTTCGTTCTTCGCGTACCTGTCTGGCACACGCTTCATGCCTACAAATGCGACATCCAATTGAGCAGCATCGAACGCTCGTTTTTACGCCACATCGTGCGTTGTTGCGCTGCATTGAGCTTTTTACTTCGGCATACCGCATAGCGCTGGTGCTATCGTTTTCAACTGCACGTGATGAGCATTGGAGGAGGCTCATCGTCACAGCATGACGCCGGGAAGCACTGCACGCCTGTGCGGACAGGACGTTCCGAACTACAACCGTGTTAGTTCAATGGATTTCCTCCAACGGGCCAGCTGCCACTGAGGGGTATCGCGGCGGCGTCTCACATACTCCTCCCACACATGCGTCGACTGGCCGCTAAGTCATGCAGCGTGCGTGTCGATCTTGTCAGCGACGGCACCGTCCGTGGCCTGCGGTGTACTCCTTCAGCCGGTCGGCAAAACACGTGTCGGGTGCACGCTGCTGGACTCCCGGCCGACGAACACCGCGCCTGGTCGAGCAGAGCGGTCTATCATAGCGACACGCGATCGTCGGCGTCTGTGCAGTTTCGGCTGATGGTCGCACTGCCTCACGGCGACTGGCCTGTCAGTATAGACAGCCGCGCTGGAAACGTAAGCCGCCATTGCCGGTGCCACCACGTTCGCGAATTCCATTCCTTTCAGTCGTACTGACATCACTGCATATTTGGAGTTGCGACGGTTCCAAGGTGGCTCCGCTTACCGGCTAGTGCCGACAAATAACCTAACCATTTGGCGGGGGAGGGAGGGGCTGAATCGGGTTTCTTGAATCCTCTGTCGCCGGTGGACGAAAAATACGCATACCAGGTTGGTACTTACCATCCCTTCACATCTGCCGGGACCACCTCACACGAAGTAGCCACGCATAAGCAAATAGTCTTATTTCAGTCAGCTGAATATCAGCCCTGTTTGTGTATTAAGCGGTACCATCCCAGCGATACCTTTCCGCTCACTTCGGATCACCTATTGCACCTCGCAAATCCTTGGGCCTCCTTACGCGTCTCGATGGTGGGAAAGGCGGGCTCCTCTTGCATCTTGAGGGCCCATTATATAGTCTGAAAGGCCTACCACCTCATGAGACCACCCCTTGCGTCTTGGACCCTCTTCTATCAAATTAGCAGGCTTCTGTACTTCATAAGGGGATCAATTTATTCACTGTGCCTCCTCTTCTTGTGGAGGCACAGTGAATAAAACCCCTCTTACCGGGGCTTCCCTTTGGTAGCCCCGGTGATAACTAGGCCGAAAAGCTGAAGATGAAAATTAGATGACATGGGTGGTACTACCTGATTTCAGGGGTATATATAAGCCACTCTGGCTATAAAATTGCTTCATTGGTTTAAATAAAGTGCCCGCCATGAATAAATCACATTTGACGATCAGTTGGGAACATATGGGGCAGAAGGCCAGGAATAGCGTACGTCAAAATGGCTTTACAGTAGAAATGTATCCTGACCATATAACGGATATATTTCTACTGATTGCGGAACCATTTCCTACGGCATCTGAAAGTAGGAATCTAAGGCATCTGAAATATCTGTGTTCAAGAAACAACCGTTTACCTAACGATTACGTTATCAGAATTAAATTTGGCGCTTGTGCGACATTGGCTGTAAATAGTCGGAGGGAAACAAACGCCGTACATTTGACGAGGGGGCAGATTTTACGGCTCTCAGGCGGCGCTTTGCCGCGTGTTCTCAGTTATTTTCCTTTTTATTATTCCTTCACTTTTTCTATGGAACGTTTCAAAACTTTGGAGCAGAACGTACGCTTTAGAAGGGCCCCAGGCTGCAGGACTGTGACAGCCGGTGCGACCCTATCTTCCACCACATCTTGCTGAAGAATCAGAGTGCAGGAAGCTCATGATCAGCAGAAGAAAGGCAAGGAGAGCAGTTCAGGTACAAGTCTCTGGATGCCGTGAATAAGGTGCTTCAATAGAAGTGAAAGAAATGGCCAGTCCCAGCGGAGACTGTGGTGAGGATACCACAGAGACACAGGAGGACACCATGCTTAATGAAGCAGAGGGAGAAGCTGAGTTGGAGTCAGAGCCTCCCAAGAAGAAAAAGAAAACATACCAGCAAACCGAGGCCTCATGCCACGCTTCTCTTAAAGACATAAAGACATAAAAGATTAGTGCAACTATGAGCCACAAGGGCCCTTCTTGGTTGCACTCTGTACACTGAACCAGTTGCACACCAAAACTGTTAATCAGCCCTCCCTGTAATACTGAAAAGCAAGCCCTATATTCTTATAATGATTGTCTATGCTGTTTTTAAAGATGTTCAATGTGCTGCTACTGACGATGTTTTCTGGCAGCTGGTTCCAGTGTTCCACTACCCTGTTGGTGAAGAAAGTTTGCCTTAACCTTGTTCTGCTATGGTTAACTTTAATTTTGAATTTATGACCTCTAATTGCATCATTTCTGTTAAATTCAAACATTTCCCCAAGGTATCCCCTCTCCAGACCATTGACAAATTTAAAGACCTCGATGAGATCTCCTCTCAGCCTTCTATATCTAAGTGAAAACATATTCAATTTCTTCAATCTTTCCTCATATGCCAGGTTGCTTATACCATTAACCATTTTTGTAGCCCTCTTTTGTACTCTCTCCAAAAGCCAACAATCTTTTTCATAGCTAGGAGACCAAGCTTGGATGCAGTATTCCAAATGTGGCCTGACGTATGCACAGTAAAGCTTCCTGATCACTTCCTCACTTCTGTATGATACATTCCTATTTATTGCCCCGAGCATTCTCAGTGCCTTCTTCCTGGCTTCCTTGGTCTGTTCTGATGCCCCCAGTTTTGTGTTTAGAATAACACCTAAATCCTTCTCCTGTTGAGTCACTGATAGCACTTGGCCACCCATCAAGTATGGAGCCTTCATATGCTGCTTACCTACATGCATGATTTTGCACTTATCAAAGTTAAATTTCATTCGCCATTCTTCGGACCACTTCACAAGTTCGTCTAAGTCTTTTTGCAGCAAGATATGCTCATCCTGACCTGTTATTGCTCTAAAGACCTTCAAATCATCCGCAAATTTCAAAACTTTACTGCTTAGGCCACTTTCAATGTTATTTACAAATATAATGAACAGTAATGGCCCTAGTACTGACCCCTGGGGGACTCCACTAAGAACATTTTGCCATGATGACTTTGTACCATTTAGCATCACTCTTTGCTGTCTATCTGAAAGCCACAACTCTATCCATTTTAAGATGCTACCTGCAATACCATGGGACTGAAGCTGTATCATTAACCGTTTATGGGGTACCTTGTCAAAGGCCTTACTAAAGTCAAGATATGCTACATCAACCTGATTTCCCTGATCAAATTGTTCTGTGGCGAAGTTCAAAAAGTCCAAGAGGTTTGTGAGACACGATCGTCCTTTTCTAAACCCATGTTGAGTATTTTGAATCAATCTGCTACCTTCCAGATAACTAACTATTCTATCCTTGATAATTGATTCGAGTACCTTGCATACTAGGGATGTGAGACTTATTGGCCTATAGTTCTCAACTTTCCCTCTTTCTCCTTTCTTGAAAATAGGAACTACATTTGCCCTTTTCCAATCGGTTGGAATTTCATTATGTGAAACTGATCTACAAAATATTATACTAAGTGGAAATGCCAGTTCCTTTTCAGTTTCCCGCAACACCCTAGCATAAATTTCATCGGGTCCTGCTGCCTTATTTTGCTTTATTTTCCTGATATGATTGTAAACAACATCACTATCAATGAAATCAACATCATTTGTCAGATCCCATGTCACTGAACTATGGTGTATGGTCGGCAGATTGGTCATATCTTCCAATGTAAACACTGATTTGAACTGCTTGCTCAGCTCCTCAACCATCTCACTATCCTCACCCAATATAGTCCCGTTTACTTCCAGTGGACCAATTGTGCTAGAAACTTTACTCAGCTTGTAGAAACTAAAGAACTTTTTACTGTCCCCATTACAGTTTCTAGCTAAATCCAGTTCTTTTGCTCGCTTTGCTGCTCTGGTTTTTTGCTTCACAGTGTCTCTAGCTTTTCGATACGCCTTTAGATTAACGACATTTGAGGCTTCTTTAAAAACTCTAAATGCAGTTTTCTTAGCCTTAATTGTTTTTATGACGTCTGGTGTAAGCCATGCTGGCTTTCCTACCCTTCTTTTGCGTCTTTGCTTTTGGGGGACATGTCTAATCTGAGTTTCCTTCAAGTAAGATTTGAACTTTTCCCACATTTCACAGGCATTTAAGTTGGAGAATTCTTCTTCCCATCTGATGGCACTTAAAGCCGCTCTCATGCCGTTAAAGTCTGCTCTGTTGAAATTTGGAACCTTTACCAAATTATCCTTGATAATTTCCCCTACATGTGCCTTGAATCTAACTATGTTATGGTCACTTTTTCCCAGAGTTTCGCCTACAGTCAAGTCTTGAATCAAGTCACTTAAGTCCGAGAATACAAGGTCCAAGAATGAACCATGCCTGGTAGGTTCCGATACAAACTGGTGTAAGAACAGGTCCTCTTCAAGGCATTTCCTAAACATTTTGCATGATGGGGTGCCAACACCAGCATTTTCATAACCTTTTAGATTAAAGTCACCGAGAATAAGGCACTTCCTCTTAATGTTTCTACTGATTTCCTCACAAATCACCTTGTCAAGCTCCAGTTGCTGAGAATTTGGCAGGGTTCCTGATCGGTAGAAAGCTTCTTAATAAGTTCATGCACATAAGGGAGTCAGAGAGAAAAGCGAAGGACAGCTTCTACAGAGCACGGAGAAATCTCCCTGGCCTCGGTTTGCCAATTCCTGAAGCTGCTGGAGCTGTGGTGGTTGTTGCCGACACCATGTTTGGAATGAACTGGACAATGGCCAATTAGAATGAAAACACATTTGATGCAGACACCGCCCCCACAGACAGAAACATCAGGACCACCTTCCAACTGCAGGAGGTGGAGAGAATGGCCAGGAAGGTAGATGAGTTCATGAAGGAGAAGCAGAAGGGCAGGGCCATCACTCATGCCTCGGACAGCACCACCAAGAAAACGGTCGGGCAGTTCATTGTTCAGGGACTGCACGTGGGCCAGAGCTATCCTCTGCCCATTCCAATCCTTCCACTCTACGGATAAAAGGCTGAGGATGTCACCATGGAGGTCGGCATGGGCATGGAGATCATGGCGGTGTGCAAGGGCATGACATCTGCGGAGTTGTACAAGGAGGTGGACACGCATATGGCCGACAGTACTGAACACAACAAGCGGATTGCCTCACTGATGGCAGAGTTGCACAGTCTGGAGACCAAAGCGGGCCAAATATTTTGCGGCACACACACCACCCTGGGATTCGCTGCTGAAATGAACAAGGTCATGAGGCTGGTGGAGTCAGACACTAAGACGGAGCAAGTAGTAAATGGTTTTATGGTGGATCTAGACAACGACTCCAATAACTCCAGTCTAACAGGGCAGGCTCTCGATATGATCCTGCGTTTGGTCGCTCAAGAATAGTCACAAATCATGGAGCCGGAACAAAGAGTACACGGCCTTCCTGAAGGAGAGGGACCTGGAAGGGAACTTATTCTGGTACAAGGATGCCAAGTTTGGCTGCCTGTCCAAGACCTCGGCCATCGCCATCTACAACTTCGACAACATCAGCGACTTCTTCGAGCAGTTCCCGGACATCAACAACAGACTGGCCTGTCTGGTCAGGGAGGCCATGGACTTGCCTTTCCTGAAGGCTGTCCCGGTGGTGTGGGCCACCCTCGGCCTGCACCTGGTGGAGCTCTTTTACGCCATCACTATCCAGTAGGGGGCCACCCACAGCAGCCTCACCGCGTTCTACAAGGGATTCTACAGCAGCATGGCGAGACATGTGGACATGGAGTTCTTCGGCCGTGTCAGGCCCATGCTGGATGGGGTGGGGCAGGACCTGTCCACCGGCGTCAAGGAGAACTTCGACCAGGAGGTGGTGGAGGCCGTGGTCGGCAAGGCAGTGCAGCACAGGGAGGAAGTGATCAAGCTGGTAAACCTCATCATGGCAGAGCTGAGGGTTGTGCTGGCTAGGCAGCGAAGGTATTATGGCATAGATCATGAAGCCTTCCCCCTCAGCTTCCCATCCGGGAGCAGACAGTCAACATAGATGACACTCCAGTCCATAACATTGGAATGGAGAGGATCTGTGGTAAGGTGGACCACAGGCTGGAGAAGCTCAAGAACCTGAACGCAGTGAGTAGGCCCATCATGCTCCAGAAGACCCAGGCCCTGAGATAAGGCAAACCGGACAACTTCTGAAGCTACAAGAAGAAGATGGAGGATGTCAAGGAACTGAAGCTGATGTGGAGCGAGACGATGAAGAGGAACCAGTAGAAGGGATCTGATGAGAAGCAGGAGCTAGCCAAGAGGAAGGAAGAGAGGAGGCTGGACACCCTGAACTTCCTCAAGTCCAAGGGGGACCTTTCACTGACGCCAGTGAAGTGGATGCGTATCTGGCCAGGGAGGATCTGGAGGACAAGGAGAAGGTGAAGAGGATGAAGTCCGAGATGCTGTTTGCCAGGGACAGCTCCACCCTCCTCCCCAAGATCCATCCTCTCTTGAAGGTACAAATCACCGTTCCTGAGGCAGGGAAGAGAATACAGAAGGCCGCTGCTGGGTACCGCTGATGTCACTGCTGGGGAAGAGGAGCAAGAGGGCGACGATCCAGTACATCAGCTTTCAGGGGCCCCTGGAGAATATGGTGAGGAGGAGGGGACGTGAAGAGGATGGCCAGAAACTAAGTGTATGACAACCTCTGCATGTCCGTTTGTTACTTATGTGTAGATACATTGTTCTGGATCCGTCGTTTGTGTGCAGCCGTGGTAGGTGCTGGTCGGTAGATGGTCGGAAAATCTAAATTCGCGACACCTGAATAGGGGGACCTTTTTTCCCTGCTAGAATCAGGCGGTTAGGCTTAAATGGCTTTTATATGTTGGGGACATAAGCCAAGTTCACTCACGTCTTTTAATTTTACTCTTAATTTTACCACATTTTACTTTGGGCTCGGGAGCCTTCTCGTTCATATTAGAGGGTCTCTCGCATCATCATAAGGGCCTAACTTCTTCCTGTGGCATCCCACTTTGAAGGCTTTCCTTGCGTCCCGATATCTTCAGATGCGGGCCTTTCAAATCGTCACAAATGTTTGTCTCTTTACCCATGCCCCCCTGGTGGTTTTTAAGCATCCCCATTAGGGTGTGTCGCCTGAACGGTTTTTCTTATGCTTAGTTAAATTATCGTGCAGATCACCTAAAAAAACCCTGTGGTCGAAACCAAATCGAAATCAAACAATAAACAAAATATGCGACAGGCCGATAAAGAAACAAATTTGCCGGGCGCCCGGCGTTGAAGTCTCCAGTGATGGCGCTCCGTTGCGATTGGCTTCTAACACCACGCGTCGGCCGCCGTCGGAGCGCCGCCGCGGTGCTGTGACGGAAAAGGCGGCAGTCGGTGCTGTGGATGACTTATGAATGGATTCTGGTAATTCAAAAACAGATCAGGGGAGCCGGGATATATCTGATTGTAAAGATTAAACTTCACCGAAGGACTGATCGCTCCACTTTCCTTTGTCTGTGCTCCACCTTTCACAGTGCTATGAATCATCATTCGAATAAATTGCGTACGCACTAACGACACAAAATAGCTTCGCATGCCATACATCCCTGTTTTATTAGTCAATCCAAGTCTCCTGTTCCTTTTCGTTACTCAAGTTTCAAGGGAAACTGGGATTATCAGCAGTAGGGACAACCTATTCACGACGGCGACACGAGCCGTGCTGATATCTCATATCGATGTGCTGAAATGTGATATCGCGATGTCGCGAAAATGTGCTGATATCGATAGCTGCAAATGTGCAATGGCCGACAAAGTGCCACGAATGGAGTTTCCCTTTGTCCAAGACCAGAGAGGACCTCGCCAAATGCAAATCGGCACCGCAGATATCCGTGAAACCACTCGTCGACGTGCCATGGACGAAAGGAGGCGTCTGACCGCCGAGAGAGTCACATCACCACAACCGGGACCTTCTGGAATGGCCCAGCTAGATTCTATTCAAACCAAGATTCCGCCATAGATTCATCATCCCTCACATCTGTAGTCAATGAGTCAGAGTATATGGTGAACAGTAACACAGACGAACTGCTAAATACGGCTCTAGTAGCAGATCGGTACGGAGTGTCTAATCGTGCGTGTGCTGCGATCATAAACGGTTTCCAAGTGGACATTAGTCGGATCACTTCTGACGATATGGACTGCATAGTGGATAGCAAAAAAGTATGGCGAGAAAGGGATCGGATTAGAAGAGAGGTAGTAGCCCAGAGCCATGAGGATCATGCAGGTCGTGTATCTGGTCTCTACTTCGACGGTAGAAAAGACGACACGCTTATGACAGCCAGTTCAAAGAAGATGGAAGAGCACATTGTGGTTGTATCCGAGCCAGACAGTGCATATTTAGGACATTTTACCCCACAGACTGGGAAAGCGGAGGACATTTTTCAGGACCTGAACGCCGTGGCATATGAGTTTGGTGCGAATGTTTCTGTGCTTGGCTGTGACAGCACGAGAGTTAATACTGGCCAAAAGGTGGTGTTATCCGTTTGTTTGAGCTCGGAGAAAAACTGGTCCACTGGTTTGTGTGCCAACTTCATGCAAATGAACTTAATCTTCGTGCAGTATTTAGCCAGTTAGATGGAGTCACAACAGGACCTAAGTCGTTTAGTGGGCTGATTGGCCGGGCTGCTACAGGCGCAGTAGAAACCTTGCCAGTGGTCGATTTTGAGCCAATCGATGGCGGAAATGTTTCAGAAATAACGCAGGAGATTCTCAGTGACCTAAGTTCAGACCAGGCTATTCTGTACAGTCTGGCGCGTAGTGTCCAGACGGGCTGTATCTCAGATAGAACTGCGAAAATGAAGATCGGTCCACTAAACAACTCCAGGTGGCTGACTCTGGCGGCGCGAATTCTCCGGCTCTACACATCAACCGAACAGCCATCAGACAGTCTGAGAATGCTAGCGGAGTTCATCGTGTGCCACTATACTCCCATGTGGTTCTGCATCAAGAAGAACTGGAAATGTTCTGACGGTCCTGGCAATGCGCTGCACAGCGTGTAACTTCTCAAAAGTTTGCGACCTGAGATAGCGGCCATGGTGCAGCCGGTAATACAGCGCAACAGCTACTGGTGTCACCCTGAGGCAGTACTGCTAGCAATGGCAGCGGGCCAAGATCAAGCCACACGGGAAAGGGCGGTCACTCAAATCCAGCAGTGTCGCAGAACTCAACTCGATAGTGATACTGACGAAGTGCGGAAGTTCAAGCTTCCAAAAGTGAATATGGGGGCAAACAGCATCATGGAGCTGATTGATTGGTGTAATGAGGCGATAACAGAGCCGCCTTTGACGCAACAACTGTCCGATGATGACTTACTAGACATCATCGTGAGTCCTCTCGAAGTACCGCCATACCCCGTGCACAGTCAGACGGTGGAACGGATGGTGAAAGTGGTGACCGAGGCGTCTTTGAAGGTAATTGGTGAAGAGGCCCGCCACGGTTACATTGTGGCGAAGTTGAAACACAGGTCGGTAATACCAGTGCTCAGCAGCAAAAAGGATTTAATGTCGGGTTTTCTGTCGAGCATGTAGACAAGTAGTACAGTTATAAAATGATAGTTCGTACAAAAAGTGTGGCCGCTCGTACAAAAGGTGACGTCGCTGTATGCCCGACTCCTTCGGTTGTAGTGGAACGGAGCATGATGCCGATTTCGCCTGGTCTACTTGTCATAACAATAAGATAGCAAGTGTCTCAGAATGATTTAATTGGTCTTCGATGTAAACAGACGAGGAATTTTGAAGGTGGCCAAGCTTTCAAAAGTGAAAATATTAGCACTATACGCCGATAGATCTACTGATTGAAAATGGAACGAACAAGCGACGTAAAGTGAACCTTTCTTTCATGCGTCAGATATCCAGGCAACTTATTAAGCGACTGGTGCTTATCAAAAGCCTTTTACCCCACTAAACACTTTCATTGAGTTTTATTAATGAGCTTCATCACCATAATCCATTCATCAGGCATCCACAGCACCGACTACCGCCTTTTTCGTCACAGCGCCGCGGCGGCGCTCCGACGGTGACCGGACGTGTGGTGTTAGATGCCAATCGCAACGGAGCGCCATCACTGGAGACTTCAACGCCGGGCGCCCGGCAAATTTGTTTCTTTATTGGCCTGTCGCATATTTTGTTTATTGTTTGATTTCGATTTGGTTTCGACCACATGATTTTTTTAGGTGATCTGCACGATAATTTCACTAAGCAAGGTGCAATTTCCAAAAAAAGTCCTTCGTGACACACCCTAATCCCCATGTATCTGGTGTGGGTAGGGGCGGCTGTTACATCATATTATGGATCTCCTGTACCACATGGGCATCCATTCATTTCCGAGGACCTTCCTATGCATTTTGGGGCCTTCTCTTACGTTCTGGGACCTCTTCTGTCAAATTATTCGAACTTGAAATCGTTCTTCGACATATTCAATGTTCGCTCTCAGACCGAACTGTTATGCTCCTCAGGCTTTGGAGAAATTCTAGGGGATGAACAGAGCCCATTAAGAGCTAAGAGAGTTCCGAGAGCTGGCGGTGTTTGCCATGAATTGGGAGGCTTGTATCAGAGCTACACGATCCCACTGAAAGCTAGACAGGTTTGTCGAGATTGGGAACGGCCCATACAAGATCGAGAGGGCTCCTGACCGATGAATAGGTCCCCTGAGAGCCAAAGAGGACTGTGTTGTGATGTTCCTGGACTTTGGGATTGGCACCTGAGGGATCGGTGCCCCTGAAAGCTAATAGAGTCCATAAAAAACTGGCGAAGAATGCTAGTAATACTGATGGTTAGTCTCAGAGATGAGATGTCCTTGAGAGTCATAAATGCTGTCCAGGACCGAGAAGGACAGCCGCCGCCGCCACCTCGGCGGCGGCGGCTACCCAAGGGCTAGTCGCTAATAAGTCGGATAGTTAGCGACAAACGAGCACCCGCCGGAAGTGGCACACTCAGTCCATGACCACTGTATCATGACAAAATACCGGGTGTTTGTGCTCATTTTGTCCAAAGTGGCACCGGGTTTGGAACTATTAAGGATCACTGTGGCTACTAGCGCATCATCAATTATCATGCTGAACGAGACACTATGCTGGTGATGAAATTGTGTTGCATTTTGTTTCGCTTTTTCATTTCATAGCTGATATTCGTGGCTGCAGCTTTGCTCTGGGTTTCGAGAGTTGTTGACTGTCTCAGGCGTGGGCCTTCGCATTGAGCAGTTCCGGCTACCTGGCTTCGCCTCCAGCCTTGCGGAATTTGAGAGGTTTCGATTTCGGATTCAAAGCGAAAGGTCGGGCTTTGGCTAAATGTTAAAACTGTATTTGTTATGTGTTGCTAATGATTATTTAACAATTGCAAAGCGCCGACTGGGACTCGAAATTGGATGAGCAGTTAATAGGATTATGCAGAGGGAATCACAATTTTGAGTGCGCTATAATACAATGAGTCATGTGTCTTGGGACACACTTCGAACTTTTCCTACGCACATTCACAACTTCAGTAGCGTATTATGGCATGCTGCGATCGTTCTAATTTCAGGCAGTACTCAAATATATGCAAACATACTGGCCGATCCACAGGCATCCGAATGAAACAAGGCGTGCGACAAAGTCGAAATACCAGTGCAATAACAATAACAATGCATGTTTTCATTATATTTGCGATATTCAGGGCATGAACAAAATGGCATTCGGCACTGCCACAGTCAGCAGTTTGTTGTCACGCGAACACATCATTTATATCGCTTCACATCCCGTGCCCTTCATCCCCTGCGGCTTGGACCCGCAGCATGGTCGCATCATGTCTAGCGCTGCACCACCGCAGCCACCACTGACTGGGCGGGGCATCGTGGCCACATCTGTAGCCAATGCACCACTGCAGCCACCACTTGTTCGGCCTGGCATCGTAGCCACATCTGTAGCCAATGTACCACGGTAGCCACCGCTTGCTCGGCAGGGCCTCATAGCCATATCTGTAGCCAATGCACCACGGTAGCCACCACTTGCTCGGCCGGGCATCGTGGCCACATCTGTAGCCAATGTACCACGGTAGCCACCACTTGCTCGGCAGGGGCTCATAGCCATATCTGTAGCCAATGTACCACGGTAGCCACCACTTGCTCGGCAGGGCCTCATAGCCATATCTGTAGCCAATGCATGATCACACCATTGCAATTGGCGCAACTTCATGAACACCAATGTGCCAATAGTATTTCCAAGTGCGTCAACGTGACCTCATTTATGATCTGGCCTAGCTTCCAACCCATGTTTACGACCCGGTCCAACATAATGATGACTTGTGTGACCTGGTGAGTGAGTATGTGGTCTGGATGCAGGATGTCAAAACTCAATTGAAAAGAACGGCGATTCAGTATTCGGTGTGGGATTGGCAGATAGGTCAACGCACGATAAGCTGTTCTCAAGAGCCCTTAGACCTCCGGAGGTGCCCGTCTGAAGCCCATCGCCCGTCCGTAGGTAGCCGTTTGAAGTGTAAGCGTACATTCGTATAGTTCCGTAGTAATCTGTAAACGCCTGCAAACGTTCGTATTGCCTCGTAGACGTTCAAAAACATGTAAGTTGCCAATGTGGGTTTGAACGTTGTATGTATTGTGCGCATGTGCTTGCATGTCGAGGTGGGCAACCACGCCTATTTGCGTAATTGCCAATTTGAATACAGATTTCAATATTGTAATGCAATATTTGACAGCCTTATCTCGAAGCACGGTGCAATTCTTATTTCATGTCCGTCATGCTTTATCCTAGCTATCCTCCTGACATGCCTGTATCCACACAGGCATCATGTGTCCTCTGTCGACAGCCAAACACCAGCAATGGAGGAGGTTGCAGCGTTGAGAGCTTAGTTGCAGTTCGAGCGATAACAGCCCAGTCAGACCAAAAAGCGACTACAGAAGATGGAGGGTACGTGCGTCGAGGAGTACATCAGGACATGTCTTCTCCAGCTATTTACTCCTGCTCAGCAACGGATGCTCCAGACAGAGAAACTTTCCAAGAGATAGGAAACCTCATCCATAACCTGCCCCCAAGACCCTCCAAGACCCTCAGACTGCTCGTCAAACTGCACCGATTCGGGCATTCATATCTCCGTGAACAAGAGGGATTTCTCACGTTGCTAATGCGATGGGTAAAGGATTTCTGCATCAGACCGGGACACTACGCCACGATCACGAACGTGCTTGCTGATAAGGTCATGGATCATGTACGCCTGGATTGGAAACCAACAGCTGTTTGCGTATCAGCCCACCTAGCGGCGATTAAGTAAAAACACGGAATCGGCCCGGTTTTAGGCCGTGCGCCTATGGGAATTCTGGGTACGCATTTCGTATTGGATTTTT
The DNA here is from genome assembly GCA_034440575.1 of Imbricaverruca yamaguchii. NCBI lineage: Eukaryota > Metazoa > Arthropoda > Thecostraca > Neoverrucidae > Imbricaverruca > Imbricaverruca yamaguchii. Next base: position 300,413 of record JAOTOL010001215.1, read on the forward strand.
TCTCCCAATTAATTCAGCCATCCCAAAAGGAATACATCACATTTTCGTTATACAGAATTAATCAACTAACCTCACCCTTCTTTCCTTATTGATTTATTACGCTCCGTTCAGAAGTTGTCCTGGTGCAAAGTGAAGACATTTTTGAGAGGGAGCCCATCTCGTCCAAAGGGTCGGCACACCGATGTTGTTATCTTGAAGATCTTTAACTTGAATCATTTTCTCTTATCTCTCTCTCTCGAAATGATTGTACGGGGAAAAGTACATGAAGGCAATGGACAGACCAAAATGAATTGGAGCGACATTCCATTGGTTCCCATGTTAAAAGCTGAAATAATTGCGGGGGTTGGTCAAGCAAGCTTTGAGGTGGCAGTCCCTCCTCAAAGGTATATAAAACAACACCCCTGAGTTGAACGACTGGCAAGTGGCAGCGAATCGGCGAGAGGTATTGGCGTTGCCAGCTAGGGTATGTTGCAAGGGTTGATCTAATGGGGTGGGAGAAGAGAAAGTCGCGCCCCTTATGACCCGAAGGATGCCTCTCTTGGAGGTTCCAATGTACCCCTCCCTCTAAATACTCAGCGGAACGCGCCCCTCAGCCTGGGAACGGTAGTCCTCTGAGAGTCCAACGCACGCCGCAAATTTTTCGGCGAAAGTCATTTCTCAGACAAAAAACAAATGGTTCCCCTCTGGTAGATCGGTGTGTACCCTTTTAAAATGTTCTGGACCAAGAGAAATGACGCCTCCTTGACAATATCATGAACCTGTCAATGGTATGGCGTAGGGGGGTGGGTTTGTACCCTCCATGGAACTTCCGCTCAATTCTGTGCAGATTGGTGAGTACGCTGAAGTGTACTCTCCATTCAGTTGTGTAAACAACTCCACCTGATAATATCAGCCACATATCTAGAGAGCAAACAGGGTGGAAGCGAAAACAGAACCGCCTATTGAAGGCCTTACCTTTAATGATGAAGCTGCCCCCTCAATGCTTGCTTCCCCCACCCGCAATAATTTCAACTTCTAGCATGGGAGCGTATGTAATGTAACCCCTCTATTCATTTTGGTCTGCCTATTGCCTTCATGTACTTTGCCCCCTTCGATCGTTTTAAGAACACATCGGTGTGCCGATCATTTCGACGAAATAGCCACGGGCTAAAACCGGCCGCGATTCTGTGTTTTTACCTACCCGCCGCTAGGTGGCAGCTTGGTGCCGCTGATACGCGTACATGAAAGGCGCCGACACGGAGTTCCAATCCAGGCGTACATTATCCATCAGGTGGCGGATACGCCAGCCGTGGAATCACATGTCCGCTCATGTTGGACGAAATGTATCCCGACTTCCTCCTGCAATATGACCAGGGAGAAGACAAGTTGTACAGCCCTCGCCGCTACCTGCAGCTCTTCATGATTCGATCCATCTGTAGGAGCTGGAAGCAGGTTGTTCTGTTTGATTTTGACCGTACCGTGGACGCAGCGTTGCCGTGTGAAAGAATCGCAGCGCTTGAGGAAGCCTTTCTGTCCGTGCTGTGGTCAGCGATATGGGTTCCAAGAACCAAGACCTATGGGCCGAGTTGGGCCAGGCTCATGACGGCGAGGTCTCCATCGTTGATCCCAATGATCCAAACAGGAGAGTGCGAGCTCCGGCAGACGTGCCGCATCTGCTCAAACTCATTGGAAAACATGCTGGACAACGGCGTCAAGCTTGGTGGCGAAGTGATCCTGGATGAAGCTATCCTTCGAGATCCCCTGAGCCAGATCGCCGCCACTCAGGAGCTTCACATCTGCCTTCGCCTGCGACAACAGCACCCTGGTGTGAGCCGAAACGCGCGCGCCCGACAGCGTGCGCGCCCTGCTGGGCAGCTCCTCAGTGAGCCGGCGACAGCCGCCGTGGAGCACCGGAGCACCAGCGCGCCGCGGGGTTCTTACGCGCCGTGGACCCGGAGGTTTGAGGTGTTAAACTCCCGCGTCCAGTGGGACGTCTCTCGGTAGTCACAGAGCCCTGCAGCTGGAGGCCCTAGACCGCCTGGAGGGTGTCAGGTCGGCGACGTGGTTCAACACCGGACGAGGGCTGCTGCCCTGTCAAAGAGGCTTTGTCATGACTATCCGATCGGTGGTGAGCCTGCTGCACGACCGGGAGCAGCTGGACAACACTTCAGATCGCTTCCCACCGCCCACCTGAACCAAGACGCTGTCGAAAACAACTTCAGCAAGGTGCGGTGGAGCGGTGGGATGAATGCAAACCCCGCGGCTGTTCAGGCCATCCAACGCCTGGAGCTGCTCGGTGTCGGTGGGAACGTTCAAGCCGTGGTCAGTTCATCAGACGAGAACGCCGCCCACGGTTCTTCGTCCACAGCTGCGCACGCGATCGGGGTCGGTGACTAGGAGCGACGACACGACTGCCCACGAACTGCTCGTCTTGGCAGAAACACACTCGCACCGACTGAGAGCGAAAACACTGAAGGGTCAGCTGAGGAAAAGAAACACCTTCACGGCACCAGTGGCACCGTGAGCGACACGGAGCCGGCACAATTGGCCAGGCTGACAACTGACGTGTGGCCGAACACCGCCGCCGGGGCATGGCCTACATCAGCGGGTGCATCGCCCACCAGCTCCGCCGAGTGGATGCCGAGTGTTTTGATGGTAAAGCATAGCAGGCAAAGTAAACCATGCCTCTGACTCGGTCTGTCCGTCTGTCCGTCTATCCGTCTGTCCGTCTGTCCGTCTATCCGTCTGTCCGTCTGTCCGTCTGTCCGTCTGTCCGTCCGTCCGTCCGTCTGTCCGTCTGTCTGTCCGTCTGTCCGTCTGTCCGTCTGTCCGTCTGTCCGTCCGTCTGTCCCTCTGTCCGTCTCTCCGTCTATCCGTCTGTCCGTCTGTCCGTCTGTCCGTCTACCCGTCTGTCCGTCTGTCCGTCTATCCGTCTGTCCGTCTATACGTCTGTCCGTCTGTCCGTCTCTCCGTCTGTCCGTCTGTTCTTCCGCCTCGGTTTCTGTCTCTGTCTCTGTCTGCGTCTCTCTCTCTCTCTCTCTTTCTCCCTCTTTCTCACTCTTTCTTCCTCTTTCTCCCTCTTTCTCCATCTTTCTCCCTCTTTCTTTTTCTCTCTCTCTCTATCTCTCTCTCTCTCTCTCTCTCTCTCTCTCTCTCTCTCTCTCTCTCTCTCTCTCTCTCCCTCTCTCTCTCTCTCTCTCTCTCACATATGTGTTCCTTCGTTCATGCGACATATCGCCACACATTCAATACTTGAATCATTATTATAAGACAGAAGAAAGCGCAAATGTAAGAGGACGCGAAAGCACAGCAAACATTTTAAGCAGCAGTCCCGTGCCGTCGTCCTGTTCCTTGGTACCCCTGTTTATATGTTCGCTTCGTCACACCGTTTCCTGATTATACTCTAGGTGGTATGATTCACAAATGTTGCCGGCAGCATATAATTTCACAACAGATGGTTTCGAAGGGTGTAATAGCATGGCACCCTCCACATTTATTGCTACATTTGCATATCAATGTTTCCGATTAAGCCACCCACGGGTGTCTAACTGCCGGGTTTTTCCTATGCGTGTGATTGATGACTGTTCGTTTTGCTGTCGTTAGCGACACGCATGTTTTTAGCTGTGATGGCGAGGTCGCTGGCAGCCAGGCTGCCGCCGCGTGCCCCAGGGCTCGCGGATACGTCCGTCAGAGTCGGCCCTCGACTGTGCCGAGTCGGCGGTCCCTTAGCCGCCAGCTACGGTCCAACAGCTTCATCAGCTGCGCCACTGGTAGTCGGCCTCGCAACTGGATTGGGCCGGTGGTGAATGCAACTGCTGTCCGGTAGCATGCATCTGTCGGTCTGCGCTTACGCCCGCCGCGTGGCACGTGGTGATTAGGGTGGATCGAAAATTATAAACCAACTTCCGCGGGGTCAAAACGCGTGCGCGTGAATGTTAATAGACGGAAAACATTTTTCGCGGCTAAACATTTTTCAAAAATATTCTAGATACCGCGCACGAAACGTTTTTGAAACGGTTCTTAGCCCCGCCAAGCGTTGAAGTCTCCATTAGTCTTTGCCTTGTTATAAGAACATAACACCATAAGTCTTGTTCACGCTATTCCCCCACTAATTCTCGGCTACCGTTGCCAAGCTTACTAGTGTCTGCATGTCTATAACACCGAAGCTTTAATTATGTAATGAACCGTCAGCAACAATTACGTGATTAGAGGTGCACAATATTTACATTTTTGGCCACGTTTTCAGTTTTGCATAACAAGAGATACGTTCAACCGAGGTTTATTGCAGTTATTGCATTGCAGTTTTCGGAAACTTGTGATCACCACCATCTATGTAGGAGCATAAATACGAGTCTGCCTAACTCTGTACTTGCAACCATTTAAACACACCATGTCAACTAAACCATCATTTCAATCATCAACAGACGTCCTGAATATCGGCTGTGCGTTTTGTCTAGGAAACACTTTCAACTTTCAACGCATGGCAATAGATTATGATACCAAATCATGGCGACAGGTCACCTCAGAATGGCGAAGCTGAACTCAGGAACGACCGGCTCCCTGAAGCCAGCTGTAAAAGTCCTTCTTTGTATCCATCACCGGAAGATCGGCTCTGGACCGTGCTTTGGCCAGAATCAGAGCATGGCGTGCCGAGTACCCGGCCTTCTTCTGTGCCGCATCTGTCACCTCCTTTACCCAACGTTCCACGCCTTGTGAGTGACATGGAAATGCGCTGAAGTCCATGGGGTGTTCACATTGCACAGCCGCTGTGATTTCCTCGTCTGACATGTCCATGGTCAGTGGTGGCTCTGTTGCATTTGTCCAGTCGATCATTTCTTGGTAGTCATCGGCATCGAAGTTGATGTCCGGAACGACGAACTGTCTGATGTCATCCGGGTCATCGTCCTCGCGTCTCTTGGCTCGGCACATCCTGATCCGCTCCACGGCCGCCACCCTCGTCTCCTGTCGGCTGTCGGTCAGCATGGCGGCGAGGATGTTCTCACTGTGTGCCCAGAACCCGTTGCGTTTCAGAACCATTTGCACAATGTTGCGGTCATCTTCAGGCAACTTCCTCGACAGACGGATCAGTTCGAACAAGTTTTTAGCTCCATCACTGATGTGTGGGCGAACTCTGTACATAAACCACCCAGGGACGTACTGGTTCAGTATCATGAACACCACCCTCACTAGCTTCGGCGTTGGCGACTCCGTCGACACGTACAGGCGGAGGATCCTGTTCGCCAGAGTCACCCAGCGGGCCTGATGGATTGGACCAGGGTCTGCAGACAGCACACGCTGGAGGACTTGTCCTGGTCCTGCTTGGACTGCCATGCACATGTTGCACAGGCACTGCTGGTCTTTGTTCATCTCCTTCAGAACATCGGCTGCAATGGGAGGCACTTGACCCCTCACAGGCTTAAACTGAGCAAGGGGCAGTGCAGTCAAATCACCCTGAATGGCCTTACCAATCGGCCCTTTGAAGGAGGACGGGCCACTCGTCTCGCCATCAGCGTCCTTGAACACGTGTCTGAGCGTCAGTTCGTTGGTGTGTATGCCGCAAATTGCTTCCTGGAGAGGACGACCAACACCCAATTCAATCCTCCTGTTAACACCGCTATTGCGGCCTGTATTCACCGATGTGCCGTCCGACCCTATCACCACTGGATGGGCATCATTTTCCTGAATGACAGCCAACATCTCTTTGGCTATGTCCGCAGCACCGGCGCTCTGTGGAGACACATGGTCGACGTACCGGTGGCCTGGTTCAGCAACGACTACTTCATGCAGTTCTTTGACCATCTTGTTCTTGTTACCCACTCTATTCAGCGTTATATCTTCCCTACCATCATAATAAAATCCCACCAGGCGATCACGTCGGTTTTCCTTTGAGCTCTCATCCACTTCCTTCTTACCCCATTTGTCTCTCTGTCGCCTGATTTTATTGCGGTCAACCAGCTCAGCCTTGCTGTTGTGTGTGATTTTCCCATAATCTACTAGAGCTGCGTTCAGCAAGCCGGCAGCGGAGCGGTCAGAGGTACCATACCGATCACACATTCGCGAGAAGTTGGGAAGCTGTCGGCGGTTTTGTCCTCCACTACCACAGACGTCGTCATCAGAGCTTAGCGAATCAGAATAGCTAGCACCAGCCTCCTCCACACCATCCATTTCAGAGTCCTCACTGCTCTCTTCCACGTCTGCGTCCATGTCACTGAGCTGCTTCGCCTCTGAACTCAGCTGCACGCCCTTTTGTCCAACTGTTTCTTTCCCGTCCCTCTTTTCTTTTGTCTCCGGATATTTTCCTCGGTTGTTTTCCGGTCAATGCCTCCTATGTGCAGTTTCCTCTCTGTTCTCTGATCCACCAGAAAAGCCACCTCTTTGGCTGGGACCCTCTTAGCAGCGGGACATCGGGCACACGGAACGTCAGTATTAGTAACGTCACACCGGCACCACATGATGTCGAATAAGCCATCGTATGCCTGCATTTTACCTGTGTACTTTTCACCTTTGCCTTTCTTCCGCCCTGAGGACCACTTCTTGAGGTCCAAACCCATCCCAGCTAGGCTTTCGATGTTACGAACAATCCTGTCTTCGCTAATGATGTTCGTCTTTTCCCCTTCGTCCGACCAGCTGATGAGATTAGCTCTATCCCATGTTTCAATAATAGCATCTTTAACGACTTCAGCGACCTCTCGTCTTGTCGGTTTCTTGCCACTAGCACTCGTCATTTGGTCGCGTGTCTTTACGTAGAACGAATAAACGTCCATTTTGCATGGTAGCTGGTTTTTTGGAAGAGCAGCAGGGCGTGTTTTCAATGAAGGATGCTGTGTTTTTTGCCTGGTCGATGGTCCTGGATTGCTCATGTCTTTTGATCTCGGATTATAAGTCTTTGTATGCAACACTTAACACGACCTGAACGTCGCGGTCAACTCACTCGGCGCGCAACACTACGCACGAATCACGACCCACTGCACACTGGCGTTGCAGATCTCGACACGCTCGCTCTTTGCTGAGCTCACATACTACAATGGACCTGATCGCGTCTCAGGATGCCAACTGACTCACACTGACACGGAGACGCCGGCAGTCCCTTCCGGAGATCGTGTTTCCAGCCATTATTCACGTGCGACACGTTAGAGGGGTCCGCGCCAGCTGCGGAGTCCGACGCGCGTGGTGCTATCTTTTTACGTGCCATGCTTCAATCAATGGAGACTTCGACGCCTGGCGGCGAAGAAATATTTTTTTTAAACGATTTGTGCGCAGTATCTAGAACATATTATATATTTTTGCAATCGTGTTGTCTTGTCTCTACCGATGCACGCGCACGTGTTTTGAGCCCGCGGAAGTTGATTTCCGAAAAAAAAGTTGCATTCAATCCACCCTAGTGGTGATGAGTGGTACTGAGCGTAATATGACGCCGCGACTGTGACCGTGCCCGTGAGCGGGACCGCGCGTCCGTGGTCAATGCGATATTGAAGTGGAGAGGGAGAGAGACAGAGAAAGAGAGAGAGGACAGAGACTGAGACAGAGAAAGAGAGAGAGGGAGAGGGAGAGAGGGGGAGGGCGTCGGGATGCCCGGCGAAAGTCTGTGTTGGAACATAAATTGAGTGTTCTTCAGGAGAAATAGTGTGATTGTAGTTGGTAAATATCCAGATGGACGAGCAGCTTTGGCTCTAAGTAGGACAACTGTAACGTGAAATGTTGTGTGGTAACAGGAAAAGCACATCGACGCTGCCGCGAGCGGAAGTAGCGCGTGAACGTCTATTTGGGAACAAAAGTTAAGCCTCATGAAAAACATATAATTCTTGAAAATAACTCGCAAAACAGCGCATGTGACTCTAAGTGAGAAAATTTGATAGGGAAACACAGCAACCTCTTAATAAAAATTAGTACGGCTTCAAGATTGCGATGGGCCTGACCGGTTACAGCCGACCTCCCCAGATGAACTTCTGTTAAGAGCGAGGGAAAGGTCCGAGAGGTATTCCGTATGGTATTTATGACACAAAGGTTCGTCTCAGCGACTCGGCCCGGCCCAAGCTTGTCTACTCCCAAGCTTGTCTAGAACGTAGGTCTTTTAAGACTGTCGTGACGTCTTTTGTTGGAAGTTTTCATTTTTTAAATCTCTCCTCACTGTGAGACGAGTTTAAAAAAAAAATTATTTATGCAAAATATTAACCTAACATGCTTCATGAATGAGTCTTAATGTTTATTGAAAGAAATAGGTCCGAGGCGGCATTTTTGTTAGCTGATAAATTTTAACAGCACTTCACGTCGCAACACAGCAAGTCAAGTTCTAATTTGTTTCATTCACAGCTAGATCTGTTCCTTTCATGCTGAAAAGTACTCGCATTAGTCAGAATATTTCGCCTGAAGTACACTTTGCCCTTGATCAAAGGGGTTTGCGGCGGCGCTTCTGTGCGCTGAGAGCCTTCCTTACGCCTGGCACTGCAGCCGGCGCTCGCTCTCCGTTCCCGGCGACAGGTGGCTCAAGTGACTAGCTTACGTCCCTTGACCACAAGTTCAATTCCAAGGGGAGAATGCACTTTTTATTTGTCTTTTGCAACGCAACTCAGTAAATGTATCGCATCCGAAATTGCTTTCGTTCTGCAAGAATGTTTGAAGGCTAGTGGCGGTGTGCACAGTCGAGGCGATGCGGATGTGACTGACAGACACGGATATTTGACTGCGGTGAGCTTTCAACTCATCCCCTCGCTCGACTGGCGATCTTGTACATGGGCACTTCGTGATGGTACCATGCACTACACACGGAAGTAGATTCGCCCGGTATTCGCCCTCGCCTGTAGCTTCCATATATGCGGTCGAGAGGAACGCCGTAGCCACAATCTTGCGAAGCATCGCCGGCACCAATAGCCCAGCGCGGCACAGCACAGCACAAGCAAACGGGGGAGGGGGCGCAGCACGACATAACCACAGCCGGACCGCGACATCTGCCCGTCTGCCCACAATTAGCCTCGTTAGGGCCGATGCCGAGCGGCTTAGCCGGCCAGTCGCGGCGACCACCCGGCACGGAGACCGCTGGACACGCAGGGCCGCCGGGGACGTGCCGAGACGCGTGCCTGGCGGTGCCGTCCTCCCCCCGGCCCCGCCCACCCGCTCCTGTCTGTCCGTCACTGGAGAGGCCGTCACTGGAGAGACCGTCACTGAGGAGGCTGTCACTGGAGAGGTCGTCACTGGAGAGACCGTCATTGGAGAGGGTGTCACTGGAGAGGTCGTCACTGGAGAGGCTGTCACTGAGGAGGCTGTCACTGGAGAGGCCGTCACTGGAGAGCCCGTCACTGAGGAGTCTGTCACTGGAGAGACCGTCACTGGAGAGACCGTCACTGAGGAGGCTGCCACTGGAGAGACCGTCACTGGAGAGGCCGTCACTGGAGAGGGCGTCACTGGAGAGGGCGTCACTGGAGAGACCGTCACTGGATAGGCCGTCACTGGAGAGGCTGTCACTGAGGAGGCTGTCACTGGAGAGACCGTCACTGGAGAGACCGTCACTGAGGAGGCTGCCACTGGAGAGACCGTCACTGGAGAGACTGTCATTAGAGAGGGTGTCACTGGAGAGGTCGTCACTGGAGAGGCTGTCACTGAGGAGGCTGTCACTGGAGAGACCGTCACTGGATAGGCTGTCACTGAGGAGGCTGTCACTGGAGAGACCGTCACTGGAGAGACCGTCACGGAGGAGGATGTCACTGGAGAGACCGACACTGGAGAGGCCGTCACTGGAGGCGCAGAAGACGGGCGGTCACCGCGGCCGGCGTCTCTGGGATCGTGACTCTGGTGACTGACGGGTGTGTGGTGCTGTGTGTTGGTGACTGACGGGTGTGTGGTGCTGTGTGTTGGTGACTGACGGGGTGTGGTGCTGTGTGTTGGTGACTGACGGGGTGTGGTGCTGTGTGTTGGTGACTGACGGGGTGTGGTGCTGTGTGTTGGTGACTGACGGGGTGTGGTGCTGTGTGTTGGTGACTGACGGGGTGTGGTGCTGTGTGTTGGTGACTGACGGGGTGTGGTGCTGTGTGTTGGTGACTGACGGGTGTGTGGTGCTGTGTGTTGGTGACTGACGGGGTGTGGTGCTGTGTGTTGGTGACTGACGGGTGTGTGGTGCTGTGTGTTGGTGACTGACGGGGTGTGGTGCTGTGTGTTGGTGACTGACGGGGTGTGGTGTTGTGTATTGGTGTCTGACGAGTGTGTGGTGCTGTGTGTTGGTGACTGACGGGGTGTGGTGCTGTGTGTTGGTGTCTGACGGGGTGTGGTGCTGTGTGTTGGTGACTGACGGGGTGTGGTGCTGTGTGTTGGTGTCTGACGAGTGTGTGGTGCTGTGTGTTGGTGACTGACGGGGTGTGGTGCTGTGTGTTGGTGACTGACGGGGTGTGGTGCTGTGTGTTGGTGACTGACGGGGTGTGGTGCTGTGTGTTGGTGACTGACGGGGTGTGGTGCTGTGTGTTGGTGACTGACGGGGTGTGGTGTTGTGTATTGGTGTCTGACGAGTGTGTGGTGCTGTGTGTTGGTGACTGACGGGGTGTGGTGCTGTGTGTTGGTGACTGACGGGGTGTGGTGCTGTGTGTTGGTGTCTGACGGGGTGTGGTGTTGTGTGTTGGTGACTGACGGGGTGTGGTGTTGTGTGTTTGTGACTGACGGGGTGTGGTGTTGTGTGTTGGTGTCTGACGAGTGTGTGGTGCTGTGTGTTGGTGACTGACGGGGTGTGGTGCTGTGTGTTGGTGACTGACGGGGTGTGGTGCTGTGTGTTGGTGACTGACGGGGTGTGGTGCTGTGTGTTGGTGACTGACGGGGTGTGGTGCTGTGTGTTGGTGACTGACGGGGTGTGGTGCTGTGTGTTGGTGACTGACGGGGTGTGGTGCTCTGTGTTGGTGACTGACGGGGTGTGGTGCTCTGTGTTGGTGACTGACGGGGTGTGGTGCTGTGTGTTGGTGACTGACGGGGTGTGGTGCTGTGTGTTGGTGACTGACGGGGTGTGGTGCTCTGTGTTGGTGACTGACGGGGTGTGGTGCTGTGTGTTGGTGACTGACGGGGTGTGGTGCTGTGTGTTGGTGACTGACGGGGTGTGGTGCTGTGTGTTGGTGACTGACGGGGTGTGGTGCTGTGTGTTGGTGACTGACGGGTGTGTGGTGCTGTGTGTTGGTGTCTGACGGGGTGTGGTGCTCTGTGTTGGTGACTGACGGGGTGTGGTGCTCTGTGTTGGTGACTGACGGGGTGTGGTGCTGTGTGTTGGTGACTGACGGGGTGTGGTGCTGTGTGTTGGTGACTGACGGGGTGTGGTGCTGTGTGTTGGTGACTGACGGGGTGTGGTGCTGTGTGTTGGTGACTGACGGGTGTGTGGTGCTGTGTGTTGGTGTCTGACGGGGTGTGGTGCTGTGTGTTGGTGTCTGACGGGGTGTGGTGCTGTGTGTTGGTGTCTGACGGGGTGTGGTGCTGTGTGTTGGTGACTGACGGGGTGTGGTGCTGCGTGTTGGTGACGGACGGGTGTGTTTTCGGGTGACGCTGATGTTGAATAAATGAGTCTACCAACGGGCGGTGCTGACCCAATGAAGCTTATCAGCCGGCAGTGTACCAACCGTCCGGGGGCGCTCTGCCTCAGGGAATGCAAGCAGTGGGATTGCAAGTTACAGTGTAAGCAAAAGCAGGTAATTGTTGGATGAGGTGATCCAGTGTCTTCACACGCAAATGTGAACGTTGCCCTTATGTTACATGAGATTCAGCTGTACTTGACACGGGTTCCTTGATCGGATTGTCTGCAGCCTTGGATAGTCCTTCAGTTAGACCAGTCAGATTGTCCTCCAGCCCGGCCGGTCGGATAGCCCTTCAGTTGGGCTGGCCGAATAGTCATTCGGTTAGGCCGGTGGGATAGTCCTTCAGTTGAGATTTGGTCAGGGTCCGCTTGGACATGACTCACATCTTCAGCTCTGGCTGAGCAGCCTTCATCGGTGCCCGTGATGTCGTCGGGTACTGAGAATGCCGCATACAGGTGGCTGTCTATAGTAATGCAATTCCCGTGTCTTTCCTCCACCGGCCAACCCACTGGTATGTCGTCATGCTACATGACACATGGTCTTTCCACATGGTAGGCTACAGTATTCCGGGTATTGTGGCCGAAACGATACCAACTGCTGTAGTTGTAGCATCAGCTGCCCACAGCCTTGCAGTGTTGAGCCGCATTTACAATATCACTTTTTATCTTCGGCAACCACCACTTTGATACGTGCAACTGGTTTCCTGGAGCAGTCCTGTGGTGTCGTATACGTCACAACCACACAAACACACCAGCACCAATGATGCGCGTATTAAACACGTCCTCGTCAGAACACAGCCTGGTGCAGGTCTGTGGTGCCGGCTGTGTCACGAACACATCAGCACCAATGATGCGCGCATTAGACACGTCCACGGCCCGAACGCATATATTGAAGGTGCAACAAATCGTAATCGGCGGTACCGGGTCCTGAAAAGTGTATTGCAGAGACATGATAGGAGGCCATGGAGACATGATAATGGCTCAGAGAAACGATAGTGGCCGCGGGGATGAGACAGTGACTGTGGAAATAAGACAGTAGATGTGGAGATAAGACAGTGACGGTGAAGACATGACAGCGGCCGTGGAAATAGGAAGTGGAACACGGCTCGAGCACGCCCAGGCCGGAGCCGCTGACATCTGTCCGCAATCTCCCCACACTGCCGGAAACACAACGCGTGTAATGCGCCGGAGCAAACGTAAACAACATGTGGCGCTACGACACTCGAGCCACGTGCCGCAGCCAGACGAGGTGTGACCGCCTCCGGTGTATACCCGCCTGCAGCCAGACCAGGTGTGACCGCCCCCGGCGCATACCCGCCTGCAGCCAGACCAGGTGTGATCGCCACCGGCGTATACCCGCCTGCAGCCAGACCAGGTGTGACCGCCCCCGGCGCATACCCGCCTGCAGCCAGACCAGGTGTGATCGCCACCGGCGTATACCCGCCTGCAGCCAGACCAGGTGTGACCGCCCCCGGCGCATACCCGCCTGCAGCCAGACCAGGTGTGACCGCCTCCGGTGTATACCCGCCTGCAGCCAGACCAGGTGTGACCGCCCCCGGCGTATACCCGCCTGCAGCCAGGATAGTACCAAACGTAACCCGCCTACACTGATATATGTACCTAACGCAACAAGATTGGACCGTGTAGCACATTGTGGTGACACATTGAAGTAACCTGTGGTGGTGACCCACTGAGGTGACCTGTGGTGGTGACCCACTGAGATGACCTGTGGTGGTGACCCACTGAGGTGACCTGTGGTGGTGACCCACTGAGATGCACTGCGTTGGTGACCCACTGAGGTGTACTGTGTTGGTGACCCACCGAGGTGACCTGGGGTGGTGACCCACTGAGATGACCTGTGATGGTAACCCACTGAGATGACCTGTGGTGGTGACCCACTGAGGTGACCTGTGGTGGTGACCCACTGAGATGCACTGCGTTGGTGACCCACTGAGGTGTGCTGTGTTGGTGACCCACCGAGGTGACCTGGGGTGGTGACCCACTGAGATGCACTGCGTTGGTGACCCACTGAGGTGTGCTGTGTTGGTGACCCACCGAGGTGACCTGGGGTGGTGACCCACTGAGATGCACTGCGTTGGTGACCCACTGAGGTGTGCTGTGTTGGTGACCCACCGAGGTGACCTGGGGTGGTGACCCACTAAGATGAGCCGAGGTGGCGACCCACTGAGATGACTTGTGGCGGTGTCTCACCGTGACGATATGCCATCACTAAGCCGGAAGAGACATCCACCAGCCGATAATGGACTCTGGCTCTTGTCCCGCGGGCAGCCCATTGTCGGCTGGTCAGATGCCACGATAAGATGTACACGCTTGAATACAGATGCAGATGGGCTCACGGGCGGCTGTGTCGCGACCAGTCGCGACACAGCCGCCCGTCCAGTCCAGGACCTGTCTATTCGCTGTATGCTGGACGTAACGTGTGACTTGTGACATCTGACGTAGTAGGCTGCATGTGCCATGGGTGTGGCCGAAATTACGTTTATTGAGCATGCTGGCATTGATGGTGGTGGAACCATACACCGTACAAGTCTATGATGATGCTGAATCTGAGCATCCAAGGTGAGGTCGTTGCAAGGCGATCGCTTCATATAACGCAGATGCACTTCACATCAGCGGAAGTTGGACTTATCTACTCGTAACGGACGTATCAATCCTAATTCTTGGCGGAAGATGAACATGGATGACAGAAGAGAAACGCACCCACACGAGATCTCACGAGAAGTGCACCCGAAAGACCCGCTGAAGGCGTTTGCGGTGGTATTTTATAATTCGTGGGAATAAAAGGTAGATGTTTTAATGCCAGCGCAGTCTCGATATATGTCATGCGCAATGGTACCACCACGGCCAGCATCGTACTCCCGTAACCACTACCGTATCTCCACGGCCACCACGGTGTTCCCATGGCCACTACCGTGTCTCCACGTCCACCATCGTGTTCCCACGTCCACCATCGTGTTCCCACGTCCACCATCGTGTTCCCACGGCCACTACCGTATCTCCACGTCCACCATCGTGTTCCCACGTCCACCATCGTGTTCCCACAGCCACTACCGTATCTCCACATCCACCATCATGTTCCCATGGTTACTATCGTTTTCCCACGGCCACTCTCGTGTTCCCACGTCCATCACCGTGTTCCCACGGCCACTACCGTATCTCCACGTTCACCACCGTGTTCCCACGGCCACTACCGTGTTCCCATAGCCACTATCGTGTTCCCATGGCCACCATCATGTTCCCACGTCCACTACCGTGTCTCCACGTCCACCACCGTGTTCCCACAGCCACTACCATGTTCCCATAGCCACTACCGTATCTCCACGTTCACCACCGTGTTCCCACGGCCACTACCGTGTCTCCACGTCCACCACCGTGTTCCCACGGCCACTATCGTGTTCCCACGTCCACCACCATGTTCCCACGGCCATTACCGTATCTCAACGTTCACCACCGTGTTCCCACGGCCACTACCGTGTTCCCATAGCCACTATCGTGTTCCCACGGCCACCATCATGTTCCCACGTCCACCACCGTGTTCCCACGGCCACTACCGTGTTCCCATAGCCACTATCGTGTTCCCACGGCCACCATCATGTTCCCACGTCCACCACCGTGTTCCCACGGCCACTATCGTGTTCCCACGTCCACCACCGTGTTCCCACGGCCACTACCGTGTTCCCATAACCACTATCGTGTTATCACGGCCACCATCATGTTCCCACGACCACTAACGTGTTTCCACGGCCACCATCATGTTCCCACGACCACTACCGTATCTCCACGGCCACCATCATGTTCCCACGACCACTACCGTATCTCCACGTCCACCATCGTGTTCGTACAGCAGTGTTCGCTGCGGGCCGGGCGGCTCATGGATTCGCTGGCTGGGCCGACATTCAATATTCCGTTGACCACAGGCGGGCCAGGCCTCTTTTAGTCAAGCACGTGGACCAGGCCGGGCAGAAAGTGACCAGAAGTATCGAGTGTCGACTGTTGAGTATCGATGGTCCGAGCGGAACGGCGGACAGCGTGGCGCCGCCCACGGCCCAACCTGGGGTTGGGCGATCCAACAAGGGATGGTATACAATGCGGGCAGCCCAGGACCGGACGCGCATCGCACACATTTCTGAGACCTCTGAGCCCCGAATCACGTACGTATAGTGTCGCACCCGATTTCTCGAGTGATCAATCGTCTTTCGGTCACTGGAAAATACAGGACCGAAATTCTGTTCAGACAGAAAACATTATCAGGCCGTGCACCCGGTGCTCCGAGAGGCTTTACATAGGCTGTCCATACCGAACGGGTATTGTCTGGGCTCGGGCCGCGAATGAACAGCCTGGGCTGGGAATGGACGCCTCTACGCCGGCAGCCAACTGGCTCTGTCTGCAATCCAACGATTATCTGATCTCCACGTTCACGAGCGTTTTTCTGGACCATTATTGTTGTTTGTTTATTTATTGAGCGGTGATTTTCGACGCACCGTATGCTAACGGTAAACGGCGCCGCCCACACTGCTTCGTCGGTAGGCCGCGGTATCGAGAAATGTCCCGAGCGGTGCGAGTGTTGAACCCGGGGTCTTCGGTATCTACCATGTAGATACCGAAGTCCCCGGGTTCAATGATGATTCAACCCCCGGGTTCATGATGGTGGTTGAAGAAACCAAATGACATAATGGTGGTTGTAGATTCTACAACCACCATTTTGCCATGTGTAGATTCTACAACCACCATTTTGCCATTTGGTTTCTACAATCATCATCACGTTTCCATAGCTGTTATCATATCTCTACAATACATTCGTCAGGCCTCGGTACGGTCAGTGACGATTCGGTACACCTTCAGTTGTTGTATCCAGTTGACCGCGGCCGATCCTCCTCCCCCACACACTATCGCTGCGGCCGATCCTCTTCCCCCACACACTACCGCTGCGACCGATCCTCCTCCCCACACACTGCCGCTGCGGCCGATCCTCTTCCCCCACACACTACCGCTGCGGCCGATCCTCTTCCCCCACACACTACCGCTGTGGCCGATCCTCCTCCCCCACACACTACCGCTGCGGCCGATCTTCTTCCCCCACACACTACCGCTGCGGCCGATCCTCCTCCCCCACACACTACCGCTGCGGCCGATCCTCCTCCCCCACACACTACCGCTGCGGCCGATCCTCCTCCCCACACACTACCGCTGCGGCCGATCCTCCTCCCCCACACACTACCGCTGCGGCCGATCCTCCTCCCCCACACACTACCGCTGCGGCCGATCCTCTTCCCCCACACACTACCGCTGCGGCCGATCCTCTTCCCCCACACACTACCGCTGTGGCCGATCCTCCTCCCCCACACACTACCGCTGTGGCCGATCCTCCTCCCCCACACACTACCGCTGTGGCCGATCCTCCTCCCCCACACACTACCGCTGCGGCCGATCCTCCTCCCCATACACTACCGCTGCGGCCGATACTCTTCCCCACACACTACCGCTGCGGCCGATCCTCCTCCCCCACACACTACCGCTGCGGCCGATCCTCCTCCCCCACACACTACCGCTGCGGCCGATCCTCCTCCCCCACACACTATCGCTGCGGCCGATCCTCCTCCCCCACACACTACCGCTGCGGCCGATCCTCTTCCCCACACACTACCGCTGCGGCAGATCCTCCTCCCCCACACACTACCGCTGCGGCCGATCGTCCTCCCCACACACCGCCGCTGCGGCCGATCCTCCTCCCCCACACACCGCCGCTGCGGCCGATCCTCCTCCCCACACATTACCGCTGCGGCCGATCCTCCTCCCCACACACCGTCGCTGCGGCCGATCCTCCCACACACACTACCGCTGTGGCCGATCCTCCTCCCCCCACACCGCGCTGCGGCCGATCCTCCTCCCCCACACACTACCGCTGCGGCCGATCCTCCTCCCCCACACACCGCCGCTGCGGCCGATCCTCCTCCCCCACACACTACCGCTGTGGCCGATCCTCCTCCCCCACACACCGCCGCTGCGGCCGATCCTCCTCCTCACCCACACACCGCCGCTGCGGCCGATCCTCCTCCCCCACACACCGCCGCTGCGGCTGATCCTCCTCCCCCACACACTACCGCTGCGGCCGATCCTCCTCCCCCACACACCGCCGCTGCGGCCGATCCTCCTCCCCCACACACTACCGCTGTGGCCGATCCTCCTCCCCCACACACCGCCGCTGCGGCCGATCCTCCTCCCCCACACACTACCGCTGCGGCCGATCCTCCTCCCCTACACACCGCCGCTGCAGCTGCCCAACGGCTGACCGCCCTTCAACTCCGTCCCCGAGCCCGCCGACACATTACACATGGAATGTGGTCTATTGTTTGCTAGTGTGGTGCCAAACGATCACAGTCCGTCCCGAGCAGTGACCAGCAGCAGGTGAGTAAATCCAGGTGACCATGGTCCCTCCATAGCAGTGGTGGATCCAGGTGATGATGGTCCGTCCCGGACCATGATCCAGACCTCCAGGAGGTCAGTCCGTCCTGAGCAGTGCTGGCTCCAGGTGATCATGGAACGTCTTTAGCAGTGATGCTTGCGTGCAACCCGAACACATACGATATGTATTTCCAGCCAAACCTCATCGGAGTAGTATAATTTGTATGTTGCAGCCGATGCCCCAAAGCGACCGTGGGGTGTCCGGCGACAGACCGTATCGGGCCTTACGCCGACTAATATTGCGTCCAACAGCGAGCCGTTGGCCTCCTCCCGTGGTTCCACTTACGTAGATGCACTGGATATAGGGGCGTGCTCGTCAACAGAGTTAAGTGAGATAATCCTCCGATTTGTGATCAATCTTTGATCTTCCTACTCGATGCTACATTTATCTGAGGCTTTCCTGTGTTGTCTGGACAGATGAAGGCAATGACTGCTCGCGCTCCAACACACGACCGGCCGTCGGGGTTATGCACTGCTACTTCGCTGATCAACCATACGCAATACACTCACCACCGTCCTTCCTCCTATCACGCCTCGTTGGTTGACTCGCCGTTAGTTGCTGCGGCACCATCGTAGTCTCGCTTCGATCGGTTGGGATTGGCTTGGTTGGGTTGGGTTGTGTTGGGTTGCGCTGGGTTGGGTTGCGCTGGGTTGGGTTGGGATGGGTTTGGTTGGGTTGGGTTGGGTTGGGTTGGGTTTGGTTGGATTGGGTTGGGTTGGGTTGGGGTGGGTTGGGTTGGGTTGGGTTGGGTTGGGGTGGGTTGGGTTGGGTTGGGTTAGGTTGGGTTGGGTTGTGTTTGGTTGGGTTGGGTTGGGTTGGGTTGGGTTGGGTTGGGTTGGGTTGGGTTGGGTTGGGTTGGGTTGGGTTGGATTGGGTTGGGTTGGGTTGGGTTGGGTTGGGTTAGGTTGGGTTGGGTTGGGTTGGGTTGGGTTGGGTTGGGTTAGGTTCGGTCCGGTCTAGTCTGGTCTGGTCTGTTCCGGTCCGGTCCGGTCCGGTCCGGTCCGGTCCGGTCCGGTCCGGTCCGGTCGGGACCAGATGGGGACGGTTCGGGGTTGTTCGGACATACGTGAGCCGGTTCAGGTCGGCTCGGACCGGTCCGGACCAGCTCGGTCCGGCTCGGACCAGCTCGGACCGGTTCGGACAAGTTCGGTCCGGTTCGGACAAGTTCGGTCCGGTTCGGACCAGCTCGGACCGGCTCGGACCAGCTCGGACCGGCTCGGACCAGCTCGGACCGGTTCGGACCAGCTCGGTCAAATTCGGACCAGTTCGGTCCCATTAGGGCCAGCTCGGACAGGTTCGAGCCGCTCGACTATCAGGTCCGGCAGTTGGTTCGTCTTCATAGGGGTAGAGGTGCGCCAGTTCATGCGACTAAGGTCGTGTCGATGGCACACATGCTTGATGACGATGAAGGCACGCGGGAGCGCATGCCACATGCCTGCCACCATGGATGAGGCCAACTCCGATGGCAAGCTGAGGTTAAGTCGGAGCATTTCCTCTGATATTGCAGGTTCTTTATTACTGTCATTAAATTCCGGAAGTATAATCGCCATGGTTCATGGTAAATGCATGCTGATCGGAATGATTCATCGTCGGTCTCGTGCACCTTATCGGTTCACATCGGGTACAAACATAGAAAATTCCTCCCTTCCTGATTGCCTGTTCTGACATTAAGTGATTATATTTTTGCATTTCTTGATCGATGTTGAAATGACGGTGCGCTAAAAATATAGCCCGCAAATACCGCAGCAAAAACCTGCCCGGCAGTACAGCACGACAAATGGCTGTTGATGAAAAGCCACAGCTGCTACAGCTGTACCAACGTAAAAGGCTGAGTAGCCGAGATTGTAATAGCCGTCCAATTAGAACCCGTCCCAAATTATTTCCCAAGAGAATACAGGTGCAGTAGAAACGCATGTATTGCTGAAATACGCAATAAGTTTCTTTTAGGTTCTTTCGTCGAATGATATATTTCATAATTTCTCCATACGGTGAAAGAACTGAACAACAGTAGACGAGAGAGACAGAAAGAGAGAGAGAGAGAGATAGAGGAGAGAGAAAGAAAGAAAGAGAGAAATAGAGAAAAAGGAAAAGAGAAAAATAGAAAATAGAAAAAGATAATGAGCGAAAAAGACAAGGAAACAAAAAGAGAAAGGAAAAAGGGAAAAGGTAAAAGGAGAAAAGGAGAGAGAAAGAGAGAAAAAGAGAAAGAGGAAAAATCCAAAACGACAAATAGGCAAAAATAAAAAAGTGAAAAGAGAAAGACAAAAAGACAAAAACACAAAACAGAGAAAAACACAGGAAGACAGCAAGACAAAAAAAAGACAAAAAGCCAAACAGAGAGAAAGACAACGGGAACGAGATAATGAGAACGAGAGAACGAGAGAAAGAGATAGTCAGCACGAGAGAGCGAGAGGACTAGATAACGAGAAGACGATATAACGGCAGAACGAGATAAAGAGAGCAGGAAATAGACTATCATGT
Organism: Imbricaverruca yamaguchii; assembly: GCA_034440575.1. Classification (NCBI taxonomy): domain Eukaryota; kingdom Metazoa; phylum Arthropoda; class Thecostraca; family Neoverrucidae; genus Imbricaverruca; species Imbricaverruca yamaguchii. The sequence continues at coordinate 320,890 of JAOTOL010001215.1, forward strand.
CATGTTTTTTGGGCAACGTCCACCTGTCCCATGCTCAACCCCAGCACCATGTAGTTGGGGCGGTGGGTAAGTGCCTCTCCAAAATATGGAAGGTTCCATCCCGGATCACATGTTATCAGGTTACCTGAGCGAGGAGCTAGTCGACCATCAATGGAGGAGCCGGGTGGAGTTCACGCCAGGTCATTCGCTACAAACTCGAGCTTACCTGAAAGAAGAGAAACACAGGTAAAAAGCATGAGGTAAACAAGTGTAGAAAACACGGGTAAAAGAGTGTCATGCGAATCAGTTTAGCATACCAGGCAAGTAAGTTATGCCAACGATGGAGCGTGAGGCCGGGATATGCATTCAGCAACGCACCCCACCAAAGCCCACCCACGATATTCGTTTACCGGCCGTGAGGGTGGTGCACGCAACACTTGTCAGAAATGCAAACGCTCCTGACCTCGAGAAGTCGCTTAGACATCTACTCCTATGCTGCTCTGCGCTTAGGCATTTTGAACAAATGTTTTTAACACAGGAATTCCACCAGAAAACATTCAAGAAAAACACATTCCAGTTCGACACATAATATTGTATTGTGTTGCATTATATTGCAGTATCCGTGTGCATAATCATGCACACGAGTATGTCCTAGTATGCACTATCCAAGGCACAATTTATACGGTGGAATTTGTGCATAGCTCGTAATGTACCGTACTTATGACGCGCAGCACGATCTGGCGCAGAACGCATACAAATCATACGCTATTTTCATATCTTACACATACACACCATGGATGAACACCATACATATCATATGGGAGGCACAGGGAAGCTCAACACTGCAGAACACTTGATTCGAGACAACAACAAAATACAAACTAAAGAAAATTGCTCGGCCCCAAGCATCATTTAAGAAATGTTTGCCAGTGAGGCCGAATACAAAGGATCTTTCATCAACTAGCCCGATCCCCCCACACAAAAATGGCAGCTTGACCTTCACTAACACGATTTGAGATGCGCATAACTTCGTCACCATGCGATCTCTCGGCACACGGAAGCCCAGTTTCATAGAAACTGCTACATGTTGTCTGCTGGACTACAGAGAAGCAGCGTAGTTTCACGGAGCCTCTCTTGCACTTATGCCAACTTATCCATGCCTCTTGGCTGGCACAAGTATCGCGCTCCGCAAAGGTGATCGAACCCACGCAAACATGCTGTCAGCTTCACTAAAACATGAGACACACCAGCTAGCGCTGTGAGACAGGCAAAAATCACTTGGAGAACGTACAGACTACAACTGCTTACGCAATTATCCAACAGTTGTCTTCCGAGCTATTGGGCTATGAATCTGCAAAAATAGATGTGTGATAGCATATGATTCGATACAAAGCGATTGGAGCACGAGCCGTTATGCAACAACATCGATACTAAGGGTACCCTGTGTCGCTGTGGTCAATACGCGTCCAACCTGTTTGTCTCTATAATGTGTTTTCTCTCAGCAAGTTCGGAACCAAGATGCGTGCGCTGACCGTGCATCTTGACGTTGTTGTTCAGTCAACACAGCCGTTTTTATTAGTGATGTTCAACACCAGCCGCAACACTGACTGAGTGATGCGGCCAGTCACGCAGCAGGCTTGCACCACCCCCCCCCCCCTTCCCCCCACCAATACAAGCGTCCTAATCAGTAGTTTGATTACATCAGTCGAGAAAATAATAGTACATATGTTGCGACTGTAATCACTTGGGGGGGGGGGGGTGCAAAACGTCACTTCCCTGTAATTTCGCATTGTTCGATTCGTTTGCAGCATCATTTTTCTCATCCGCACTGCTTAAGGGGAGGGGCAAACATTGCGCATTTGTTTTTTTCGCTTCAGTATTTTGAACCAGCATCCGGTGTTGTATTGCAGTTGACACACAGATCAGCATCGACAGCAACATACACAGCGTCATTCACATTGTCATTGTAACGTTCTCAGCGTCACAGTTTACCGTTAGCTTTGACATCGAAAGGCCGACCACGGCCCGGTGTCTACTGCGCCATCGTCACACCGTCACACCGCCACACCGCCACACCGTCACACAGTCACACCGTCACACCGTCACACCGCCACATCGTCACACCGGCACACCGTCACACCGCCACACCGTCACACAGTCACATCGTCACACCGTCACACCGTCACACCGTCACACCGCCACACCGTCACACCGTCACACCGCCACACCGTCACACCGTCACACCGCCACACCGCCACACCGTCACACCGCCACACCGGCACACCGCCACACCGTCACACCGTCACACCGCCACACCGTCACACCGCCACACCGTCACACCGTCACACCGTCACACCGTCACACCGCCACACCGTCACACCGGCACACCGCCACACCGGCACACCGCCACACCGTCACACCGTCGTGTCGGTAGCGACGGCCCAACGCTCTCCCGTTAGTCGGGCGATCGCTACCAATATGACAGCGATGTTGACAAATCTGCGTATGATTGTTAATGCCGAGCACGCGTTTATCAGGGGCTGCGATCGCGTGCTATTAGTAGCTAGAATGTGGGGATGGTCTGAAATGCATTTTGAAGCAATTGCCCCCGTTTTCCACAGGCCAGCATAACAAAAGTCCCATTTGGACATGATATGGGTGTGCAAATATGTATGGCATCTGATTATTCAAAGGTGCGTCGTGCAAATGGTGCATTGTGCACACATTGGTGCTCTCACGTGACATGAGAGGCAATGCTGCGTAGTGCATGTCACTGCACCCTCATTTGATAAAACGACACGCAAAAGTGCGGTTTTTCATTTCCAGTCTCTCTGTTACCCTCGCTTCGTCTGGGACTTTCTGATCGGGGTTATATGTACCGTGAGTTATGAAAAGTCGTTGTTGAGACCATTCTCACACGAAGCTGCCTGGATAATTATGACAGAGCATTTACGTGATGATCAATATGGTGCAGCATGTGTATGCTGACAGGCCATTTTGTCACCGATGCACAATATTGCCATTTGGTCCCCGATGGGTAACATTGTTACATGTACACCATGCAGACACTTGTACGCCATGTTCGCAACTGGTGCGCCATTCCCACACTGGTACACAATGTAGACGCTGGTACGTCATGTCGGCTCATGTACGCCATGTAGACACTGCGATGCTATATCGGCAAATGCACGTCATGTACGCACACGCACGTCATGAAGATACAGGTACGCCATGTGGACACTGACACACCACTTCGGCACATGCACGCCACGGTGCCGTGCGACGCTTCCCATGGCAGCATTCAAAACCATTGCCTGCTTCAGTAGGCTGACGAACAGTGGATTCCAGTACGATTCAAGACTGTTCTCGTGTTAATTGACTGTTCAAGACGTGTTAGCATGTTAATTGGGATTGGGATGACGGTGTGTGACGACGGGGTCTGAGTGATGACGTGTGTGACGGCGGGGTCTGAGTGATGACGGTGTGTGACGACGGCGTCTGACTGATGACGTGTGTGACGGCGGGGTCTGAGTGATGACGGTGTGTGACGGCGGGGTCTGAGTGATGACGTGTGTGACGGCGGGGTCTGAGTGATGACGTGTGTGACGGCGGGGTCTGAGTGATGACGGTGTGTGACGGCGGGGTCTGAGTGATGACGGTGTGTGACGGCGGCGTCTGAGTGATGACGGTGTGTGACGGCGGCGTCTGAGTGATGACGTATGTGACGACAGCGTCTGACTGATGACGTGTGTGACGGCGGGGTCTGAGTGATGACGGTGTGTGACAGCGGCGTCTGAGTGATGACGTATGTGACGACGGCGTCTTAGTGATGACGGTGTGTGACGGCGGCGTCTGAGTGATGACGTGTGTGACGGCGGGGTCTGAGTGATGACGGTGTGTGACGGTGGCGTCTGACTGATGACGCGTGTGACGGTGGCGAGTCGTGCGTGATCCCGCGCCCGTGCGGCGTCAACACGCCTGTCTGCGCGTGACGTTGTCTGCGTGATGTTCACGGCGCCAGCGGGGCCTTCAGACGGAACAGGCGGTTAACCACCACCTGCGGCCCGCACACCATCGGCACACCAGTGTAGCGAAGCGAAATTGGCGTGTAGCCGTGGTGGAGTATCGATTCTTGGTACGCGCTTATGCAAATGTGTCTGACACGGGCTGATGCGGACGATAGACGCCCCGCTGGAGCACGCATACCGGGCCTGAAACAACTGTCAGCTGGCGGGCCTGTTTTCGGAGGCAGATTGATGCGCAGGTAATGAACGTGGATGTCAGCACAATCGGAAGGACCATTTCCATGAAGTCGTGCTCGACGAGACCGGGACCAACGCGTGTCAGCGCGCTGATCGGAATCGAGTCTTTCAGTCGATCAGCTAGCCGGCATGAGCATTGTAATATCAGCCCGGATATCAATTCATTAGATGTACGTTTTGAAATGGGCTTCCTGCGGATATGAGAGTTTGTTTTCAGAGTCGGCCTATGAATGGCCAACTGCAGGTGCCTCTGAGATTAGTATATTGAAGGGTTGGATGTGCTTATGAAATGCGTTGATATGCATACGTTCCTGAGATGAGTACCACTCCGGAAAGACGTCATCAGAAAGTCCTTCGGGAGCACCCGAACAGATATCGGATCCGGTGGTCTCAGTGGCCGGGTGGGATGAACGTCGGAACTAGCCTCTTGAGAGTGCCACTTCTGTGAAGCTTTGCGATTAGGTTGCCAAGTGTGCCGCCGGCGTGACGGAGCGTGTACGCGAGGGCGCGCGACCCAGTCCCGGCCGCTGGAACTGCCAAGTGTGCCGCCCGCGTGACGGAGCGTGCACGCGAGGGCGCGCGACCCAGTCCCGGCCGCTGGAACTGCCAAGTGTGCCGCCCGCGTGACGGAGCGTGCACGCGAGGGTGCGCGACCCAGTCCCGGCCGCTGGAACTGCCAAGTGTGCCGCCCGCGTGACGGAGCGTGCACGCGAGGGCGCGCGACCCAGTCCCGGCCGCTGGAACTGCCAAGTGTGCCGCCCGCGTGACGGAGCGTGCACGCGAGGGCGCGCGACCCAGTCCCGGCCGCTGGAACTCAGTGAGGCGCCTCAACACTCAGTCCCAACGAGGCACCACCCTGCTCGTCGCGATCATAGGCATGGGCACCACATTGTCTGACCTGATCATGGATTGGAACACCATCTCACTCCTGAGCATAGGTCTGGATGTTATTCCCACCTGATCATAGGTCTGGGTACCACTTCACCTCACCTGATCATGGGCTGGAGCATCTTCTCACTCCTCCCGATCACAGGTCGAGATGGCATTAAATCCCAATTCAATATCGGCTTGGCCACCACCTCTCCGGACCTGATCACGGATCAGAGTACCATCTCACCCCTGATCATAGCTCAGGCTCAGGTGCCTCGCCTCTCGCACTGGCAAAGTCCAGACGTGCCGCCAGCTAGGTCTGGTGGTGACCTGTGGTGAGAAGGCACGGCTGCCATCGACAACTCGCCGCCCACACCACCACCGACAGTTGTTGCCACAGTTGCGCGGCGGACATCTACTGGCGCAGCCGTGGATTTCCGCCACCGCCGAAGTTGCTCATGGAGTTTTACTGCGGACAGCCACTGGCGCAGCCGTGGAGTTTTGCCACTGCGGATAGCTACTGATAGAGTTCTGCTGCCGGAGTTTCGCTGCCGGCCGTGTTAGATCGTGCGCCAGTGCACCACAGCACGATTCGGAAGCAATGTAGGCTTCCGATGTAAGCAATGTAGGCAATGCAGCAATGTAGCGATATAGACAGGGGCGGATGGATGGCGAGGTGAGCACTGGGACATGCGCCGCACACCGCATGGAAGGTGGCGCCCTTCGTCCTAGAAAAGGTACCCCTCCGGGAATGTTCGAGTGCCTTCCCCACCACACAACGTATTTCAGCCGAGGGCGCCACTCCGAAAAAAATCGTCCCTCCATACAAACGCCCGCCGTGACAATTCCTGGATCGGCCTCTGTCAGGGTGCAATGTTCACTAGGAGCTTCACACGGGACAGTTCACTCGCCGGTTGCCACTACCGAAACTAGCTACACATCCGTCAGCTCTCTTTGTAGTCTGATCGCTCGCACCAACCCCGAGTCTGCCACTACGCGCCAAAATTCTTCGGAGGACCGTGGCCCAAAATGGACAGGTCATCGCCTGGAGATTGCGTCCGCGGGTCAATAAGACATTGCGGCTGGATCCATTTGCCGGCATCCGCGGTCATCCAGTTCAGCTCGACTTTAATCCGGGATGTCACTGCATGGTTAGTGGTCGTTGGAGTCACTCACCACGGCCAATGCCAAGTACGCGAATCACGGACATCGACTTATGCTTGGATGACAGCAAGTATCCGTTTAGTTTGTTGGAGGGGCGGAGGAGAACCCGCCCACCCATCCTGTTTTTCGAAGATATCTCACAGACGGGAGATGGCCAGGTGGAATACAACGCGGCTCACTTGGACGAATCCGCCCCAACCGGCGGCGGCGGTTTACGATGCCGTTAGGTTTATTGGGCAACGTGATACTCGTCAATACCTGCTATATATGGGCTCGCTTTGTTAGCAATAAACTACACCATCCTTGGTCCTCACCACCTTCGGCGACACGGTTAATTTGACTTCAGCTTGCTTCTCAAGAAATTGAATGGCTTAAGTGACTGAATGGTAACTGTCGGACATAATGTGAGCACGAACCAAGTTCAACCATTTACTAATGTTTTTGCCCATATATTGATGCACAATATAGTATGCTTTGATGGTCAACCTGCACGTAATAAAACTCACGGTCAGTTCGGTGATATTATGTGCACCTAGACTGTGACAAAACAAAACTGTCATCGCTAGATATATGCAGTATTTTGACGTATCGCTATGGTTTTAAGACGTACATAACACTTTTACTGCTGCGTCTTATGTCAAATAACGCATCAGCCTGTCGACATTCGTACTGCAGGTTTCTTGTGCTGGCATACACGTCCCAAGGATACTATCCCAACGAAATCATCGAAGTTTTACTTATTTGGTCTGATTTAGCTCTGAAACATTGGCCTAGGATCGCACAATTCATACCGCAGAGGGTTCACTCCAGATTTAACCTCCTTTCCACATTTTATGTTTCTAGTCTCAGTAGTTTCCAACATCTGGAAGGGAGGTGGAATCCGTTTCCGTCTTGGTTGTCCCACAACGTGGCGCTGCAGGGACAGATGATATGCACTTATATATTGCTATCGAGTCATTTCGACGGACACTAACTTCGATTGTTCTTCCAAACTTTATCTCAATTCATCAACTGAACTAAAATCTCGCGTGTGGCATCTGTGATGTCGATGGATAGCGCTGACCAATGTCTTCTGTAATCGGTCGAATATGTTGTAACCGGATGACTGTATGATACAACACAGATGGCTTGGGTCGGTGTTTCGATCGATCACGTACAGCCCGACATGTCAAGAGGTCAGTCACCGCATGAAGGTCATGACAGTGTCAACAGCCCGGCGTAGAAGGTGAACCGCCGAGAAAGATGGGTGAGGACGGTGAAAGCATTACGTGTCCAATGAAATAATGGTAATTACAAAACATGTGAGGTGTCAAGCGCGGACTCTCGCCGCCCAGAGGATCCGCGGCGCCACCAAGCGGGCGATCTCCAAAACAGCCATACACGGCAGAGCTCAGCAAATTTCCAGAACTTCGTTGATGTGTTCAAGAGCACCATGGGCTCCACCACGGCAAAACGGTGTGGAAGATATTCCCAGTTTTAGGTTCATTTCCATGTAACTACATGCGTGCAATGCCAAGCTCAAAAAAAAATATTGGAGGTGATCTGTCGACCTCAAACCCAATGGTGTCCGCAGGGCGCATGTCAGGCGCAGCGTTTTGCGCTTCGAATGTGAAGATCAGCCGGCAGCGTTGGATTTTCCGCCGATCCCGGCCGGGCGTTGGAGAGGGTGGGGGCTGGGGGAGGGCTATCAGCAATAAGTCGGACGGCCAGCCCGGTCTTCCGGCCGGATCATCGGCGGCGGATCGGCAACGCTTCCGACGGCCGGCCGGCCGCACTCTTCATGCTCTCTGGCATGTAAACCCGAATATCAATAATGCACCAATGAACTCTACTAACGGGAAAGAGCTGAGGTGCAGATCGGCGCAGCGCATCAAGCTAGAGTTGCACGAGTATATATATACACGAGGTTAGAGATGCACAACGCAAATTGCAAAGTCATGATGGGTCCTGGAAGGTTGGCTAATTTTGATACGTCTGCATGCTTCTGCGTCACATTTCATAGAGATACAGTAGCATTAAGCGTAATTGTATTTTATTGCGAAGTTACTAGTGATTATCCTGGCGCGCTTGTCCCAAAGGCACACATACCAGCTCTTCAGGGCTCTTAAATGCAATTAGGAATCCACCAGTTGCGTTTTTGTTTGCTCTCCAGATGAACGGACTTCCATTGTGTCTAACGCGTATCGAACGCACGATCCGGCCGGAATGACTTGGCCACGTGGCAGCCGGGCACCCGACAAGTGGCGCTCGCTGTGTTTCGGCCCGCCGACGCTGGACGCTGTGTGACTGCAGGTGTAGCGTGGCGAGTGTCGGCTCATGGACGGACAGCCGCCGCCGTGCAGGCGGCCGCAGCACACACCGACTACCTTACAGTCGTCTGACGCAAACCATGCATCCACCAACGTGACCTGAATGCTCCGATGGTCCCTCGCCGGCTGAGTGAGAGCCACCGGCCCATTGACGCTTCCGCGGTGACGTAGAAGGTCAGCCCCAGTGGCGTGTATCTCTCAGCGCGGTTTGTAATGACAGGGCGGGAAGGCGTGGTTGCTGGCCGTAAAATAACTTCAAGGTCGGCAAGGTGTCGGCTATCATGCGGAGCCAAGAGGATCCCGGCGATAAATCAGACCTTGGCCAGAAATATTAATGGGACATCGGAGCGGTGATGTGTTTATCTGATCAGTTTTCCTAGATGCGCAGCTTGCTAGGTAAGACAAAGAGGAACACCAGCTTAGCAGCGATTCTTCGGTATGCATTCAGTAGAAACAAAAGCACGCTATATAATTATGGGCAATACGCATGACATCGGTAAGGCCATTATGAAATAACCTCAGATGGACGTCTGTCAGTACCATTCATGCGAATCAATGAGTGTGCATCAGCGAACGAATTGACGAAAGCGTTTTCTCGTGACCTGGAGATTAGATAAATACAAGTCATGGAAAACCAGAGGCACGATTTTAAGACAGTTTTACATTATACCTCTCACGTTTTGATATTTTTGCATCTTGATCTGATTGGCACTGGCTTCCATCAGTGCGCACGCTTACCCACCGCAGCTTTTCCATTTCACACTAACACTGCGGAAATGTTGCACAACTTTCAATATTTGGTTGGTTTCCTGAGTCTGTTATACACCGACATTGCCACTCCGTCACGTCATGTACGACGGAACGTACGCCATACACAAGAGCTCTGGCCTGTGGGGGCGAGCCAGGCTCGGGATGTACGCCATACACAAGAGCTCTGACCTGTGGGGGCGAGCCAGGCTCGGGATGTACGCCATACACAAGAGCTCTGACCTGTGGGGGCGAGCCAGGCTCGGGATGTACGCCATACACAAGAGCTCTGACCTGTGGGGGCGAGCCAGGCTCGGAAGCAGCAAATGGTGTCTTGGCACTTCAGAAGTCATGGCCTCCATGACCTCCACTGACGACCAAGCCCATCAGCGATGGCTTGGTTTGATTAAGGCAGAAAACCATTTCAAATAGGTTATGTTGCGGATCTGATTCCGCAAACAAATGGCACTCGACTTTGTCAAGTTTAATTTTACCGAACACTCCACAACCGGAAGAGCCAACTGTTTAGGGCACGGAAACATGGACAAATAATTAACAACTGGTCAGTACTCCCGAAATATGAGCTACAACGCAGTATTTTGTTAAACTCACCGATGCTACCCGTGAACATGAAGACATCTTACCATCCATACCGGGAGTGAGTGCCACTAACGCTCCTCCAATTAGCATGCCACCCGAGTCCCGGACTTAGAGTCTAGTAACGTCGTGACATTGCTTCTGCCATGCCGTCTCGTACTTGTGTTATGCAAAAATCCCGCTTGTGTCAGGTTTGCTTGCCTGCTCATGCGTGACTTCGTTTGCGCTGTGCGTTGCGTGTTTGCGCGTTGGTCCGTGCTATCGCACCGGCTGACTCTGGCGGGGATAGCCATTAATCATCCAGGCCACCCGGACCGGCACCGGCACCCGGCGGAAAACATGGCCCGTCGATGGCGACGTGCGCCGCATTCATTGTGTATCGTCGGCATCGATGAACAGGGAGGTCGCGCCGGGTCAGCGGGGTCACAACACTTACGAGGTGAGGTGGGCCCAGTCGTCACGTGAGTAGAACAGTAGAGAGAGACGTCCTGGGATACGATTTGACGCGTGAGAGTACATGCGTGAAAAAATGTGCTGATATTTTGTTGATAGGTTAAACAACAGGAGGGGGATGCTGATGGGATGAAGACTTCAACGAACGTTTTATTTTATATCTCTGGTGTGATGCTGGGGAGACTTGGATGGAACGGGAGTTGGCTAGGACCGATGCTATCAGGCGTGTCAGACTCGGGTTTATATGAGTCATGCAGTAGCGTAAGCAGGGCCTCCAGAATGCAAGCAATGCCATTGACGAACTCGGCTGTTCTATCAAGCGCGCAGTTTGCAATGTGGACTATTCTGTATTCGTATAGTTGGCGGTGCCTCCGTAGACGTGGCTCTTCCACTACTGCAGCTGCAGCGGTCAGCTAACAGCTCCGAGTAGCCCGGCACGGACACGTCCTGGGGCGGCTGATTCGGCCGCCGGCCCGTTACGAGAGCCAACCGCCTGATACCCACCTGCACACTGAGTGCGGCAGGTTCAGGGGGCAGCCATGGCACATGGCGCGCCCAGAGCCTGGCTGTCAGTGGCTGACAGCTGGGCCAGTGACCCAGGCTCCGCCACGACGAACACTTTGTGACCGAGTGTCACACAGTGCAGAGCTACCAGTCAACTGGCCCGCGGCTAGCTGGGGCACACTTTTTGCGAACGTACTCTTATTGGCATATCGAGGCCTACTTACTTTGTCCTCCCGTCGCAAAATCCGAAACTAAACCACATCAACAACAGTAGCAGTCGCTACATTCGCTGCGCTGCCCTCAGCCGGCAAGCGTGGATCACAACATTAGCCATTTTCGTCTCGATGGATGCATTGTTGAGACGCGGACGGCGGGCCGGCGAGACGTCGGCGCCGACACTCCATAACAAGATGAAGTCGGCGAACGCGGAGGCCAGGCTTCGGAATAACAAGCAGACGCACTGGTCTCATATCGGTGGCGCATCGCCCGGGCACCTGCTGGCGCCGCCCACAGCGCGCCGCACGACCGCCGAGTCCCAACTCCGTGACGGACACGGTCAGACGTCGACAGCGAGTCCGGACTCCGTGACGTACACGATCAGACGTCAACAGTGAGTCCGGACTCCGTGACGGACACGGTCAGACGTCGACAGCGAGTCCGGACTCCGTGACGGACATGGCCAGACATCGACAGCGAGTCCCGACTCCGTGACGGACATGGTCAGACATCGACAGCGAGTCCGGACTCCATGACGGACACGGTCAGACGTCGACAGCGAGTCCCGACTCCGTGACGGACACGGTCAGGCGTCGACAGCGAGTCCCGACTCCGTGACGGACATTGTCAGACGTCGACAGCGAGTCCGGACTCCATGACGGACACGGTCAGACGTCGACAGCGAGTCCCGACTCCGTGACGGACACGGTCAGACGTCGACAGCGAGTCCGAACTCCGTGACGGACACGGTCAGACGTCGACAGCGAGTACCGACTCCGTGACGGACACGATCAGACGTCGACAACACGCGGGCCGCCCTCGATGAAGTGGACAATTTACGGAACAGCCTTTGAGCACCTTCCCAACAACATGAACCGGCGCTATGTAGCGCCGGCACGCGCCACGCGTACGGTGGCCGCGCCCTCGCACTGTTAGCACTTTGTGCCGCTATTCCGACGTGAAGCGAAGTGAAATTCTGGCCGAAGCATTCGTAGCAGCAAATCAGGTCGTCAAGTAATAGCTGCATGTACGCCGACCTGCCGGCCAGTCCTTGACGTCATGGTAGCAGACACTCCACGCTGTACTACTGAGCCAGCGACCCCTGGTGTCGATGGTCAACCGTCGTGACCTACGCTGGGCGAGTGGTGTGTTGGGGCGTTCATCACCTAACTGGTGGAGGTGACACCTAACTGCCCACTGCACTCACATACAATAACCATTGCGCTGGTTAATGTATGTCCATTAACTGCCCCGAAGGTCGGCGACTGGCTGCCACCCGGCTGTCGTCGGAAGTAGCCGCGCGCGGAATCGCTGATCAGCTGTGGACGAGGGTAGACTGGGCTGAGTGGCCAGTCGCCCGCAGAGGCGTCGTTCCCGAGCGGCCTCGCCGTCCGCCGGCGGCGGCCTGCTGGTGCCGATGTCACCCCTCCCTGGCTGCCCGGGGACTACAGCAGCCCTGGAGTCCTGCAGCGCATCCTCCGGCCTCCGCTACAGCTGGCTCCTACGTGAGATACATACAGCAGGTTTGCATGTACAAGAAACCCATAGACCTAACGGTTGTGATAAAGCCTTCCGCCAGTACAGCGTGATGATGATTCTAGAACAAATGTACGTAAGGACAAATGTACCTATGGCAGATGTACGTAAGCAAATGTACGTAAGAAAATGTACGTAAGCGCAAATGTAGGTATGGCTATTGTACGAAAGCGCAGATGTACGTATGGCTAATGTACGTAAGCGCAAATGTACGTATGGCAAACGTACATATGCGCAAATGTACGCATGTGCAAAAGTACGTAAACGCAAATGTACGTATGCGCAAATGTACGTATGCGCAAAGGTACATAAGCGCAAATGTACGTATACGCAAAAGTACGTAAGCGCAAATGTACGTAAGCGCAAATGTACGTATGCGCAAATGTACGTATGCGCAAAAGTACGTAATCGCAAATATATGTAAGCGCAAAAGTTCGTAAACGCAAATGTACGTAGGCGCAAATGTACGCATGGATAAAAGTACGTAACCGTAAATGTACGTAAGCGCACCAGTACATAAGAACAAATGTACGTGAGGGCAAAAGTACGTAAGCGCAAATGTACGTCAGCGCAACAGTACCTAAACAGTAAAAGAATGTAAGAGGAAATGTACGCACGATCCAATGTACGTACACTTAGGCTTACGTGCCTTTGTGTTTAAGCACATTTGGTTAGGTACATATGCCATACTTACATATGCTCTTAGGTACATTTGCGCATACGTACCTTTGCGCTTACGTACATTTGCGCCTACATACTTTTGCGCATACGTACTTTTGCGCACACGTACATTTGCGCTAACGTACATTTGCGCATACGTACTTTTGCGCATGCGTACATTTGCGCGTACGTACATTTGCGCATACGTACTTTTGTGCATACGTACATTTGCCATACGTACATTAGCCATAGGTACATCTGCGCTTACGTATATTTGCTTACGTACATTTGCTTACGTACATTGGCGTACGTAAATCTGCCATACGTACATTTGCTTTACGTACGTTTGTCCGGTTACCCGTGCTCAGGGGTGAAATTTTATATACCTTTTGGGAGCACCACTGCCCCCTCAATGTAAGTTTGGTACCTAATTTTATCGTACGTACAGGGAGGGGGTACTTAAATCCTCTTATGTTTTTTTTCGAGGATATCGCTGGAACACTCATCAGATGTTTTGCGCTTTTTTCAGGGAGTGACAGGATTGTTGCGCTGTTGCACAGGCGCATTGTTTTGCCGGAGAGTGATTGACGGACGTCACCGTGGAGTCACTGAGAGATGTTGCCGGGGAGTGACTGAGGGATTTCACAACCTTGCACAGTCGCATGGTGCAGATTGCCGCAACTTTGCACATGACCAGGGAAACGCTGTTCAATTCGTATCAGGCGTGAACTTTGGAATGTATGTGACTGATGCAACATCAGCATATGTATGGCCTGCGCTGCTCTTCTACCGCCACACATAAAATCGGTTTCCATGGCTGCTAGCGACATACATCTACCCAGAATATCTTTACCTTCTCCATTATTCGACTATTAAGATTGGTACCATTTTCGTAGCTGCTCCAAAGTTATATTCCTTGACATGCTTTTTCTTCTATCAGTCCAATTCAAGAATAACACACCACACCAGAAACGAAAACTGCATCCGTAGGGTGACATGGCTGGACTAAGCTTTAAATCCAAAACTGTGTTCTCAACCGTCAACTTCTCAACTAGGACTGAGCTTCCCTCTCTTAACTAGTTAACCATTACCTTGGTCACAACATCAACATTGGAGCTTCTCACGCCGGTCAGTTAGACGGCCAGCAATCACTACAGTTCCGTGTGCACACGTCTATTGTCTTGGTCACAATATATTAACATTGAGGCTTCTCATACCGGACGGCCAACAAACACTACAGGTTAGACGGCCAACAAACACTACAGGTCCGTGTGCACAAGGCTATTGTCTTGGTCACAACATCAACATTGAAGCTTCTCACTGGGGCTTCCCGCACTAGTCAGTTAGACCGCCAACCAACACTACCGTTCCCGTGTGTACAAGTCCATTGCGTGATGATCGGCCATTGACCCGGAATACAATCCAGCAGTGCAGAATGTGAAGCGCTGGGTGTTGTGAAATCTACCATATATATGAGGTATTCGCTGCAGGGGGCCAAGCCTTGCGCTGATTATCATCGGCGAGTTTACAGCGACAAATTGGTCTGGCGTGTCCAAAGCCAAATGCTGCCAAATCTTATTGTACGCGTGCCGCAAACAAGTTTAACCGGTGGCATTTGCTGGCGGCCAATGGCTGGCCATGATGCTGAGAGCGGGCTTCATGTCACGAGGGTGTATGCTCATCAACTTAATCTCAGCAACGTCGCGTTTGTTGCTAAGAAGTTATATTTCAAACGCTTTATTAATGCAACAATTTTGAATGTTGATGCGCTCTCTAAGTATGTGCCCCCAATGTTCCTGGTGTCCGTCAACGAAAACATGATGGGAGAGAGAGAGAGAGAGAGAGAGAGGAGAGAGAGAGAGAGAGAGAGAGAGAGAGAGAGAGAGAGAGAGGAGAGAGAGAGAGAGAGAGAGAGAGAGAGAGAGAGAGAGAGAGAGAGAGAGAGAGAGAGAGAGAGAGAGAGAGAGAGAGAGAGAGAGAGAGAGAGAGAGAAAGAGAGAGAGGGAGAAGAGAGAGAGAGAGAGAGAGAGAGAGAGAGAGAGAGCAGTTGCGGTCGTTCCATGAGTTTCCTCTCGCGGAATAGTGCCCCATTCTGTGCCTGCAGCGAGATCCACATAGCGTGCCTCTCGCCCTCACATCAGAGAGAGTGGGGCGAGGGGTTGTTCAGAGTTCCTAGTGGTGCGCTTTACTAATGAGACTTACAATTACTGGCCGGTTCGTGAATCCAATTTCCATATTAAGCTGATACATTTATGGTTCTCCTCAAGGAGCGTATGCAATATCCTTCGGCCTAACCTTTAATCACAGGATTGTGGCAGGATTGCTTGAAGTCAGCGCCAAAAGAGAAGTTTCCCAACAAGTTGCGTCGGTGCGGTAAGCGGTACAGTGACTGACGCAACAGCTTGCACACCCGCCTCGATACAACTAACTTCGTAACATAATATACCTACGCTACTAATGATTCTGAAGTGGTTATTTAAATTGTCCACTATGAGGTCGGTATCCGCGTTGATGCTTGATTCTGATGATCAGACAATGGGTTCCGGGATACACAGGTAAGCAATAACCAACCACAGTCGGTGCCAAGTCGGCTTTTCCCGGTCATTCCTATTTTATTTCCACCCACCCCTCCTAAATCTGTTCATCCTCCAAGAAACCACGGCAAACACCATGCTACTCACTACTGTGCCTCATTTTTAATACACTTCCATGTCCCATGCACGCGGCAAACTATCAGAATGCGGGATTAGCACAAGCTGAAAAATTGTGTTCTGAAAGATAGCTGCACAGCGTAGGCCGTGCATAATCGCTGCACGACAGGCACGACCTATACCTCTGCCACGCCAGGAAACTGCCGGCGGTTCATTGGTCCGCGGTGCATAGTTTTTGTTTTGTGCAGCAGCCATTAGTTGGGCGCTGTGGCAATTTGAAGACATGTTCATGTCCAATCCTCCCCTACAGCAGTCATTCCGCCCATCGCGACAAAATGCAAGTCACCGAAGCAAATTGTTTTGCAGCCATTTCATGTTCACATGAGCAGTGGTTGCTCCGTTCTTCAACACTGAGGCGTGTTCTGCAGCCGAGTACTGGATAGGCCGTGCCAACTGGGGGCACACTCATCCGCCTGTATTGTGCCAGGTTTACCAGCCAAGGTATATTATAGTAATGATTCCACCACTCGTAGAGGTGAGCAGAACAGTCAGCTTTACATACCGTGGCGCGCCAGCCTGGTGATTTAACTCATCAGGCTCAGACGTTGATTCCACCACTCCGGAGGAGGAGGGTGGAACGGTCAGTTTTGCACACTGTGACGCGCGTGACTCAACACACCAGGCCCCGACGCCTTCCACTATTCATACTAGTGCAACTGATTAGTGAGCTTTAAGCTTGAGTTTTAGCTATGGAGAGGTTGCTGGGAACCATTGGGAAGGGCGGGGGGGGGGCGCAGTCGATGGCATCTAATGCGAAGACCAAGAGCTAATTTGATACCAGGGTGCCTACGATGAATTACCTCCGAAAGGCTGGCGGAATGGTGGAAATTTAAGGTGAAACTATAATACATCAAGGACATATTTGCGACAAATGTGTCTGATTAGCACTCTGATCCTGTATAAAATAAATACACATTGATTTAGTCCCAAGCTAGGGATAGCTCACCAGATCAGGTGTGGCAGGAAGACAGAAGGCAGGTGTGGCAGAAAGGCTGGTCTGGCAGGAAGGGTACACCTATTCAAGCTGGTAACCGGACAAATGTACGTAAAGCAAATGTACGTATGGCAGATGTACGTAAGCAAATGTACGTAAGCGCAGATGTACGTATGGCAATTGTACGTAAGCGCAGATGTACGTATGGCTAATGTACGTAAGCGCAAATGTAAGTATACGAAAAAGTACGTATACGCAAATGTACGTATGCGCAAATGTACGTCAGCACAGATGTACGTAAGGGTGAATGTACGCATGCACACAAGTACGTACGCGCAAATGTACGTAAGCACAAATGTACGAAGGGTACATTTGTACGTAAGGGCAAATGTACGTATGCGCAAATGTACGCACGCGCAAATGTACGTATGCGCAAAAGTACATATGCGCAAATGTACGTAAGCATAGATGTACGTAAGGGTGAATGTACGCATGCACAGAAGTAATGTAAAAAGGGTAAATGTACGTATGCGCAAAAGTTCGTAGGCGCAAATGTACGTAAGCACAGATGTACGTAAGGGTGAATGTACGCATCCACAGAAGTACGTATGCGCAAATGTACGTAAGCACAAATGTACGAAGGGTAAATGTACGTATGCGCAAAAGTCCGTAGGCGCAAATGTACCTAAGAGGTACATTACCAAATGTGCTTAAACGCAAAGGCATGTAAGCCTAAATGTACGTACATTGGCTCCTACGTACATTTCCTCTTACATTCTTTTACATTTAGGTGCTGTTGCACTGACGGACATTTGCGTTTACGTACTTTTGCCCTTAACTACATTTGTACTTACGTACTTTTTCGCTTACGTACTTTTGCGCATACGTACATTTGCGCTTACGTACATTTGCGCATACGTACATTTGCGCGTGCGTACATTTGCGCATACGTACATTTGCGCTTACGTACTTTTGCGCATACGTACATTTGCACATACGTACATTAGCCATACGCACATCTGCGCTTACGTACAATTGCCATACGCACATTTGCGCTTACGTACATTTGCTTACGTACATTTGTCCTAGAATCATTCAAGCTGGGTAAGATGGCCATTTTTCTCATATTTAATACAATATTTTTGGCAGGCTCTCTTCACTCTTAGCTAACAATTTTGAATCCAACGGATGCAATCAGACGAAATGCAACCAATTAAGTACTTAGTGATTTGGTAGCCATGTCATGCATGCACCAAAAATATGGTGGGGAGGGCTCAAGATCCACGCCTGGCACCTGATAATGCCGCTGGCCTACCGTTGACAAAACATGGACATTCCGGAAGCTGTAAATTTTACCCAGACCCATACACCAGTCGTCGTTCGGGAGGAAAGACGGACTGACATTTCCGGCCGCGCTGGCTATCCTCAGACAATGCCGCTCATGACTGTCGACAGTGGTAGACGAAGTGGGTCGTAAATGTGCCACCGACCGGTGATGGGTGGAAGCAGCTATATAGTACTGCAGCGGAGAAAACACTGAAGCATCTTACGCTGTCGGACACTAAGCCGGTCGTTCTGCCGAGTTGTCCGCACATTTGACCAAGTTCATAGCATATTTTTTGGTTCAGTTGTCATCACAATATTTCCTTTACATTGCTGGTGTTATTGCGCCGGAAGTGGCTCGATGGCGGCGTATTTCCGCGCCGGAGCAGTTCGCCAAGTACTTCACACCGCTGCCGGTCGCTGGCCGGCCAGCCGTTCCAGTCGGTGCCGAACTGAGTGCAAGGAGTACGATTTCTGGAAGAAAACTAGCACTGAACTCTGGCTTGTCTCTGGAGATGGAACCTTTTCTCCGTGTTTTCCCCCAAGAATCCCACGATGTAGTTTTATTCAATCAGGTTTCGCAGAGCGGCGATGGAGGCGACCTGGCTTCTGCATCGTTTAATACCCGGCATTCTTCCCGAAGCTGCTAAACAAAGGGGACGAACAACATGGACCGCACACCCCTTACCATATAGTTATGCAGCAAATATCGGGGGCAGTGGTACTATGTGGCTATTCAGGCTATCAGGATGAGGTGAAAGCTGTGGAAAAACCAAAAATGTGATGCATTTGAGTCCATGTGGTGGATTCACGGGCAGATCCAGGTGCCCACCTGGGACAAGGCTATCTGTCTTTGGGACATCACTGGATCAGCATTCGTCCCATCGCTCCTTCAATCAGTGCTATCGGTCTTTGGTACACCCCTGGATCAGCTTTTGGCCTTAGGGTCCTTCAAGCAGTACAATAAAACAGTTAGAAGAACTAGACTTTCCACCACAGCTCACCATGGCAGTGAGGTGAGTTCGACGATGGAAAGGAGGGCCTGCAATGATCACCAAATATAGATCGCCCTCCCGGGACACTTGCCACCACGTGGAGTCCCACCCAACGACCGCGCTCCTACCTTTTCCTTCGTGAATTACGGCCCTCTTCAAATATTCCCTACGCTAGTGAGGAAGCGTGGTGGCTTTCTTATACATTATATTTATGAACATTTTCCACTCAATCTAGGCATTTGAGAAAGTCACCTCCCCCGAGCTTTAAGCTTCAGCGCCCAATCTGAAAACCAAACAGTTTAACGTGCGAGCTACACAGTTCCATGAAGCTCGAGAGAGCCTCAGGTCGTCGGTTTCCGCTGTGTGTCAGCCAATTTCCTCAATGTCGATCATAATTCTAGGATTAAGCCAGCGTTGGAAACAGACCGTGGTCCTGGATTGACGTTCGGCTGAACTAGCCGGCGTGACTAATGGCCGCTGCGGCGGCAGAATGGAGCCATCAGGTGAGCACTGGTGGGCGGAGGTGTCGCCGGGGGCAGACGCGACGGGGCGCCTGCGGCAGGGCGCGGCGTCACCGATACCGACCCGCGGGCTGCTCTCTCTATGTCTCCATTTTATCTCACTCTTTCGCGCTCTCCCTCTCCCTCTCTATCTCTCTCTCTCTCTCTCTCTCTCTCTCTCTCTCTCTCTCTCTCTCTCTCTCTCTCTCTCTCTCTCTCTCTCTCTCTCTCTCTCTCTCTTACTCTCACACACAACCTCTCTCCTTTTATGCCTGTCTGTCTGTCTGTCTGTCTGTCTGTCTGTCTGTCTGTCTGTCTTTCTGTCTGTCTGTCTAGGTTGGGGTAGGATGGGTTAGGCTTGGTTAGGCTATGTTAGGTTGGGTTAGATTGGGTTAGATTGGGTTAGTTTGGGTTAGGTTGAGTTAGGTTGGGTTAGGTTGTGTTAGGTTTGGTTAGGTCTGGTTAGGTTGGGTTAGGTTCGGTTAGGTTAGGTTAGATAGGTTAGGTTAGATAGGTTAGGTTAGATAGGTTAGGTTGGATAGGTTAGGTTAGCTAGGTTAGGTTAGATATGTTAGGTTAGATAGGTTAGGTTAGATAGGTTAGGTTAGATAGGTTAGGTTAGAGAGGTTAGGTTAGATAGGTTAGGTTAGAAATGTTAGGGTGCTTTGCCGGGTTACTTCGAAAGTTCACTTGCATTTTTGGGAAGTTAACTTGAAAGTTTAAAGCTAAATTGCAAATTGGAACTTATGAACCTTGGAAAATGTGAACGGGCCGTTGTAATCAGATACTGGTCAGTGTCATCGTCCAGTGATTACCAGTGTAGTCGGTGAGAGTGGTCGATGTCACCGTCCAGCCGCTGCACCCCCCCCACCGGTTGGTCGGTGTCACCGTCCAGCCGCTGCCCCCCCCCCCCCCCACCGGGCATCTGACGAAGGGTGGCCCCTGGCGTCATGCTGTACGGCACAGTGCCGCGCCGGACACCCTGCGCACCTGTCGCAAACGTCGGGCCTGAGTCGGCCGCTGCTGCTAACGGTCTATAATGAGCCGCCGGCCACCGCCGGTGGGTAGTCCACGACGTCATGGGACACCCCCCTCCCCCCGGAGAACATGTGTCGCCACGGTCGGCAGGCGTTCCTGGAATGATGACAGGTTCAGCGCCACTGCGTGTCCGGTTCTGTGGTGCTGGGACGTCCGGCTCTCTGGCGCTGGGACGTCCGGCTCTGTGGTGTGGGACATCCGGCTCTGTGGTGCTGGGACGTCCGTATCTGTGGTGCTGGAACGTCCGTATCTGTGGTGTGGGACATCCGGCTCTGTGGTGCTGGAACGTCCGTATCTGTGGTGCTGGAACGTCCGTATCTGTGGTGTGGGACATCCGGCTCTGTGGTGCTGGAACGTCCGTATCTGTGGTGCTGGAACGTCTGGCTCTGTAGTGTGGGACATCCGGCTCTGTGGTGCTGGAACGTCCGTATCTGTGGTGCTGGAACGTCTGGCTCTGTAGTGTGGGACATCCGTATCTGTGGTGCTGGAACGTCCGGCTATGTGGTATTGGATCCCCGGCGCTGCTGGAAGGTGGTATCGAGCAAACCGTGCACTCCACTGGGACAGACCGTGACTCTCCAATGTGCGTCACATTATGTCGCAGTCGCGAGTTTGAATTATCACTAGTGCTGGCAAATTTTCGTAAGGGGATGATTTTTCAGTGATCTGATGGAAAGCGAGGCTTAAAGGGCTCCTCTAAATGGATGGGGAGGGGATAAGCGACATTTGGTCAAGATCCGAAGCGGAAAAAAATCCGCCAGAGCGGGATGAGCAGCCGCAGAAGTGTCGTGCTAAAGGGGTGCATGCCTGGTGCAGTTCTGACTTAGGTCGTATATGCCTGGTGCAGCTCTGACATAGGACGTACATGCCTGGGTGCAGCACTGACTAATGACGTATATGCGTGGGTGCAGCTCAGATTAATATGGCCAACACCAAGGTTCGCCAAGTCGAAGGCGCGTCACGCGACACTAAGTGTGTGACAGAGAGGGGAGTATTTCCGCCACGTCACGTCGTTTGAGGAGGCGACTCATGCGGTGACGTATGTGGATGCCCTTGGACGGCGTGCTACTGGATGTCCCATTTGTGAGCCGACGGTCGCACGTGTGGGTGGATGATTGGATGGGGGGATTTTGTCGAGGGCAGTGTGCAGAGATGAATCACCGTATGCACCTCGACGCCGTGTCGCCATTCGCCGTATCACCACGGAATCCGGCAGGGATGCATCACCAAATCCGTTACATGACCAGGGTAGTCGTTACGCTCCTAAGTTCTGAATCACCGTACTCTTAAACAGCTATGATGCTGCTCAACATTATAGGCGGTCGACCTCGGTGGTTACCGAGCTAAGTTCAGTCACACCGGGACCGAACCTATGTGTGGGCGCTGAAACTCGCGCACCAAAATCCCCTCCACACGGTTAAGCTATGCTGGTAATTTTCTGCTCTGAACACTTCCTAGGTACGGCTCAGCTCCGCTCTTGTTTCGGTTGCACCGCTCCCGTCCGCTCTCCGATCTGTCGATGGCATCGTGTGAACCAGCCTGGCCGCTGCGGCAGATACCCAATTTGCCGCCGATCATCATGGCCTGCAGCGGTGTCGGCAAAACCGGCGGTGAAAGAGGAATAATTGCCGCGCAGTTATGGCCAGACCCGGCCTGGGCGGTCAACGTCACCACTCGGCGCCACCACCCGGCGCCACCACCACCCGGCGCCACTACCCGGCGCTACCACCTGGCGCCACCACCACCCGGCGCTACCACCCGGCGCCACCACCAGGCGCCACCTCCGGCGCCACTACCCGGCGCTACCAAACGGCGCCACCACCACCCGGCGCTACCACCCGGCGCCACTACCCGGCGCCACCACCAGGCGCCACCCCCGGCGCCACTACCCGGCGCACCACCAGGCGCCACCCCCGGCGCCACTACCCGGCGCACCACCAGGCTGCGCGCTCAGCGCTCGGCGTGCTCGGCCCGCCGATGACAGCAATACGTCACGCGGGCAGAGGCGGCTGCAACACGCCAATCGCCAACACTTTGTTGCTCCCGCCGGAGTGCTCCCATGTCATGGCCGGGGAGGGGTGGCATGCGTAACCACCCAGGGTCACACCACACCGTGGCTATTATGTGCGTCAGAAAATAGCGGTCTGCGTCCACCATTGCCGCCAGACTATAACCGAAGCGAGTCAGCCTCATCAGCCAGCACATGTAGACTTGCCGGTCCACCATTACCGCCAGACCATAGCCGAAGCGAGTCAGTCTCATCAGCCAGCACATGCAGACTTGTCGGCCTGGCCCGAAGGCACTGGTCTGCGGATACCTATGACTTCACGGCCCAACAACCTACAATTATGGGATAATCGGGAAAATGTGTCAGTCTGTGGGCTTCCAGGGTCGGGCGATAAGTGTTATCTGTATCTGGCTGTTTTCTGACTCAAACAAAATATTAATACAGTTGGTGGAGTTGGATTGTTAAATTGCGTGAGACATGCGTGTTTACAGGTGTGCGATGATCGGCACGTCAATCACAAGTGAAAACGGTCGGATTTAAAAATGAGGGATTGCTCAGAGGACTTGCCCAAGTAGAACACACCCTCCTACTTATCTGACATTCAAATGCTGATTTAGGGGACGAGTAGTTTATGGGTAAGTTGCCCGTCTTACAATTGAAAGATTGTGGGTTCGAGTCTCACCTATCGCTACTCTTCGTCCGGGACCAATCGGGGTGAGAGATTGGCAACTACATAACTGAACGCTCGACGTGTCGTAAAACCAATAACCAAATGTTGATTTAGGCACCCTTGACACATGCGTTGCCCCTTACCTCTCCCGTGCTATCTGCTGACATGTCACGGCTGTCTGCTAAGTGGTCATGCCCCCGCCGCGCCCCCTCCCACCACCTGGAGGCGCCGTGAAATCAGACGACCCGGCAGGAAAAACACCGCTGACATGTGGTGCAAATTGCCGCGGAGCATTGGGAGGATTCAGTCGCTCTGGCATTTACACGTGGTGACGAGAGAGAATAGGTTAGTGCATCGTCGTCAGCACACGGTATCCGAGAGAACTGACCCAGGACCCAGTGGCCTTTTATGATTATTAATTTGTGCAACGTGGTAGACTTACCTACAAACTCTAGCAGAAGTTGTAGGTGCATTTGCATCTTAAAATTGAGATATAATTTATTATGTACTAAAATACGATACACCTGCATTACTTCACCATTTCTGCAATACTTTGTAGGTTCACGTGGCTATTTTAAGAAGCATCCATACTGGATGTTTTCCGTCCTATATGTCCCATATGTCTTTTACCGTATAAATACGCATACATTGTCATTCTCCAAGTAACAACGTTCCTGCAAAATATGCAAAATATTTGTTATTGCATAAGTCACGGACAATACAAAAGGAGACATATTGCCACGCATGAAGCCAAAAAGTAGGTAGGGAAATAATCAAGCACCATTAAAATGCAATCGGATGCGGACAGGAAGTTAGCTATGTCACTTACGTTGCAGACGTTGACGATGCTACTTACATTGCAAGTGATGACGTTGCCACTTAAAAAAAAGGCTGTTGATGGTATTAGCCTGCTATTGCTGCTGACCTGACGAGATTACCTGCTTTTACTTCATAGATCAGATGTCTATCATTCCATTCCAGATTTGTATGATGTCCAGTTGTTCTACTGCTTCCATTTTTGCTCATGTTTGTGAAGTGTTACCTGTATCTGGCTGTTTTCTGACTGAAACCAAATATTAACCCGTCCCGTCTCTGGGGGGTCTTCAACCGCCCCCCCTCCCCTCAGGTTTTTCGCGGATAGCGGACGAACGGCGCGCGGCAGCGCGCCCAAATTTGTTATACCTTTTTCCACATCAATTTGACATGCTGATTCAAATTTTTTAGGTCAGGTCATCTAGGGTCAACGAGTTAATCAAGGTCAAATGAGGTCACCTCCAAAAAAGTTAAACCAGTCGTCACGCTTTAACGGATACAGATACTTTAATGAAACGTCCAGCGTTTGCTTATCTTTACGGATGCAACAAAACGTATGAGTGGATTTTTTTCCATTTTTGACTACGTATAAATTTTGCGTATTTCCAAATTGCAGTTCAAGTACAGGATTCTGGCTAAAGTAAACATTTTTATTAGGGCAAGTTGTCTTCCAACAACGTTTCTCGGTCTGCTCTATCCATTGGAAAAAGAAAATTAAAGAAAATGTCAAAACTCAAAATTTTTAAGTTTAAAAAAAAAACTTTTTATATTGGGGAGCGAAACAAAATTTTAGACTGGTCGATTTCGCTGTCCTTTTTTCATTCCAAATACACTTTGTTTTTTCATCTATTCCCCAAAATGAACTCCCCAGAGTAAAAAGCATGGTGATGACACCACCCTCCCTTCTGCTGTCTATGGACACGATTTGTGGTCTCAAAGCAGGTGAAGTCGAGAGGATTTGGCGGGTCATCCTACTACTACTCGCTGATGCCTGTATCATAAGCGTTCACCTTTTTGACTGTTCTCTAAATCCCGCAACAGGTGGGATTTGAAAGGATCCAAACAGAAATTGGTCCATGGCTCTTTTGATCACTTCGACCTTGTGCTGACTGAGTTTTTGTTCGGATTGTCCCATATAGTTTTTGCCACACTCACTTTGGCTTTGTCCTTCAAGCATTTCAACGTAATCTTTGTTGGAGCATGGATTATTTTTTAATTACAATTTAATTAAGGTTCCGTATTGCTTTCTCTCTTCCCCTCTCTCTCTCTCCGTCTCGTGGTTCTGCGAGATGCGCGCCAATTTCCGTGACAGCGTATGGCGAAACTCAAGGTACGTGCCTGTTGAATCCTCAGCCTAATAAGCATTGCATCTTTTAATTGGCGACGTCCCGGCTTATCTGCTGGCTTGTCTACCATTCCCCTGGCGCAAGGTGTTTTGTCCAGTTTTGACGTTTTTGTCTCCTATAGCAAGCAGAGCTTTTCATTGGCTTCCAGCCGGCCACCTTAAGATAAGAGCCAGTGTTTTTCTGCCAATTATCTGCGATATATCATATGCTACTATGGGTTCAATTTATTCCGTTTCAGGACATAGTGCACCATTCCATGAACTACTTCATGTCAGCCACAACCACGTGACAATACTCAACACGAACATAATTTCTTTTCTCGTTTTTCCAATCGCAATCCATGGCAAGGGACGGGGATTAAATAGCGGTGCCATCTTGTCATCTCAGTTCAAACACCCATAATCGCATA
This sequence comes from Imbricaverruca yamaguchii, assembly GCA_034440575.1. Classification (NCBI taxonomy): domain Eukaryota; kingdom Metazoa; phylum Arthropoda; class Thecostraca; family Neoverrucidae; genus Imbricaverruca; species Imbricaverruca yamaguchii. The sequence goes on from JAOTOL010001215.1 coordinate 346,934, forward strand.
ACTACTAAACGTATCGATTCTGTTTGGTATTGCCAAGGGGAGTTGGTGAAATGTGCACATTGTGATAGTGGTTTGGTAGAACAAAACCCGGCGAAATGAACACGGCGCCAGCTCCGTGCACGCGCTGCACGTGCAGAAGTCATTGTGAAAATACGTCCATTCTGAGGCGGCTGAAAGCTGGGATTTCCTGCAACACATTCCATGGCTCACGCTCTCGCAATTTAGGACATAATTGAGAGCCATTCCAGTGTAGAAATAGAACACCATAATCATTGTAAGTTAGGTGTCTGAAATGAGCTTCGGTGGGCGGTCAAAAACTAGTCCGCCGACACAACCTTGGCTGCTCAAGACGTCGCGTGAGCAAGCGTACTCACGGAAATACAATGGGGCACGTACGTGCTGGGACCTGAGGGCTCGGAGCACCAACCTTGCAGGAGTTCAGATGACACGTCTGTACAGGTGACATACTCTTCGAAACTAAATGTCGTAGAAAAAACGTGAAGACATTGTAAAACGGTTGAATTTCTAATCAGAAAACGTTCTACAGATACCGGGAAATTCCATGCCGGACGTGCTAGGCCAGATCAAATACACCAATGTTTCTGACTTCCAGCAATAATTAATATGTTACTCTCCCTGCCGATCAATTACTTCTTGCCATCGACGCAATGCTCAAAACAACAATCAAAATGTTAACATCTGGAAACGCTACAGTTACGTTTCACACACCGTTACAGTCACAGTTACGTGTAGATCTTGGTGTCAAATTTAAGCCCTGGCATTTCTGAACCCAATGGTGTATCGGTCATGGCCGTGCAACCGTGAGCTAGTCCTCCAATGAGCAGAGCATCAGCGCTGTCCCAGGTGCCACAAAACGCGACGGACCCGGGGTGCAACTTTAAAAGAGGTGTGCTGATGATACGGATGTGGAGTTGTTGACCTTCCATTTCTCGCCGGACACAACTATGCCCGTCAAATAAAACACATAAAACAATTTGATGCAATTGGTATGATATCAGGTATCACAGATTTCAGCATATTCACTATATTTTTTTGCTAGACAGAACAAACTCAGAATAGGTCCACCCATACATATATAATTAATTCTGAAAAGCATGGGCAATGCCCATATCCATACTGCTAAAAAACAAACATTTACAAAGGACCTCTTAGTGTTATCCCAGAGTCTGGAGGCATGGAGGAAAAGGGATGGACCTGCTAAAAGAATGCAAAACTCACCGATAGATGTGAGACATATGAAAATTATATGGAGATGCGTGTGTGTGTGTGTGTGTGTGTGTGTGTGTGTGTGTGTGTGTGTGTGTGTGTGTGTGTGTGTGTGTGTGTGTGTGTGTGTGTGTGTGTGTGTGTGTGTCAGCGGCCGACAACCAGACAGCCCGACGCCGGACAGAGTGTGATGCTGCGGCCGAGGCACTTCTGCCGCTGTTCACTTACGGTCCATTATATGGCGTGCGAGTCATGTGATGAAGTGCCGCCGAAACGGTCTGGGGTGCCCCGCATTGGTCGGGCTCCTCAGCTGAACATCATTGACCGGGGGTGGGGGTGGGGGCTCGAGTGGGTTTTTTAAATATAATCCGAGTTGTTGCTTGAGTGGCTTTAGGAACCAGGGCTCTATTGCTAAACAGAGCTTGTTGCGTGAACCCTGCCCCACCACTCGACCCATGAACTCCAGTTCAACCGCAGAATTTAGACCGAAAGTTTAACGTGCCGTCAACGCACCGACACGGCCGCCCGGTAGCTCGCCCCCGGCCTTATCGGGCCAGCTCCCAACTGGTACTACCGGCCGGGGGCTAAATGCGAGCGCGCGAAGTGACTCGAACCCTGTATTGCCAGTACAAGGGAGAACAGCGCATGCCAGCGCTCTAACCACTTGAGCTACCGGAACGGCAATAACGGGTTGGATATTCCCCTGCTTATCTCAAGAACGGCTGGGCCGATTTTACAAATTCAAACGGCAATCGATAGCGCTGTGGCGTGCAATCGCAGATCACGACAGAAAGTACGTTTTTAATTCGTGTTAAGATCACAAGCTATGGTCAATGCTATAAAACGTGAAGTATTGGAGTACGGGACTCTCTCGATGACGCATTGGATTCAAAAGTTTATTTCATGATGTGAAATAACTGTACACCAATGTTGCATGCTGCGTGAGGAGATATCTGATCTCAGGCGTTCCTGCAGACACCTACATCTGGTTTGAACAGTATCGCGGGCAGAATTTTCTGAAGGAAAGCCGACCGAAGTATAACATAATTTCATGACATTGACTTCGGTGCGCGAAGCTCGCTGAAAACTTATGGTTTCCTGTGGTGAAAATTATACAATATCTTGCTTGATCTCGCGTAATTTGCTTAAGGGGGCGCTCCCGCCCTCCCCCTTGTCTGGACCTCTGGGTCCGAGTGGCTTGCACAAACCGCACACGCTTGCGGTCGTTCTTGCAAATCGGCTCCGAGACGCATGCCGCGCAGCGACCCCTCGAGCCGCCACTGCCACCACTAACACCACCATTACTGACGCCACTGACAAAGTCACCGCTGGCACAATTTACACCACCACCACTGTCGCCACTTCCACTGACACCACTAACACCACAACTACTGACGTCACTGACACCACCGCCACTGACACCATCATCGCTGACACAACTACCACCGATGACACTGACATGATCGCCATTGCCACCACTGACACCATCACCACTGACACCATCACTACTGACACCATCACTATTGATGCCACTACCATTGACACCACTGACATCACCGCCGCACCGAAAAAGGATCGTCCCGCTGCTGTCCCCCGGCCCCGTTGGCAGACTAGTGAGCGCCGTACGCTACACCGATGCAGTTTGACAGTATGCAACTATGAGCCACAAGGGCCCTTCTTGATAGCACTCTGTACACTGAACCAGTTGCCCACCAAGTCTGTCAATCAGCCCTCCCTGTAATACTGAAGAGCAAGCCCTCTATTCTTATAATGAATTGTCTATGCCGTTTTAAAGATGTTCAATGTGCTGCTACTGACAATGTTTTCTGGCAGCTGGTTCCAGTGTTCTACTACCCTGTTGGTGAAGAAAGTTTGCCTTAACCTTGTTCTGCTGTGGTTAATTTTAATTTTGAATTTACGAACTCTAATTGCATCATTTCTGAGAAATTCAAACATATCCCCAAGATATACCCTCTCCAGACCATGGAAAAATTTAAAGACCTCGATGAGATCACTCAGCCTTCTATATCTAAGTGAAAACATATTCAATTTCTTTAATCTTTCCTCATATGCCAGGTTGCTTATGCCATTAACCAATTTTGTAGCTCTCTTTTATACTCTCTAAAAGCCAACAATATTTTCATAGCTAGGAGATCAAGCTTGGATGCAGTATTCCAAATGTGGCCTGACATATGCACAGTAAACCTTCCTGATGACTTCCTCACTTCTGCATGATACATTCCTATTTATTGCCCCGAGCATTCTCGGTGCCTTCTTCCTGGCTTCCTTGGTCTGTTCTGATGCCCCCAATTTTGTGTTTAGAATAACACCTAAATCCTTTCCTGTTGCGTCACTGATAGCACTTGGCCACCCATCAAGTATGGAGCCTTCATATGCTGCTTACCAACATGCATGATTCTGCAATTATCAAAATTGAATTTCATTTGCCATTCTTCGGACCACCTCAGAAGTTCGTCTAAGTCTTTTTGCAGCGAGATATGCTCATTTTGACCTGTTATTGCCCTAAAGACCTTCAAATCATCCGTAAATCTAAAAACTTTACTGCTTAGGCCACTTTCAATGTTATTTACAAGTATAATGAACAGTAGTGGCCCCAGTACTGACCCTGGGGGACTCCACTGACAACATTTTTACCATGATGACTTTGTACCATTTAGCATCACACTTTGCTGTCTATCTGAAAGCCAAAACTCTATCCATTTTAAGATGCTACCTGCAATACCATGGGCCTGAAGCTGTATCATTAACCGTTTATGGGGTACTTTGTCAAAGGCCTTACTAAAGTCAACATATGCTACATCAACCTGATTTCCCTGATCAAATTGTTCTGTGGCGAAGTTAAAAAGTCAAAGAGATTTGTGAGACATGACCGTCTTTTCCTAAACCCATGTTCAATATCTTGAATCAATCTGTTTCCTTCCAGATAACTAACTATTCTATCCTTGATAATTGATTCGAGTACCTTGCAGACTTGGGATGTGGGACTTACTGGCCCTAGCTTTCAACTTTCCCTCCTTCTCCTTTCTTGAAAAGAGGAACTACATTTGCCCTTTTCCAATCGGTTGGAACTTCATTTTGTGAAACTGATGTACAAAATATTATACTAAGTGGAAATGCCAGTTCCTTTTCAGCTTCCCACAATGCCTAGCATAAATTTAATCAGGTCCTGCTTGCTTGTTTGGCTTTATTTTCCTGATATGATTGTAAACAACATCACTATCAATGAAATCAACATCATTTATCAGATCACATGTCACTGAACTATGGTGTACGGTTGGCAGATTGGTCATATCTTCCAATGTAAACACTGATTTAAACTGCTTGCTTAGCTCCTCAACCATATCACTATCCTCACCCAATGTAGTCCCATTTACTTTCAGTGGACCAATTGTGCTAGAAACTTTACTCAGCTTGTAGAAACTAAAGAACTTTTTACTGTCTCCATTACAGTTCCTACCTAAATCCAGTTCTTTTGCTCGCTTTGCTGTTCTGGTTTCTTGCTTCACAGTGTCTCTAGCTTTTCGATACGCCTTTAGATTAAGGACATTTGAAGCTTCTTTAAACACTCTAAATGCAGTTTTCTTAGCCTTAATTGCTTTTATCAAGTCTGGTGTAAGCCATGCTAGCTTTCCTACCCCTCTTTTGCGTCTTTGCTTTTGGGGGACATGTCTAATCTGAATTTCCTTCAAGTAAGATTTGAACTTTTCCCACATTGCACAGGTATTTAAATTGGAGAATTCTTATTCCCATCTGATGGCACTTAAAGCCGCTCTCATGCAGTCAAAAACTGCTCTGTTGAAATTTGGAACCTTTACCAAATTATCCTTAATAATCTCCCCTACATGTGCCTTGAATCTAGCTATGTTATGGTAACTTCTTCCCAGAGTTTCTCCTACAGTCAAGTTTTGAACCAAGTCACTTAAATCCGAGAATACAAGGTCCAAGAATTAGCCATGCCTGGTAGGTTCCGATACAGACTGGTGTAAGAACAGGTCCTCTTCAAGGCATTTCCTAAACATTTTGTATGGTGGGGAGCCAACACCAACATTTTCATATCCTTTTAGATTAAAGTCACCAAGAATAAGGCACTTCCTCTGAAAGTTTTTACTGATTTACTCACAAATCACCTTATCAAGCTCCAGTTGCTGAGAATGTGGCAGGGTTCCTGATCGGTAGAAAGCTCCTATCCTCAGAGTATTGCTGTTGCCTTTTCCCACAGTGACATCAAGCCAAATGGACTCCACAGACACAATTTCATCCCCACCTGCTACTTTTGAAGAACTGAATAAGCTATTCACATAGAGCATTACACCATCCCCTTTCATTTCGGGACCCCTATTGCACGAAAACATATTGTATCCCTGGATCTCATAGTCCTGCAAGTCATCTCCAAAATACCCTTCACTGACCCATGCCTCCGTATTGCAAACAAAATATGGTTCCTCCTCAGCAACATAATACTTGAACTCATCAAATTGGGATCGGATAGAATAGTTAGTTATCTGGAAGGAAACATATTGATTCAAGATACTCAACATGGGTTTAGGAAAGGGCAACCATGCCTCACAAATCTCTTGGACTTTTTTAACTTCGCCACAGAACAATTTGATCAGGGAAATCAGGTTGATGTAGCATATCTTGACTTTAGCAAGGCCTTTGACAAGGTACCCCATACACGGCTAATGATACAGCTTCAGGCCCATGGTGTTGCAGGGAGCATCTTAAAATGGATAGAGTAGTGGCTTTCAGATAGACAACAAAGAGTGATGCCAAATGGTACAAAGTCATCATGGCAAAATGTTCTTGTGAAGTCCCCCAGGGGTCAGTACTGGGGCCACTACTGTTCATTATAATTGTAAATAACATTGAAAGTGGCCTAAGCAGCAAGATTTTGAAATATCAGGATTATTTGAAGGTCTTTAGGGCAGTAACAGGTTACAATAGGCATATCTCGCTGCAGAAAGACTTATACGAACTTGTGAAGTGGTCCGAAGAATAGCAAACGAAATTTAATTTTGATAATTGCAAAAGCATGCATGTAGGTAAGCAACATATGAGGGTTCCATACTTGATGGGTGGCCAAGTGCTATCAGTGACTGAACAGGAGAAGGACTTGGGTGTTACTCTAAACACAAAATTGGGGGCATCAGAACAGATGAAGGAAGCCAGGAAGAAGGCACTGAGAATACTTCGGTACATAAATAGCAATGTATCATACAGAAGTGAGTAAGTCATCAGGAAGCTTTACTGTGCATATATCAGGCCACATTTCGAATAGTGCATCCAAGCTTGGTCTCCTAGCTATGAAAAAGGTTGCTGGCTTTTAGAGAGTGCAAAACAGGGCTACACAAAAGGTTAATGGCATAAGCAACCTGGCATATGAGGAAAGATTGGAAATATTAAATAAGTTTTTACTTAGATATAGAAGGCTGAGAGGAGATCAATCGAGGTCTTCACATTTATCCATGGTCTGGAGAAGGGATATCCTGGGCAAATGCTTCAATTTAACAGAAATGATGCAATTAGAGGTCATCGATTCTAAATTAAAGTTAACCACAGCAGAAAAAGGTTAAGCCATTCTTTCTTCAACAACAGGGTTGTAGAACACTGGAACCAGCTGCCAGAAACCATTGTCAGTAGCAGCACATTGAACATCTTTAAAAACAACACAGACAGTCATTATAAGAATAGATGGCTTGATTTTCAGTATTCCAGGGAGGGCTGATCGACGGATTTGGTCGGCAACTGGTTGAGCGTACGGAGTGCAACCAGGAAGGGTCCTTATGGCTCATAGTTGCACTAATCTTTGTCTTTATGGATATTACGAATATGGATATGGGATACATGTATCCCAAAAAAACACTGCAGGGCAAAATGACTTGGAAGGACATTCGTAGCAAAAGCTTCATAGCAAAAAAAAGAGAACCTGCAGGGTTTTCTTTGGTCTTTTAAATTAATTAAATCACCTTTGTTTCGATGAAAAGCATGGATCGCCAGATGCCGCTTATATCAACGTAGAGTGCTTCTACGCTTTTTTTTTGCTGCGCTAAGAGCGTGGAAATACTGATAAGCGGGGGTCCATGACCGTCGCGTTAGGAACAATGCTGCTGACGTTGCGGGATTGTGGATTATCATGGTAATCGGACAATGGCTCAGCCATAGACGCCCACACGAATAAGGCGATTAACGTTGAACAGGCGGCACATACAAGTGCATCAGAATGCATGGCTTCGAATAAATCCGTGTCCGGTGTGCGCTTCGTCCCACACAGCTAAGCTCTTCCAGATTTGACACTTCTTACGTGAGCGGCAAAAAATACGTTTTTCACACACCGGTGCCGGCTTCTGTCGGCGTTCAGCTGTCGTCGGCCTGTGCCCTTTCAATATGACGCCAAAAGAAACAACTGCGGCTAACACAGCACCAAGTCAGTCGCCCACGTGACGAGCCGTCTCCAGCTCCAAACAAATGGGCAAGCTCATGTCGGTGTACGTGAACAATAGCTAATCTGCTGCTGAGACCTGACGACATGACTCCCAGTGGTGTTACCGATTAGACACTCAAGAAACCACCACTGCAAATGAGCATGAATAATGCACGGCTGACGTGCTAGGGACTGGCGGTCCCGCTACTCGTCACTCCAGCAGTCCCTAGAACACCGCAGATCTCCTGGTGGAGACGGCACCCTGTGGTGAAGCAGGTCCACAGAACCCTGCAGACCACATGGTGGAGGCCACATCCTTGGATGAGAAATGTCTTCAGAACATGCAGATCTTTTTTTGTGGAAACCGCACCCTGGGGTGAGGCAGTACCCCAAAACCTGCAGATCTCTTACTGGAGACCACGCCCTGGGGGAGGAAGGTTCCTAGGACCCTGCAGATATATTGGTTAAGACCACACCCTGGGGTGAGGAAGGTCGCCAGAACCTGGCGGTATCTTGGTGGAGACCGCACCCTGGAGTTAGGAAGGTTACCAGAATCCTGCAGATATCTTAGTGAAAACCGAATATAGGGGTGAAGATGCATTCGTCATCAAATTGGTGAACCTGCCTACTCGACCTGTGGGCGACCGCCGGCGATGTTGTATTTGTGTATGCAGTTGCGAATTTAACAAACTAATTTCATGCCATTGATTAATATTTTATTTGAGTCAGAATACAGTCAGATACACAAAACAGTGCGCAAACATGAGCAAAATATAAGCAGTAAAAGAACAGTAAAACACGGGACACCTGCAGTCAATTGAGAAAAAAAAACGTCGTTCAGCATCGCGACGAACTCGCTCCGTGTCCGAGAAGCGGAAGTGGCCGTTGGTTGTGCTGGCGCGTTTGCGGTCACAATTGAGCCACTTTGCCGTCGAGCGGACAGCCAGCACCCGTGAACCAGATGGAAAACGATCGCCTCATCATCGCAGCGCCATTCGATTCGATTGATTGCGCTGACCTGTTGCGGTCGACGCGCGTGCTGCAACTGTGGCTGCTGACCGATGTCCGAAATAGTAGCTCTCGCCGATTGACACCCTCCTCCCGAACCTTCAGTTCGGACGTAATTTCAGCCCACGAGTAGCCTTCTGAGCATTTGGGAATCGCAAGTGGACGCCACCGACGGCAAGCATAGACTATTTGTGAAACTGGGTTGAATATTCCACTTCCGGAACAATGAATTGGCATCCTTCCCAAAGAAGCATCGACCCCGGCTTATCGATGGTTGTTTCTCAATTAGTCATGGTTCGCTTCGAAGAGTATCTCGTGTGTAAGTATCACGCTTGTGCTCATCTTAGCAGATCGTGAAACACGAACATCTCGAAACGCAATTCTGTATAAAGGGATTCCGATATTGTGGTTTGTGTTACAATACCAGCTTATTAGTGCGGGTATTTTATCGTCATCATTAATATATGTATATATAGGTTAAGCATCTCTGAAATCAAACAGATAAGTACAGCCATATGTACAGTATTAGCTGAATATTGAGTTTGAAGGGCATACAAAATATTTTGAACAACATCATTCCCATGGCGAACTTCGACGCTTACTTTACCCGTTTCGACATGTCGCACTTAACAGAACAAAAAACACCACTATATTTTAACACTACCTACAGCCACATACCATCGCACCGCCATACTAGCCCGTCCCGTCTCGGTTGGGGGGAGGTCTTGAACATCCCCCCTCAGGTATTTTTCACGGAGTGAACAAAATTTGGCATACCTTTTCCCACATCAATTTGACATGTTGTTTCAAAATTTGGAAGTCAGGTCATCTACTAGGGTCAGCGAGTTAGTCAAGGTCAAGTGAGGTCCCCTCCAAAAAGTTCACCCAGTCGTCACGCGTTAACGGATACAGATATTTTCATGAAACTTTCAGCGTTTGCTTATCTTTATGGATGCAACAAAACGTACGAGAGGAATTTTTTTTTTTCCGTTTTTGACTAAATATTTTTTTGCATCTTTGCTTATTGCAGTTCAAATCGAAGATTCTATCTAAAGTAAGCATTTTATATTAGTGCAAGTTGCCTTCCAACCACGCTTCTCGGTCTGCTCTATCCATTAGAAAAGGATTTTTTTTTTAATTTGAAAACTTAAAATATTGAAGTTTCAAAAATTAGCATTTTTATTTGGGGGGGGGGGGACATTCTATGGCCCTGGTCGACGGTCGTCTGTGATCAGGCTATTGACCCCCCCCACCGCTGGCGGTCGGCTTTAATCCGGCTGTTCACCGCTCCCACTGCTCCACAGGATGGGGGGTCAAGAAGCATGAGCCGAAAATCGAAAGACTGACCCGGTATCAACTGAAATTGGGATAAGTTATGTCTACTGGACCAGGGGTCAGCCTAGGACCTTTTACTTATTTTACGATATATGCCCTTCACATGCAGTGGCTATTTTGGACAGTCTGGGTATAACTCGCAGATATATACAAATAAAGGATATATTTGGGGTGAATAACTGGAGCAGATGCTCAACAAACATTCATACACCAACATAATACAGTACACATATAACTATTTTTACTACACTCACGGTATTTGCTACACAAGCTATAAACGAGTAGTTTATAGAAGTAATAGGAAGGCGATGTCCTAAAGGTGAGTTCGTAGTGTGCACACATCCATTGTCAAGTTTTTTGTGCGACTTATGTTCGTGGAGATAAGCCACTGCATGTTTCTTGAAGTTTGGCAACCTCGATGTTTTTGTTTTAGTAGGAAGACAGACGAGTATATAAATATCTTGCGGCCAGCCTCTCTGTGTAATGCTGGCAGGAGCAGATGGTCGTCTGCACGCATATGACGGTTATGCAGGGTGGAATTTGCAGTGATTTGACAGGACATGTACGTTAGCTCACCCATCAGAATGATCTTGTGAAGCGAAGTAAGGCTGTGAAATAGATGCAGATCAGCTGCGGTGAGGAGATCCACTCGTTACGGGCATCAGAAATATGGTCAAATTATCGTAGACTTGACACGACTCTAGTGGCGAAGTTAATGATCTTTACTAGTCTGTGGATGTTTACTGCCGACCCATTCTCGTGAAGAGATATGCAGTGTCGGATATTGGATATAAATAGGCTGTTAACTATAATGAAGAGGGTGCCGGTGGGCAGATGGTGTCGCGGATAGCTCAGGGCCAGAAGGAATCCAGTGCACCTGTGCACCACGACAGCTACATAGGAAACACACATGTGGCAATGAAACGTCACCCTCAGGTTCCTACACGAATGGCTCTCATTTATCACGGCGGTCCTAAAGCACACTCGTACCGGGGTCATTTTGCGAAGAATTTGACGCGATTAGAACGTGAGAAGCTGAGTTTTGGTCGGGTTCACCTTCAAACCGTTATCCAGGAAGTATTCGTAGAGTTCGTTCAGACATGTCTTCATTTAACTTAACAGATTGGGGAGATCAGATTTGAAGCCGGAGATGAGGACGCGGGTATCGTCTGGGAACCGAGTGACGTGTGGTACCGGGACGTGCAAACTGGGGTTGCTCGAGCCTTGAAAGAAAAAAACATATACAATGTTTTTGGAGAAAGGAGGAGAGATATCTGTTTCCACGTCGATCTGAGATGTTAACAGCCTGCGTATGACCTCCCAGATATGCCCTAAATCAGTATCGATTTCATGGAGTTATAATTTAGTGAACAGTTTGATGTGGCATATTACGTCGAAACATTTACTGAGGCCCAGAATCCAAAGGAGAACTACTTCCGAAGGTCCATTGCTGCTAGTATTTTGTCCGTGACTGGGATGAGAGCGGTTTCCGAACAGTGGCGTGGTCTGAAGCCGCGCTGAGTTTGGGCCAGTCGGTGGCTTGAGTCCAGGTAGTGACAAAGTTGTTTCTGCAGTTCTCTCTCCCTCCCTCTCCCCCTCTCTCTCTCTCTCTCTCTCCTCGGTGGATCTGGCGATAACATGAACCAATTGGATTGACCTGAAATTAGAGGGATCCGAAGGATCTGATTTATGGACGGTAATTACTATTGATTATTTCCAAGTGGAGGAGATAGCTATCAGCTTTAGTCAGGCTCGTGCATATAATGTCGAACAGCACTTTTCCGATGAAAAAGAACAAAAAATTGACAACCCAATACAGATTCCATCGAGTCTGCAAGCACCTGTGTTTCTCATGTCCGACACGAATTTCGGCTAGCTGTTCGAGGGATGTGGGTAATACTCTAAATGAGCCGGTAGAAACGTGCGACAGGCTGCGACAGGGCAACTGAGAGGTATGTTTTCAAGCATGTTTGCCTGGCGTTTGAACTCTGCTGATACTTTTGGTCCGACACTTAGAAAGTACTGATGTAGCTGCTTGGGTAGGACCTGAGGTTGAACTCTGTAAGAGCCTTTTTGCTGTCAATTATGGGCTTGATAGCATACCATGCAGCTGATGAGCCTTTTTGAGCTATCTTTCCGCTGATCTCGTCCCTACAGTCAGCGTCCTCATGGCAACCATCAGACCAGTCTATCCGTCCCGCTGTGTGTGTGTGTGTGTACACACACACACATACACACACACACACACACACACACACACACACACACACACACACACACACACACACACACACACACACACACACACACACACACACACACACACACACACACACACACACACACACAGTCCGGTGTCCACCGACCTGCGTCAGGGCGCCGGTCGGAAGGAATGGGAATGTCTACATGAGCTACATTCCATCCTGCATTCCGTTCAATTTTGTAGGACATTAAAACGAGGCCCAGAAACGTGGGAGACCAAGGGACCCATACCATAATCCCACGGTTATTGCGCTCTACACTACCTCTGGGACAAAATGGCGCTTCCCACACTTGAAGCGATTCAGTCTAACCGTTACACACTTCTCATAAATGTTCTAACGCACCTGATATAAAAAATATCTACCAATGAGGTTTCGCTGGATTAACCCGGAATTGGCAGGGGAGAAAGAGATCTTGACTATTCACGATAACCAAAAAGGCTTCGAGATATCTCAACGAAATTTTCGGCATTTAATTAAATGTGAAGTAAACAAAAGTCCTCTGCCAAACAAAACACCATTAAATCAAAATAGGTCAACCGTGGGGGACATGCAAGTAAAATCATATCCACTAAGTTTTGGCAAAACACGCATTGTTATACACAGATTAACATAGGAGACCGAAGGAATTAATATATTTGATGTCTGTGAACGGAAAACGAGAAAATTAATTGACAGTAAATACATTATGTCGTTGCGTTTGTTTTAATATTTCAGTTTGAAACATGGACATGCGAAATTCATAGAATGTTGATAAAAAGCACCCTGCTGCGTTTTTATTCTGCGACCACAAATGAAGGTACCATCGAGTGTCGTTTGAATTTTTTGCACGCGCATCAGAGGAGGGGGAGGGGGGCGGGATGATGCCCCACCCCGTCCTATTTTTCGACGATGTGTCATAAACGGGTGCGGATATTGTAATGCAATCGTGTGTCTTTATTGCGAATCGGTTAGTGCATGATATGCAAGAACACTTTCGAAATCCGGTGGTAATTATATGAACTGCGAGGGTGCAAAGTAAACTGACCGGACACCCAGTCACCGGGAGTTCAAGGTCACAAAGGTTTTGTTGGTGCGGTGATGCGGCAGAGCGGTGCGCAAGACGATCTCGACCTCATTTAGCCCTGAGGGCATTGACCTAGTGTCATGATGTTCATGCTGAATCGAGTTCATATTCAAATCAGCCTAGCAGTTCTGGATGTGCAATGGTAGGGCACTTTTCTCCCCTCCCACTGCGACCAATGGACAAGTTTCACGTAATGTGCATTTTGTTGCCAAAATACGTGCGTAATATTTCGTATACAAAACTGAAGTATTTTGCTCAAACGAGGTGCACTTCCTACGTAATGAAATGATTTCGATTACGTGTTGTCTTCGATTAGAAAACCTACTCGTAGTGATGACGTCAGATATATCGAGCTTCGACACGGCCAAGCCAGAGACTCTCAGTGAAGTCTGGATCGGGCATTTCTACGCCAACTTTTTCCAACCGAATCACGTCATGAACAACAGGGTGAGTACTTGCGGCACTAAATTGAACGATTTTCAAGAAAATATGAAGCTCCAAAAGTTAGATAATCGATTATGGTGGTAATGCAGGAGCTAACCTTTCTCTGTTAAATCCAGGGTATTGTGGTGTCATGTGAACAAACAGCAAAAGCTCGTACAATGTTTTTGAGCAAAATGTGTGAAGTAATGGGAAGGGCCATGGCATAAATGATATGTGCCTTAGTTGGACACCATGGCTTCCCCTCCTGTGAAAGAGAAACTGTTTATGCATTCAAATTTTTTAAAATACATATATTGCACAGTGGGATAACTCAAATTCATTGGTAATGGTACACTGTAAGCTGCACCCCAGTGTTTTAATAGCTTGATAATTGATTGATAAATCATGATAAGTTTGGTTTACTTATTGAGCATTAATTTCCCATTACATGCTAGTTGAAATACCTACATGAGGAAATAGGGGAGGGAGGTATCTAAACATGTTCGTTACCTACATTTGGACGTCTTCCATGTCACGTTCAGTGCATAAATAACAAAACGATGGCAGCATTCATAAACGATGGACCTTTCTCTACCGAAATGTGAAGGTCTCATTGCATGGTTATACCAATTCTTTGTGTACTGAACGTGTACTGTGTGTTCTTTGTGTACTGCATAGTTTTGTGAAGTCTGCGGGTGCCATTGAATGCTTCCAATAATAGTTAACTTAGGAAAGCCACAAGGAAGTGACCTCCAATGTTTTTGTTGCAAGTCCGTTGGGCACTTTTTAGTGGCTGTTCATAGCTTGCACCTCAGCAGCTACAGTGAGGTAATCCTGCATGACATTTTCGTACTTTTGAGTTGACTAGTGGCCTCTCAAAGTTGTCTTTGCCCACCCCAATGAATTCAACTTTTAACATTGGACACTATATGCAGCGTGCCCCCATTCCATTTTAGCCTTCATGTATTTTATTAATAACCACTAAAAATTCCCAATGGACAACAAATATTGAAGGTCACTTCCTTGTGGCTTTCCTAAGTTAACTGCTCTTGAAAGCATCAAATGCCTCCACGTGTTTTGTCCCCACCCCAATCATTTTCAGGAATCCACATCCATGGTTCAGGTCATTTTTGAGGATTGTTGACTATCTCGGCGCGCAGCATCGCTCCAAAGCTTCCTAATCTTGTCTGAACTCGGGAGGCCAAGAAATAGCGTGTCTAGCTGACTGAAGATTATATTTTTATACCTTGGCACAAAGCAAGTATAGTAGCGGCGTGTTCTGCGATCCATTGTCACCTGACGGTCGGATGCCACTTCAGCTAAAACAGTCACGATTAATCCAAACTCGGCGACGTCCTATAGCCGAAAACGAATGCGGTCAGTCGACCTTCGCTACCCTCGGCATACGTGACGTCACAGATATTTTAACTAATCACAAAGCGAGACATTCTGAAGTGATTTTTAAAATGATCATTTAAGGGTATTAGGTAATTTAAAAAAATGAATGCCACCATCGTCTTTAGAATTACAAAATCACCAGTGAAACTTGAAAAAAAATGCGGTTGTCCCGACGTGAACCTTGTCCATTGTGTGAGGCTGTCCATTGTGTCAGCTGGCAACATACTACACATGGTAGAATATCAGCTGACAGCACCATTCACATGGTAGCATGCCTTTACAGATGGACAACCGAGATAATCCAAAAACACTCAAGAGGCAAGTATAAAAACGTCGGCATGTGATACCAAACTTGCCATTAAAAAATACCCCTAATTCATAAATCATGTCGCTGAATTACGTTTGTGGTCGAGGTCCAACAGAAATGCCGGAAATGTTTCGCACGATACGCGGCTCAGAGCCGAGCTACATTAGGTACTGGTTTTACCGCATACCGCCGTACGTGCTGCGACGGACCGGCTCCTCACGCTAATGGGAAGCTGCTCACTGACTCGAATATCATCGCACAGAGCTAATGATTATTCATGAGTACCGCCATCGAAACTAACTGCAGTGAGAACTGCGACGACTGTCCTTTGATCGCATCACAATGTAATGGAGGTGATCCGCGAGCCACGTGACCGCTGAGCGAGCCCGGAGTGTCACCAGACCAGTGAGGCACATGACACGAGTTGATCCGCGAGACACGTGACTGCTGAGCGAGTCCGGAAGCGAAGACCAGCGATCACGTGACGTGGTGGGCAGGTATGTGATGTCACCAATTATCAGCCGCCTTGTCCATCCCGCGGGAGATCTAACGTCAATCGATGAACACGGGAATAATGTGTGCTGAACACGGGAATAATGCTTAGGCGCGAACGTACAGCATGACATGTAGAGCAGATCATCGAGTTACTCTGGACGATACACATTGTCATCGCCCTTCTGTTTCCAATTTTATCACGCACTTAGCTACATTTTGTTTTTGGCATTTCTTTCATACACTAAATCTGCACTCCGAACAACAATAATTTAACCTGATGTTGAAAGGTGCGGTTTTTTACCATTACATCCTTGCTTTATCGTAAGCTTTGCATTTGGAAAGCACAATCGTATATGCAAACAACGCCTCAATAATCGCAAAATACGCAGATGCCGATACAGGTACCACCTAAGTCCAAATCTGGATGCTCATTTATGAAGCATGCTATTTGCCTGCGCTTCTCATCTTCCTTCCCTCCAGCCTTAAGTCACCAATCACAACGTCTCCCCGCTGCAGCCACCCGTGTTGCAGTCACCAACACGTGACGAAAACCAAAGTGAGAACGAGGTGGGAAGGCGTAAATTGTGAATTAGTTGCAAACATTGGACGGTGTGAGTGGCAGGGAGCGCGGTAGCATACAATATATTTCCTAACATTGCATGCTATGCCAATGCCTATGCTTATAGGTTTCAAGATACTATTTACTCGATATAATATGATCAGATATTTTGCAGATGTATTTGACACATATGCACTGTGGTTGATTTAGAATGATTAAATTCTTGTTTACGTGGGAGACCAGTGACTATACCACTCAAAAGTCATTGCACTACACTTTTACATTATAATCATGATACAAATTTCGTCTTGAAACCAGTAGGAGCAAACACAAAGCACATACTTGCAAACACCATTTCCGTGTCAGTAGGGCGCTTCAGCAGATCATTACTTTATCGTTTCGACACAGCCACCCGATAGGAAACAAAAGCGGACATCCCGGCCGACGCGCTTCTAGCTGAGATGTCTGGACCTACAACATGGACTCAGAAACACATGATTATGAGCGCAAGATGAAAAATATCCCATGTGAATGGTATACTGACGAACTTCGTGCTCATTTTCTGAACGTTGGGCATGTTCGGCATCTTCTTATCCACTTTTAGCGCATCCGGCTTAAAAACACGTCACTTTTAGGTAAAAATTTAGCAGCATTGCCAACCGCCTGTGTTGAGCCAATGGCACGCGATTCAATGAGTGTGCGCCATTCTACACAAAGAGTTACTCTGGTTGAATGCACTGTCCAAGAACGGCTTCGCGTTAAGTAACGGAACTCAACTGAATTGGCCTGTCTTGAGTGGTCAACACAGCCAGATCAGTTTACACGCCCCTGTCTTTTTCGAGTTGAACATCTTAAATGTTTTCCAGGTGCTGGAATTATCGGCATATCAGCTGAAGAACCTCTCCAAATACAGGGAAAGGGATGTTTTTATGCAAGAACGCAGCTACAAAACAGGAACTTTTGCAACTTCTGCCGACTCCCGATATATAGTGGCGGATCAAAAGGGGCATAGGCGCACCGGAGGGGGCCCCCTATGAGACCAAAGTGCCCTTTTGACCGAAAAGTGCCCTCTTGGCCGGAATGGCTCAAATTCAGCCCCAAAATCACTTGCCTCATGTGCCCCGTCCGTGCCAAAGGTGCCCTTTGAGCCCATAATGGCCTTTTTGGTCAACACTTTTTTACGCCCCCCCCCGGTCAACAAACCGTGCAGTGTGCACCGGGCCGCAAAGTGCCCTTTTGGAGCCGGTCAGGTGTCCTTTTGGAGCCGGCCAATTGCCCTTTTCGGTCCCTGTCACCCATGGAAAAATCCTGGGTGCGCGCCTGAAAAGGGTGATGTGCTTATAGTACCAAGAGCACCATTTCTTCTTCTACTTCTTCTCCACAATGGCCACATCTCCATTGGTTATAATACGTTACGCACATACGTACCGGTTAACAGTGATACTACGCGGAGCATGTGGGCGCCTGCTCCGCTGGGCCCGGACTGGCTGACATACTAAGACAAGCGGACCTAAATATTTTGGATTAAAGGCTCAGACGCCGGAGAAAACACCTAAATCCAAGGACATCATGCGTCATGGGCGGCGTCCTGTACCTCGGCAATCTCTGGGATATGTTCGAAGCTGAACTTGAAATTCAAAGGTTTTCCACAATGTTGGAAAACCTTACGATAGGTGTAGACAATTATCTAACGTTGAAAATGTTTTGGGTATATGCCAAGATCACATAAGTCCATCTAAAAAGCACTTCTGAGTTGTAGAATGAGGACCCAATTTCTTGCCACTTTGCAAAGTCATTAATTGCGTTTTAATTGTGTTCAGTTAAAAATATCGGTTTGGTGATCCGAGTGGCCACGTCTACCAACAAAATGGAAAGCAGGACCGCAAGCGGGCCAGATAGTGTCAGAGGGTGATATATTTCGTAGCCGCCTGTAATCGCGGTACCCTCACACAGCCCGTCAAGATATTGCTTCAAATACTGCCTGAGATTGAGCAGACCGGCGTACAACCACACTCACTGTGGCCGGAGTTGGCTGTTGTCACATTTAGTCGCGTTTTGTCACGTGTTACGTGTGTCGTCCTGTAGCGCGCCATCTGAGGGCCTGTAGACACATCTGAGAGCCATCTGAGAGCCGGTAGACACATCTGAGAGCCATCTGAGAGCCTGTAGACACATCTGAGAGCCATCTGAGAGCCGGTCGACACATCTGAGAGCCATCTGAGAGCCGGTCGACACATCTGAGAGCCATCTGAGGGCCGGTCGACACATCTGAGAGCCATCTGAGAGCCGGTCGACACATCTGAGAGCCATCTGAGAGCCGGTCGACACATCTGAGAGCCATCTGAGAGCCGGTCGACACATCTGAGAGCCATCTGAGGGCCGGTCAACACATCTGAGAGCCATCTGAGGGCCGGTCGACACATCTGAGAGCCATCTGAGGGCCGGTCGACACATCTGAGAGCCATCTAAGGGCCGGTCGACACATCTGAGAGCCATCTGAGAGCCGGTCGACACATGTGGTCACTGTGCGTCCGTGGCTTAGAGCGCATTCACCAATCTTCTCCAAACACTGCGGTTCCGGCAAAGCATCAGAGGTCGCCGTGACCACCGTGACCTGGGTGAGTGGAACGGATCCTGATACAAATCTCACATCAGACAATTCTCACATCAAACAATTATCACATCAGACAATTATCACATCAGACAATTCTCACATCAAACAATTATCACATCAGACAATTATCACATCAGACAATGCTCCTACCGCACGAGCCAGGTCAATGGTGACGCATTGGGACTGCTGGAGGATATTTTTGGCATGCAATTTTCATGGCATGCGCATGTTCTGGATGAACCTCTGGGGAAATGTCACTTCACTTCGCCAGCATTTGGTTTCGTTTTACTCGACAGGTTATCGCGAGGGATCTCGCATTATATCGATTGCCGAGTAATTGTATGCATCAAACGTTTCAAACGTTCTACCCAACGTCCTTGGTGCACGTCTTTTCATAGCAATTGTTTTCACCCAAATACCGGATTTCATTTTTTGGGTTGTTATCACACCTTGTTAGCAGACCTCCATTTCCTTGCTTATCAAGAAAGGAAAGCTATTTATCAACAGTCAGCCGCCCGTTTCCGCCCTTCTCTCGTTATAAATAGCTGAAGAAGAAAAATGGCGGTGAATTTTCGCTGGCTAGGGAACCGCATACCAACGTGATTGTTCAATTAAGACGCAAAACGCAATATGTTATCTTCACAGAAAGGAAACCGCCCTGCCTAAAAAGAAACATATTAATTGACAAATGTACACAAGAATCCACGGTTGAAATATCATCATTTGTATCGGTTGAAAATGTCCCCACTCAACTGACTTGGACACGTTTCACTTGCAGACAAAGTGCATTGGCCACGAAGGCTTCCGATCAGCTCTATCCATTGGCACCGAGCTTCGTTATTGCCGCTACCATTGTGGAACATCTCAATTTGTCAGGTAAACAAACATTGGCCGTCTGCGGCCGACAAATCGGAGTTCATCGTTGGGCACCTTTCCACCAACAACAATGCCTGTTGAACTCCTGCAAATGTGTCTTCTGGAGTGGTATCAGCTGCTAGCGGGTCCTAACTGGCTGCTCCGCGGCACTGTAGCCGCCGTCTGGCGGGTCGGGTCACGTGGCCTCTCGGCCGACGACGAGCACATGAGCACATTCATCACCGCCGACGTGCTTCCGATAGCCTGACTGCCGCCAGTAAACCTCCGCATAGTTGTGTCAGGTGACCTTGCGAATCCAGTGGCGCTGGATTGCGTCGTGGTGTGCGGGAAACTGGCTTCATCTTTTGGCGACGGCGACCTTTCCACGTCCGGTGCCTGTGTCAGCCCCGGACAGCAAGAGGAAGAACTCGCTCTTGATGTGCTTTGTGGTCGAGTTAAGTTACAGGGTGGGATGGCGCTTTGTATTTTCGCCGGTAGTAATTGGAGCAATGGCGAAGCCTCGATGAATAATGACATGTGATCTCTGGATGCCACACAAATTCATCTCGAGAGGCCCGGCTCGGCCGGTCAACCTTCTTCAAACCTTCACAACATTGTCTTTTCAATGTCTTTAAGCGTAATTTCTGACTTCGGAGTTAGCAATTTGACGTTTCTGCTCTGCTCGTTTAACCTGCTCTTTTAATTATGATTTTTGCACCTTTCCTCCAACCGTTTTCTTCCATATGTACGCTATGTTCAAAGACAAGGCTTCATGGCGGATCTAGGGAGAACCCCAGGATCGCCGGCCCATGGCGAGCCAGCCACCTCCGATCATATGGCTATGACGTCACACCACCACGTGACCTGCGAAAGCCCGCCTGTGTCAGTTTCCGGCCACCAGTCGCGTCCGGGGTCCGAGGAACAGCGTGAGTTTGGGACAGCGTGACGTCACGATCGCGACACATGACGTCACATCGGCGCTTATGCAACGGTCGTGTCTGGGTGTATCCATTTTAGAGATGAGCCCGATTTCGGCAAGATTGCAACCGACATTGTCTAGATCAGGAGGTCGGGCAAGCAAGAACCGTCGCGCCGCCAAGTGGCAAAATAGGAAACTAGCTGGGAGGGCCGAATGCGCTGACGGTAATGGGAATATCCATGCTAAGCTCAATATCTCATGACATGCTTGGGATACAGCAGAGATGATGGCAAATCTGGATAGGGCTAGACTTAACTTGTAATATTCACATAACATTTTTCATCTGTAAGGAATACTGCAATGACACGTGGTAATAAATTGTGTCGCAATATTGCCAGACTGAAGCATCAGTCTCCGTCCACCCCGGTGTCCAGGGCCTTCTCTACTGGGCCAGAAGGACCCCTCCCTTAGCAATCAACTTAATATATTTCCTAGAGGAGGGGGATGGGGCGTGGTCCCACAGTCCGCTCCCAGCTGCACTTCCTGTTGCATGAGCGGAGTGGAGCCCGAAAGGCTAGGATCCTACCGCCTTGGAGTTAATAGTGGCGCCCCAGACAACTCTTTCTCAGAAGCCTGTCAGTATCACATTGGTCATTATGAATCTAGAAGGGCTAAGTCGTTTCTTTGAACAGCCTAGGAAGTCCTCACTTTTTGCATAACATAACAGCCATCTACACTGAACAGTAACGCACTGGACCGTGGCTTCACTCCTAAGTAAATATGGTTCCGGGAGCAGCATCGCCAAGATCGAGGCATCAGGGGTAGGGACAAATCCAAAAGTGCAAAGGGGGCGAAACTTTCCACCGCGCTGAGTAAGCCTTAGTCAGGAGCTCCGAGGCATCATGGATGTTTGAAGAGCTTTATTTAATGGGGTGAATATGGTGTGCTCCATTTTATGGTGAACATCAATCTGGCAAGTTTGTTTTAATTTTTACTTGGCGAATGCATAGTATGTTTTTGCGAAATACTGTTCCAGGGAATAAGAACACCCATACGTTCACACGGCAAAATGTTCCGCGCTTATGACGGACGACGATAACACTACCGTTTTTAATCAAACCACCAGGCTAGCTCCAGCTGGCTTCATGAAGGTCTATCCAGAGTTGTGCTAGAGGCATAAGGCGGCGGACCAGCATTATGAAATAGCATTAATATAGATCAAATTTGATTCCGTTGTGGTGTGCAGACGTCGGCGGAAGCCTTCCGCCAACCACCAGTCCTACTGGACAACATGGAGCACACGTCACAAACTTAAATTACTACTCCTGAATTCTCAAAATGTGTTTCGATTTTATCTGAAGTTTCTGCACATGCCCGGAAGTTGGACGAGATGAGGCCCATGTCGTGGCGGGCGGCCAACGGAGCGCAGCTGCGGCCGACCGCCAAGTTTCCCGCTGAAACTTTGCGATGAACAATAATTTGTCTTCGTTTCTCCAGCACATGAGTTGCACAGAGGGCAGCCAGGGAAGTTCCATGTATGTGTGGGTGGGGGATAGAGTGGGAAGGTGCATGCAAATGCTGACGTCGTGAAGTCATAAAGTTATAAAGTGTTCATACGTAAACGTCTCAGGGCCCAACCAGGTTAAGTATGCAAAGGGAAGATATCATAAGTCTGGACACCCATCACCCTAACCGATACTACATCCCAAATTCCAACGAAGGTATCCACCAACATCCCGCACACCCATCAATACCTATCTACCTAACCTATCCAGCCCTATTCACTCGATTCCGCGTAACACACATATGGATCGAGTGCCATACGAATAATTTTCCAGCTCTACCCATGCCTGCTTAAAAAGGTCTTTACCGTGTGCACTCTTTACTATCTCATCCCATCCACCACTCATTAGAACCCAAAACAAGATTTTCCATCCTAAAAAATGATTACCATATTTTAAAATACATTCAATGGGAGACACCCCACAATATCGGCAAGCGGTTTATTCCGTAGTTCAGCCACCCATTGATTGAAGACTTGTCGCTTAACTATCCTACAACTCGACTTGTTTAACCTGAATTCATGGCCCCTATGTGATACTCGAAATAGAAGGGCATCATTCTGATTAACCTGATCTAATCCTCCAACGAGTTTATAGCTTAGTTATACATTTCAATCGTATAACCCCTTAATCTCCTATACTTGATTGAGTACGTGTGCAAATATGCTATGTTAAATATCTACATGTATATTAATCTATATTAATTTGTGCAAGTATGCATATATATAACGATATATATATAGACATATATACACATATATGTATACATAATTTTCTAAGTAAGGGCATAATTCCTGTACAGCATAGCCCACGTGGGGTTCCACGAAGGTTATGCACAGTTCTTCCGTGACATCTCCCTTGCTCTTATAGTTACAGTCCTATTAACAAATTTTCAGCATTCTGATTAGCCGGCGCTGATTGTTTTTTCTGCTTCAAGTTCAGTTGAGTAGTCGTCCGAACAATTTGAATTGGAAAATGAGAAACAACGACCTCAAGAGATCGACCTCAAGGCGGTACCGTACTGCTTGCCATGCATCTGGCGGTACAGCCGCTCCGGAAACACTGACAGCCGGAAACTCCAGGCGATTCAATTCGCATGGAACTCCTCTGTTAGTTATCATCCGCAGAGTCCAGGGAAATTGCCCCCTGAAATTTAGATACGTCGGCACCACAGAACATCGCAGCCGTTGCCATTGAAATGTATCCGAAACTTGCAAATCGCGTAAATAAAGGCAATTGGCTGGAGTATGCGCGTAGCAGAAGAAGTTTTGGGAATTTGTGGTGTTTCTATAAGGTCGCCATACCATTTTGCTGTTCAATTGGCATTAAGATGATTTCATATGCAATGCATGTTCCAAGCTATAGTAAGCACGATTCGCCGAAACCCGTCTCCGAATCGAACAAGTTGCATTCAACCAGACCCCTTGCCACAACTTGCAATTGATCAAGTAGATCAAACACCACCACTCGAAGCGGTTGTGAGTGGCAACCTACCAACTTCCACAACTGTGAGTGAGGTGCTCGTTGAGTGGTGGGGAGGGGAGTTTACGTTATTCTGACAAACCACTAATAGGGTGCCATGGATTGTTATACAGAGCGCTTCGGAACGCAGCGAGGTTTTGACGCGATAAAGAAACCGACATCAGATCCATCCTTATTTAGAGGGGAAGACGTCTCGCTCAAGACATACCGAGGACACCCCGATTAGTGAGCGCGACACCAGCGTTCCTGCACCGTTGTAACATCTGTCACTAGCGGGTGCTGTCTGACTCTGCGCTGCCGTAACATCTGCCACGGGCGGCTGCTGTCTGACTGCGCTGCCGTAACATCTGCCACTAGCGGCTGCTGTCTGACTCTGCGCTGCCGTAATATCTGCCACGGGCGGCTGCTGTCTGACTCTGCGCTGCCGTAACATCTGCCACGGGCGGCTGCTGTCTGACTCTCCGCTGCCGTAGCATCTGCCACTAGCGGCTGCTGTCTGACTCTGCGCTGCCGTAACATCTGCCACGGGCGGCTGCTGTCTGACTCTGCGCTGCCGTAACATCTGCCACGGGCGGCTGCTGTCTGACTCTGCGCTGCCGTAATATCTGCCACGGGCGGCTGCTGTCTGACTCTGCGCTGCCGTAACATCTGCCACGGGCGGCTGCTGTCTGACTCTGCGCTGCCGTAACATCTGCCACGGGCGGCTGCTGTCTGGAGTAAACATCAATCGCTGTCATGTGCTCGCGCTGTAGTTGCACCACGTTGCAACGAAATTTGAAAGTTACAACGTAAGTTACAGGCTATAACGCAGGTGGTTACAGCGCACAATGTGTGTGAGTGTGTGTGTGTGTGTGTGTGTGTGTGTGTGTGTGTGTATGTGTGTGTGTGTGTGTGTGTGTGTGTGTGTGTGTGTGTGTGTGTGTGTGTGTGTGTGTGTGTGTGTGTGTGTGTGTGTGTGTACGTGTGTATGTGTGTATATATATATATATACACACATATATGTATGTGTGTGTGTGTGTGTGTGTGTGTGTGTGTGTGTGTGTGTGTGTGTGTATGTGTGTGTGTGTGTCTGTGTGTATGTGGGTATGTGTGTGTGCAGTGCAGTGCAGTGCAGTGTGCAAATACACGCACAGTGCAGTAAAGTACGGTACAGATACAGAACGCGGAAACTGCAACGCGGATACGGTGTGGTGGTCAACCAATCTTGAATCACCAGGATATACATGTTAACTGAACACTCATGGCTGGCTGGAGCAATAATCAGGAGGCATAAACGCCGTAGCAACAGCTGTCCACTATGCCGGATGTCCCGTATGTCGTACATCCCCTATGTCGGATGCCCCCTATGTCGGATGCCCCTTATGGGCGGATGACCCTTGTGGGCGGATGTCCACTAAGTCGGATATGTCCTACTATAGATGTCTCATCTCATCAGATGTCCCCTACGTCGGATGTCCCCAATATCGGATATTTCCCTAAAGACCTTCAAATCATCCGCAAATTTCAAAGCTTTACTGCGTAGGCCCCTTACAATGTTATTTACAAATATAATGAACAGTCGTGGCCCAAGTTCTGACCCCTGAGGGACTCCACTAAGACCATTTTGCCATGATGACTGTGTAACATATAGCATCACTCTTTGCTCTCTATCTGAAAGCCAGAACTCTATCCATTTTAAGGTGCTACCTGCAATACCATGGGCCTGAAGCTGTATCATTAATCGTTTATGGGGTACCTTGTCAAAGGCCTTACTAAAGTCAAGATATGCTACATCAACCTGATTTCCCTGATCAAATTTGGATCGGATAGGCTGAGCATTAAGCATCATACACTTAACAAATGCTCCATAACCACCTTTGGCTTTTTCATGCTGAGTTCTTTTATCACTGAGATGAACTATCACTCTGCCTCCTTGAACTACTGCTGTCCATATTTGCTGACTTTGAGGTTCTATTGCCTTGGCTGACACTATTCGAATATTCATGAGTTGGCAATGCAATTTCATCCCTCCCCACCCCATTTCCTAGTTTTCCTGAAGGATATGCTCATACACTTTGCCTATATATATGTGCTCTATATATATATATATATATATATATATATATATATATATATATATATATACATAAATATATGCATAAATATATTTATATACATATATATATATATATATATATATATATATATATATATATATATATATATATATATATATATATAAGGATATGTCTCATGCTGTGCAGACGGTAACCCTATGGCGCAAGCATGGGCATCACGCAGAATAGGCATCACGGAGGTCCGGAGGAAATCAGGCCTTGCTCCTGGTATATGGCCTTCCCTTGCTCCTTTACCGTGGTTCTTGGTGAGGGCGCGGACTAACGCTGCACTTGAAGCGCCAGTTGCCATGTTCATGGACATGCTGCCATCGGACGCTAAGTGATCGACCCCGTCGAATCGTGGCTGACTGAGGTGAACATCGGCCTGCAGAACCACACAAACCGAGCTCGCCAGCCGCCGATTGTTATCGGTGTGCTGAAGCCGGCCGGTCTTGCCAGCGGTCAGGAAGCGGGGATTCCACTCGTTTGCATACGAACCGTAACGGTCGACCAGCCTCTGGTGATCCGAAATGTTTTCATAAAGACATAAAGACATAAAAGATTAGTGCAACTATGAGCCACAAGGGCACTTCTTGGTTGCACTCTGTACACTGAACTAGTTGCCTTACCAAATATGTCAATTAGCCCTCCCTGAAATACTGAAAAGCAAGCCCTCTATTCTTATAATGATTGTCTACTGCTGTTTTTAAAGATGTTCAATGTGCTGCTACTGACAATGTTTTCTGGCAGCTGGTTCCAGTGTTCTACTACCCTGGTGGTGAAGAATGTCTGGTCACCCGTGATCACCAGTTTAACACAGTCATAGTGCATGTAGGGGTAAATAACATAGGTCATACTAGGAGTGAGGAGCTTCTGCGGGAGTACAGGGCCCTTCTGGCCACCCTGAAGGGTACCAACAGGGTCCTTGTAACAGGAATTTTGCCTAGGGCTAGAGCCTCCCCTGAGTGGAGCTCTAGGGCACTGGCAGCTAACACCAGGGTAGGAAAGCTCTGCCATGAGCTAGGTTTTACATTTGTAGATGGGTGGAGCAGGTTTTATGCATCGTGGGACCTCTATCAGAGGGATGGCCAGCACTTTTCTGAGAAGGGGGTCCATGTGTTAGGCAAAGTATACGAGCATGTCCTTCAGGGAAACTAGGAAATGGGGTGGGGAGGGATGAAATTGCATTGCCAACTCAGGAATATTCCAATAGTGTCAGCCAAGGCAATAGAACCTCAAAGTCTGCAAATAGGGACAGCAGCAACTCAAGGGGACAGAGTTATAGTTCATCTAGTGATAAAGAACTCCTCAATATGAAAAAGCCAAAGGTGGTTATGGAGCATTTGTTAAGTGTATGATGTTTAATGCTCAGAGTATCCGTTCCAAATTTGATGAGTTCAAGTGTTATGTTGCTGAGGAGAAACCGGATTTTGTTTGCATTACGGAGGCATGGGTCAGTGAAGGATATTTTGGAGATAACTTACAGGACTATGAGATCCAGGGATACAATATGTTTTCGTGCAATAGGGGTCCAGCAATGAAAGGGGGTGGTGTAATGCTCTATGTGAATAGCTTATTCAGTTCTCAAAAAGTAGCAGGTGGGGATAAAAATGTGTCTGTGGAGTCCATTTGGCTTGATGTCACTGTGGGAAAAGGCAACAGCAATACTCTTAGGATAGGAGCTTTCTACCGATCAGGAACCCTGCCACATTCTCAGCAACTGGAGCTTGACAAGGTGATTTGTGAGGAAATCAGTAGAAACTTTAAGAGGAAGTGCCTTATTCTCGGTGACTTTAATCTAAAAGGTTATGAAAATGCTGGTGTTGGCTCCCCATCATGCAAAATGTTCAGGAAATGCCTTGAAGAGGACCTGTTCTTACACCAGTTTGTATCGGAACCTACCAGGCATGGTTCATTCTTGGACCTTGTATTCTCGGATTTAAGTGACTTGGTTCAAGACTTGACTGTAGGCGAAACTCTGGGAAAAAGTGACCATAACATAGTTAGATTCAAGGCACATGTAGGGGAAACTATCAAGGATAATTTGGTAAAGGTTCCAAATTTCAACAGAGCAGACTTTAACGGCATGAGAGCGGCTTTAAGTGCCATCAGATGGGAAGAAGAATTCTCCAATTTAAATGCCTGTGAAATGTGGGAAAAGTTCAAATCTTACTTAAAGGAAACTCAGATTAGACATGTCCCCCAAAAGCAAAGACGCAAAAGAAGGGTAGGAAAGCCAGCATGGCTTACACCAGACGTGATAAAAGCAATTAGGGCTAAGAAAACTGCATTTAGAGTTTTTAAAGAAGCCTCAAATGTCATTAATCTAAAGGCGTATCGAAAAGCTAGAGACACTGTGAAGCAAAAAACCAGAGCAGCAAAGCGAGCAAAGGAACTGGATTTAGCTAGAAACTGTAATGGGGACAGTAAAAAGTTCTTTAGTTTCTACAAGCTGAGTAAAGTTTCTAACACAATTGGTCCACTGGAAGTAAACGGGACTACATTGGGTGAGGATAGTGAGATGGTTGAGGAGCTGAGCAAGCAGTTCAAATCAGTGTTTACATTGGAAGATATGACCAATCTGCCGACCGTACACCATAGTTCAGTTACATGGGATCTGACAAATGATGTTGATTTCATTGGTAGTGATGTTGTTTACAATCATATCAGGAAAATAAAGCCAAATAAGGCAGCAGGACCTGATGATATTTATGCTAGGGTGTTGCGGGAAACTGAAAAGGAACTGGCATTTCCACTTAGTATAATATTTTGTAGATCAGTTTCACATAATGAAATTCCAACCGATTGGAAAAGGGCAAATGTAGTTCCTATTTTCAAGAAAGGAGAAAGAGGGAAAGTTGAAAACTATAGGCCAATAAGTCTCACATCCCTAGTCTGCAAGGTACTGAATCAATTATCAAGGATAGAATAGTTAGTTATCTGGAAGGTAGCAGATTGATTCAAGATACTCAACATGGATTTAGAAAAGGACGATCGTGTCTCACAAACCTCTTGGACTTTTGAACTTCGCCACAGAACAATTTGATCAGGGAAATCAGGTTGATGTAGCATATCTTGACTTTAGTAAGGCCTTTGACAAGGTACCCCATAAACGGTTAATGATACAGCTTCAGTCCCATGGTATTGCAGGTAGCATCTTAAAATGGATAGAGTTGTGGCTTTCAGATAGACAGCAAAGAGTGATGCTAAATGGTACAAAGTCATCATGGCAAAATGTTCTTAGTGGAGTCCCCCAGGGTCAGTACTAGGGCCATTACTGTTCATTATATTTGTAAATAACATTGAAAGTGGCCTAAGCAGTAAAGTTTTGAAATTTGCAGATGATTTGAAGGTCTTTAGGGCAATAACAGGTCAGGATGAGCATATCTCGCTGCAAAAAGACTTAGACGAACTTGTGAAGTGGTCCGAAGAATGGCAAATGAAATTTAACTTTGATAAGTGCAAAATCATGCATGTAGGTAAGCAGCATATGAAGGCTCCATACTTGATGGGTGGCCAAGTGCTA
Organism: Imbricaverruca yamaguchii; assembly: GCA_034440575.1. Taxonomy (NCBI): domain Eukaryota; kingdom Metazoa; phylum Arthropoda; class Thecostraca; family Neoverrucidae; genus Imbricaverruca; species Imbricaverruca yamaguchii. The sequence goes on from JAOTOL010001215.1 coordinate 376,509, forward strand.
TCAGTGACTCAACAGGAGAAGGATTTAGGTGTTATTCTAAACACAAAATTGGGGGCATCAGAACAGACCAAGGAAGCCAGGAAGAAGGCACTGAGAATGCTCGGGGCAATAAATAGGAATGTATCATACAGAAGTGAGGAAGTGATCAGGAAGCTTTACTGTGCATACGTCAGGCCACATTTGGAATACTGCATCCAAGCTTGGTCTCCTAGCTATGAAAAAGATTGTTGGCTTTTAGAGAGAGTACAAAAGAGGGCTACAAAAATGGTTAATGGCATAAGCAACCTGGCATATGAGGAAAGATTGAAGAAATTGAATATGTTTTCACTTAGATATAGAAGGCTGAGAGGAGATCTCATCGAGGTCTTTAAATTTGTCAATGGTCTGGAGAGGGGATACCTTGGGGAAATGTTTGAATTTAACAGAAATGATGCAATTAGAGGTCATAAATTCAAAATTAAAATTAACCACAGCAGAACAAGGTTAAGGCAAACTTTCTTCACCAACAGGGTAGTGGAACACTGGAACCAGCTGCCAGAAAACATCGTCAGTAGCAGCACATTGAACATCTTTAAAAACAGCATAGACAATCATTATAAGAATAGAGGGCTTGCTTTTCAGTATTACAGGGAGGGCTGATTGGCAGATTTGGTGGGCAACTGGTTCAGTGTACAGAGTGCAACCAAGAAGGGCCCTTGTGGCTCAGAGTTGCACTGATCTTTTATGTCTTTATGTCTTTATGTCTGCCTTAACCTTGTTCTGTTGTAGTTAACTTATTTTTTAGTTTTGGCCATCTAATTGCATCATTTCTGTTCAATTCAAGTTTCCAATCGAGGTTCTTTTATCTCTTTAGATGAACTATCACTCTGTCTCCTGGCGAACTACTGCTGTCCCTATTTTGCTACACTTTGAGGTTATATTGCATTGGCTTACACTCTTGGAATATTCATGAGTTGGCAGTGCAATTTCTATACTCTTCCTCACCCCATTTCCTAGTTTCCCTGAAGGACATGCTCATACACTTTGCCTAACACATGGACCAACCTTCTCAGAGAAGTGCAGGTCCTCCCTCTGATAGAGGTCCCACGATGCACAAAACCCTGCACCACTCGTCTACAAAGGTTGAAACCTAACTCATGGCAGAGCTTATTCTACCCCCTGGCGTTGGCTGCCAGTGCTCCTAGAGCTCCACTCAGTGGAGGCTCTAGCGCTATGGCAAAATTTCTGTTACAATGACTCTATTGTTACCCTTCAAGGTGGCCAGGAGGGCCCTGTAGTCCCGCAGAAGCCCCCTCACTCCTAGCAGGACCTATGTTATTTACCCCACGTGGACTATAATTATACTAAACTGGTGATCACTGGTGATCACTGGTGACCTGTGCCACCACTGGTACCAGGTCCTTCACCTTGGCACCAGGCCTGGTGATGCACCTCCCCTCCCCCTACCTTTACAGAATATCCGATCTAAATGTCGCTACCTTTTATGAGAGTCGCCTAGGATTAGCACTGTCTCCTTACTACTACTATCCTGGGGGGTGTTCTCCAATGCCTGGAACCTGTTCGATATTGGGCTAATATGCCTGCCCGCTGGACCGTTCGACTAATAGGCTTTCTCCGCTCCTACCACCTGCCACCTGCCACTCATTGACCCTTACCTTAGGTTCGCGTCTCCAAATCCTCCACCCCCTGACCTCATGTCACTTCCCTCCTGTGATCTACCAGAACTACCCATCATCTGTTCACCATTAACACTCCCCTCTCGAGAAATCCCAGCCACCTTCACAGTAGGGGAAGCCTCAGCTACCTGGTGGCCTGCGACCACCTGGGCATATGATGTCCCTGCTATGGAGTGACTCCTTGTTGCTTCTTGTTCCCTGCCCTGTGCAACAAGGGGCAGTCTTGAGCTTGGAAAGCTCTGCCTTAAGGGTCCTAATCTCTTCCTCTTGCCTTAAGGGTCCTAATCTCTTCGAAACCATCCTATAGGCTGCAGCTTATGCCTAGATTTAGATTATACTTAACTCGCTAAACAACCGACAAAAAAGCCAACTATTATTCACTATAAATCGCTACCTCTTATACTGTTAGTTAATTATCTAAGTACCTCAAGAATACCAATACACTAAGCAGAAACTATTCAACAATTGTTTGTTAGTTTTTGTTCTATTTTAATAAATCAATTAAATGTCTAATCTAATTGTGTTCTAGAAAAGTAGACAACTATATGAATATCCCTTTTGATATCACTTATGGCTAGACAGAAAAATTAACAGTCACACAGCACTTATGAATACCACCAACTTAGTACCAATTAAACTCTATCTTAAACTTAAGCACCATGCACACTATCCACCACAAAACTAAATAAAGTATGTTAGGATATTATTAATGTTGTCTAATGTACTTATGAAATCTACACGCTTGTAATATCTCCAACTGACAAAAACTAAACACTAAAATACTCCAAAAATGAAGAAGCCCATATACCTCTACTACTACCCAGTATATGGAGATATACCTAGTATAATTGAAGCAAACTATTTAAATCCTAACCTAAGCTCTAACGCCAAAGAGACCAAAACTTATTCGACTAACTACAGAAATCGAAGCGACGAGGCCTTGCCTAAAGCCACGAGGCCGCGCCTAAAAACAAGATGGCGCTCGGCAGTCTCGCTAGGTTGATATAGTATAATTTGCGTGCTACGAAAATGCTTATCAGATAAATATTAATGGAATATAATCACAGAAGTAATTGCTAAACACCTATCCACAGCTTAGACTGGAGTACTGCCCTGTTCTGCAACGACTTATCCGGAGAGCTGGAGCTCCAAACGGACGTCCTTTCACCGTGACACCTCGCGGCGAAATTTTTCGCCATCGCGCAGCACGACTTCGACGTCGTTTTAGCCAGTTTTTGACGTTTGGACGGCAATTTACCGATCATATGCTGCCAGGGCACCACGCTGGCCGGAGGACGTCGCATGCATTCGATTCGACGTTGAATTAGCAAGACAGCGCTTCGATGTCGTTTTGTTCAATTGGCGGATTTTCGTTTCGCGCGCTCCCGCCTGTAATTCCCTGAAAATGTTGTGAAGCAGCTTTGTAGGTCGGTGATCCTTACTTATTTTACTTTTTAAAGGGAAATTTGGTCCGAATTCTTGATTGCGGTTTATGAACCAGAGTCCAGTCGATGAGCAGATTCGTTGCATTAACCCTGTCCCACTATGCGATCCATGAATTCCAATTTAACGGCGGAATTTGGGCCGAGAGTTTAACACGCCGTCAATGCTTCGTCACGATTGTCCCCATAGCTCGTCCTCAGACTTATCGGACCCAGTTGCCAAATGGCCCGCCCAGACGGGAGGGCCACGAAGATCTAAATGCGAGCTCATGAAGTGACTCGAGCCCTGCCTTGCCAAGACAGGACACGAGATCAGGCAAGCATTCTAACCTACTGAGCTATCGGGGAGGTTAGATTTGGTCGTGCATGCTGAATTATTGCACTGTAACTACCGTCACTAATTCACTTAGCTGGCCATTCTGCGTGATACCCATACCTATATTGCTCTAGTCCTCTTTGGTTGCCATCAAGTCCTCTCTGATTGTCAGGTAGTCTTCTTTTATCGCCAGCGAGTCTTCTTTTATCGCCAGCGAGTCTTCTTTGATCGCCAGCGAATCTTCTTTGATCGTCAGGGAGTCTTCTTTGATCGTCAGCGAGTCTTCTTTGGTTGCCAGCGAGGACGGTCGAGAAGTGGAGTTCGCGCTAGCACGCAATGCTACTGTTCCTAACAAACATACTTCTGCATATGGAGCTGCGGAAACACCACGCCAAGAAAGATATGGAGCCGTGCACCTAAATACGCATCCTTGTCAGGTGCCTCACCAAGTCGAAGCCGCAGAGTTCGATGTTGTAGGACGTAACCGAACAATCGGTGCAGCGCAACACCGACCAGGCCGAACACCAGGCACTGGAGACGTACACCAAGGTGCTGATGAACGGCGTGACCGACAGCGGCATCCCAGTGCAGGTCGTCTGCCACGCTCTGCGGCTGCTGGCCTGTCTGACGCGTGTCGGCCTCTGCGGCGTCGACCCCAGTCTGGACAGCGCAGCGTGACGAGCCGAGCTGCGGCCGAGTGTGACTAGCAGAAGTAGCGGAGCCGCGCACGCCGGCGTCACAGCCTGGTCCGCACAGCTGTGCTGGGAACGTCAGCCGCAACAGACATGGCCCACATCTGTTAGTCCGTGCATCCACATCTTTGGCATGACCGACGATAAGTACGAGTTGTTTTGCGAGCTGCGACTGTGAACGTACATACAAGTTGCGCCAGTGCGATGGTGATCTGCGTGCACCGCGCGTGCAGTTGTCGACGGTCCCGGACGACTGTCGTCGGTACCACCAGTAACCACAAGGACGACTGTCGTCGGTACCACCAGTAACCACAAGGACGACTATCGTCGGTACCGCCAGTAACCACAAGGACGACTGTCGTCGGTACCACCAGTAACCACAAGGACAACTGTCGTCGGTACCACCAGTAACCACAAGGACGACTGTCGGCGGTACTGCCAGTAACCACAAGGACAACTGTCAGCCGTACCGCCAGTAGCCATAAGGCGGCCGAAGAGCATCACATGGACGAGTGTCAGCCGTACCACCAGTAACCATAAGGTGGCCGGAGAGCATCACAAGCCCCAGCCGTGTTCAGGTTTCGCTTAGCTTGGCGTTCGCACTCAGTTTAGCAAGTGCCGCGGCTGGGGACGCGGCCAGGCGTCGTCCTCGACCTCGTACCGAAGGAGTTTGCGCTAGGCATACCGCTTGTTGCTCAATGTCGAGCAGCGTCGCTGTCAGTCAGCCTGGTCGAGTTCAACGACCTGCGATCTGCGCAATAGTCGCGCAGCTTGGCAAACCTCACGACCTGCGATCAGCGCAGTCGTCGCGCAGCCTGAATAGCCGAGCAGGCTCAGCCGCCGGTCACGTAGTGACCTGACATGTCACGTGACCTGCGTGCCCGCGGGCCGCCCAGTGTAGGACGGTGCTGCGCCGAATGGCTATGTGGCACACACTGAGCGTGAGAGAGCTGGTGCAAATGCTAGTGCTCCGCAGTTGGGCTTCGTACACTGGTGTTTCTGGTACGTGTACTACACTCGGGAGACAAGTCAGATTTCGGCAAGGGTGGTACACATTTTGGCTGAAACGGCTTGCAATGCAGTTGTGGCGAAATCAGAGGCAGTATTTTCAACCGTCAAGCAATTCGCCGAACGCGTCAGACGCATCCCAGCTTGGGGAGCGTACTAGTCGAAATAGTTCATCTTCAGTTCTGAAACTTGTGTGTCCGAGCAAAACTTGGTCGCCGTTAGGTGAATGTCCTCAAGTGCTGGCGAGATATTGCTGCTGCAGTCGTTACACGATCTTTGTGCCACATGGGCACCAAACACGAGGACCTCCACGTGCGGTATGAAAACCATCATGCCGGGTTAGCGTGCATCTTGTCTGACGTGACATTTGCTCTATGTTCGAGGCCTTTTGCCTGAGATGGGAGATACCATCGCTCAAATTTACATGGAATTGGGAGTGCGTATTCAGGACTCAATGTATGGCACAGCTGTGCAATTTTTAACCAGCTTTCTGATCGTCTTTCCATTGTCTGAATGGAGACTTGCATGTAGACGATAATTGTGACGCAAGGTTTCCGAAACACACCTTGACGTTTCGGGTGCATTTTGTATCTTTAGAACGTGCACGCAGCCCAACGTTGGCACAGCGGTACCGAGTGGGAATGTTTACACATCCATCACTCGTCGCACGCACTAAGCGGTTGCATGGGTAAAAATAGTTTCCAGAAATTCTTCATTCATCGCAGCAGGCTGTTGTCCTAGCATGTGCTGGATCGCTCCACATCCCCAAGATCATAATTAATTTAATTTGAATATGAAGTGAAAATCTGTCGTATTAGTGAAAAGTGCAAGATGCACACAAAGTGAATTGATCGTACTTGTTAACAACATGGTGGTGGTATGAGTCGGTATTTTCCGTATGATGGCCCCATGGTGTACCTTCCTCGCGTGTTTGATGATTCTAGGGAAAATGTACTTTAGAACAAATGTGCGCACGGCAGATGCACGTAAGCAAATGTACGTAAGCAGATGTGCGTATGCACAATGTACATAAGGTAGATGTACGTGAGCGCAGATGTACGAAAGTTCAAAAGTACGTATGGCAAATGTACTTATGGAAGATGTACGTAAGAGCAATTGTCCGGATGCGCAAATGTACTCAAGCGCAAATGCACTTAAGCGCGAATGTACGTAAGGGAAAATGTGCATAGACGCAAAGGTATATAAGTGCAAATGTGGAATGAAGTTGGGCAGAGAGCGAAGATGCCGAAAGGACAGTGGGACTCCTACGTGTACACTGGATGTCATTGTCCAAATGGACAATGGTCCATTTGGACATGATTGAACCCGTAGTGAGATTATTATTGCTCATGTTGATATCACAGATTCATGGATTTTGACCATAAATTGTGTGACCTCGAACTAGGCGTTGTACGAAAACAAACGGGATAGCGTCAGAAATCCATTTACAAAAAGGAAGCCCGAAAATGGTGTTGCTTTGCAGTTTTCAGCAATTTTGAAACTTAAAATGATGTTTTTTTCAAAGCTGTTTTTGTAACACATCATACATATGCATATTACGATACGTTATGTAATGCAATGCAACTTTGACACAATATAGACCAGGGAAGCTTAACATAAACTCAAGCTCTTCGACAGCCACGCACCTACAACACGAGCAAACAACAAACAAAACACCTCCTCTACCAACAACAAACCACAGACCCGCGCCAAAACCTCTCGGCACTGAGCGACATCGTAACATCACAACATCCTGACAACTCCCTTCACCTAGTCTGTCTCCTTACTCTACCCATTATGCGCAAAATATACATGCATACGTGTGTGTGTGTGTGTGTGTGTGTGTGTGTGTGTGTGTGTGTGTGTGTGGGTGCGTGCGTGCGTGCGTGCGTGCGTGCGTGCGTGCGTGCGTGCGTGCGTGCGTGCGTGCGTGCGTGCGTGCGTGCGTGCGCGTGCGTGCGTGCGTGCGTGCGTGCGTGCGTGCGTGCGTGCGTGCGTGCGTGCGTGCGTGCGTGCGTGCGTGCGTGCGTCGCGTGTGTGTGTGTGTGTGTGTGTGTGTGTGTGTGTGTGTGCGTGTGTGTGTGTGTGTGTGTGTGTGTGTGTGTGTGTGTGTGTGTGTGTGTGTGTGTGTGTGTCTGTGTGTATGTGTGTGTGTGTGTGTGTATTCACAAACGGCGATGACCCGACCATACACCGCCACCTCCACTCTACACCCTCTACGGCACCGTCCGGACCACTTCTAACAACTCACCTCTGAGCACCTAAACAGCCCATATCACCCAACGGTGGCAGGCAGGTAAAGCACAGCACAGCACAGCACAGCACAGCACAGCACAGCACAGCACAGCACAGCACAGCACAGCACAGCACAGCACAGCACAGCACAGCTACAGCACAGCACAGCACAGCACAGCACAGCACAGCACAGCACAGCACAGCACAGCACAGCACAGCACAGCACAGCACAGCCACAGCACAGCACAGCACAGCACAGCACAGCACAGCACAGCACATCACAGCACAGCACAGCACAGCACAGCACAGCACAGCACAGCACAGCACAGCACAGCACAGCACAGCACAGCACAGCACAGCACAGCACAGCACAGCACAGCACAGCACAGCACAGCACAGCACAGCACAGCACAGCACAGCACAGCACAGCACAGCACAGCACAGCACAGCACAGCACAGCACAGCACAGCACAGCACAGCACAGCACAGCACAGCACAGCACAGCACAGCACCAGCACAGCACCGCACAGCACAGCACAGCACAGCACAGCACAGCACAGCACAGCACAGCACAGCACAGCACAGCACAGCACAGCACAGCACAGCACAGCACAGCACAGCACAGCACAGCACAGCACAGCACAGCACAGCACAGCACAGCACAGCACAGCACAGCACAGCACAGCACAGCACAGCACAGCACAGCACAGCACAGCACAGCACAGCACAGCACAGCACAGCACAGCACAGCACAGCACAGCACAGCACAGCACAGCCACAGCACAGCACAGCACACACACACACACACACACACATACGTGTTTGCCGTGACTACCGAGGACTATGGCCCTGGCCGTCACTAACGAGGACACCCCTTAGTTTTTTCACTAGAGAAGCATGAATTTTTATCTGTCATAGAGCAAGATCTGCCGGGTAAGATGAGGGTAGATTTTTTAGGAAAACTTTCAATCGTCGGCTTCCAATGTGATTTGAAATACCGAGGACATCGGCAAAACCGAGGACATTGTGTGTATCGTCTCATGTTCACCATGCATGTTTATCGTCAATACCGAGGACTATCGCCTGGCGGTCAGTAACGAGAACTCCCTCTGACATCCGAGAGCAGTGTGTATGTGGTATGTGATAATTGATGCGTCTGTGCGGTTTTGGGAGTCGGTGATAATCACATGTGAGGTCTAATTAACCCGCGCCGTCTTTACGGTCAGATCCTCACACCCCCGTCGGGGTGATAGTAACCCCTCTAAAATCCAAGCTAGGCGTCACACAAAACGAAAAGGTGTCATCGAAAAGAGCTCGACGAGTAGGGTCCGGATCCACCCCACAAAACAATTTCCCCTAAAAATGACGTAACTAGGGGGGGATAGATTTTCAGGACTTTTCACGGCTTACA